>PYAF01005251.1:231373-266188 GCA_007407185.1 Glycine tomentella | reverse complement strand
TGTCTGATATACCTGTTATCTGCCTGCATATTTAAGTTATATGGTTTTTGATATATGAGTTGAGAAACTGGATCAGCATGAATTGTTTTGTATTTTACAGTTTTGTTATTCCATACATAATGAATCAAGAAAAGCGATTCGATGCTTCCGCTAAATACTATTTTATGTTTCTTACGCGCTAATCTGATATTATTAATGTGAACGCACCGGAGGCCTACGGGGTGTTACAACAATGGCTTCGCTTGTGCATAAAATAAATCATACTCCATGTCCTACATAGGACATGACATTGACGATTGCTTCCAATTGAAAAATGCCATTGAAATCCTCATACATCGGGAGGAAGCTAGGCATATATGTTCAAGGCTGGGAAGGAAATTACATACCTTGATATGACAGGACACCGCGCGACAAAAATCACAAAAGATCGAGAAGTCTAGACCGTTATCAGAGAAGAAGTCATTTTAGGGAGTGTTCTTTGAGGTATCACCATAAGACTCCAAAAAGGGAGGCATAGAATCGTGTGCAGGCGATACATTGGGAGGGATCCTAGCTAAAACATAAGTCAGATTCTCCTAAGAGATGACCAAACTCTCCTCCATGAGAACATAAGGTGATTTATGTCATAGTAGAAGGATTTGTTGGTGGGGGTCCTTCAAACAATGCTTCGAAGAGACATGCGAGAAAGGTCTAAACAGCCGTATACGACAAAAGAAATTGTGAATCGGCTAAAAGAAGACCCCCGACATTGATCTTTGACGACAAGGACATGGACATATCAATCGTTCCAGAAAACGATGATCCCTTATTGGTAAAAGCTTTCATAAACAATAAAGAGGTACATCAGGTTCTGGTCAACACTAGTAGGTTTGTGAATATCATGTTTTTATAATTTCTTTAAGAATCTTAGAATCCAACAGTTAGAGTTGCTTCCCTACAACAAAGATCTCATAGGTTTATCTAATCATCATATAACCCCAATGGGATACATAAAGGTATACGTAACCTTTAGGAAGGCAAAGTAACCATAACCATCGTTGTCAAATTCATTGTAGTAAAGCTACAATCACCTTACAATGCCATATTGGGAAGCTGACCTTCAATACTTCAAGAGCTGTGATTTCAACAGTCCACCTAGCGATAAAGTTCCTCAACGATGAAATGCAAGTCCTAACATTGAAAGGAGACCAGAAGAAGGTCTGTGAGTGCTATAAGGAGTCACTAAAGCAAAAAGACAGAAACAATTAAGAAGAAATGGATTATGAGTCTAGGGCCGAAACTAAGTCCGAGGTAATGCTCACTGAGTTCGATTGTAAGGATGATATCAAGAAATGGACATTGACACCCAAGCTAGAGTCGAGAGGAAGCTGTCAAAACCTCTAGATCAGAAAAGAGGAGGAGTAAACGACGTCTATAAGAGTAGATTTGGACGGAGCGACTATGAATGCTTTGACTTCATTTCTCAAAGACAAAACCAACATATTTGCATGGAAGTTGACCAACATGCCAGGCATAGACCCAAACCATTTTTTTGTCATAAGTTGGGAGTAACCCCCTCAGTAAAACCAGTATGTCAAAGAAGAAGAAAAATGACTCTTGGAGACTTGGGAAAAGATTGAAAGACAAGTTAATGAGTTACAGGAAGTAGGGTTCATAAGAGAGATTAGATATATGACTTGGTTGGCCAATATAGTCCTTGTCAAAAAATAGAACGAACAATGGAGAATGTTAATTGACTACACCGATTTGAACAAACATTACCTAAAACACTCACACCAAGTCCAGAACATAGACAAGCTAGTGGATGGATCTTCCAGCTACCAATATTTGAGCTTCATGGATGCTTATATAGGGTACAATCAAATATTGTTACACCTTGACGATCAAGAAAAAATCGCCTTCATGACAGAGAAGGAAAATTACTGTTACAATCATCATGACCATGGACCTTCTTTTAAGGTGACACCCTTTCCCTCAATCAGCTTTAGTAGGTTGACATTAACTAGGGATTTTAGATCTAGAATGCTATCGTACTCCAGAGTAACGTGAGTCAGATACTCTTTTACCCCTATCAAAATCCAGATAGAAGAATCCAAGTTGGCATGACCATTCTTCTGAATAGTATCACAGCTCTTTGATAAAATAACACAACCAATCTCCTCGCTCGAAGATATCCACTTAGGAAGACCTCCAAACTTCCTAGCAGGAATTAAGCTAGAGCCTGTTAACTCTGCATCATCATCAACATTGACAACCTTTTGCCTTTTCGAAGAAGGGGGAGGCATATCATGAGAATCTATAGAATGAATCTCCATAGCAAGACCCTTCCCTTTGTCAAACGCTTTTGACTTATTCGAAAGTTTCTTCTTATCACCCCTACTGGCAACATAAAGAGGAGCGACTGACATAGGCTTATTCTTTGATTTCCTCATGAGCACTTATGCAACAAAAGAAATGTTCACTAATGTCAAGCACATTCAAATTCCAAACAAAAATAAAGCACAAACAACCAACACACAGCTAAAACTGACTTCCAATCTTCAGTTTGTAAAAGAAATTACAAGTGATGGAATCTCCATTCTCATTAACCAATTTGACAATGGAATTCGTAGAAGCAAGTTTTCCTTAGACAAATCTTCCTCTTGTTTCCCATAAAAATCAATCGATTTATTATAATGAGTGGAGGACCAATAAAGCGCAAAGTGAGACTTAAATTGTTCACCACCCTCACCTTTATTAACAACAAAGAGGTCGTCCCAATAATCTTTAGAAGGTCTAAGCAGAAATACATTTCTTTAAAAATTTGTACGACTCTTCATAAACCTTAAGGATCGTCATATCTCTAAGTCCTTTAAAAAAAAGCATGAATAACTAGAGGATTTCTTACTATGTCAGGGAGTGAAAATATAACGAAATGCATTGACGGATAAGAGGAACGTATGTTGAATACATAGCTTCTCAAATGCAAGAATAAAAACCCTCAAGCATTTGGATGGATTTGGGAAGGAAAAACCCTAAGATATTTCAAAACCCCAGTTTTGAAATCACTAAAGGGTAACTACAAGCTAATTTATGGGCACCACAACATTTTTTCTCCTACCTTGAGAACAAATCTAGCCATCATCACAAGGCCATTCTACTTTCCACACACCAACATTATTCTCCTTAGTAATTGGAAATTGAGGGGTCAAGAGGTTGAGGACTATAGGAGTCAAAATAGAGCAAATACCACAGACTTGCTAATCGGCTCAGTTGACATCCTTTAAGCCAGGATGCTCATGGAGTTCTAAATTGGTGGCCATATCACTATCACAAATAAAAGGGGGATTAGATTAGTCGTCAGAATCAACCCCGTTGCCCTCAAGGCTAATAAGTTGTCTTTTCACCCTAACAACTTCAACACAATTTTCTGCACTTCCCTCAAAACCAATAGACTTTAACAAGGCGACTAGTTTTCTCTATGGCAACATAATAAATTTGACGTGATTTGTTTACATTAGACAGATTGCCAACAAATATAGGAGGTTTCATAGAAGAAAAAAAACCTCACTAACTTGCAAATACTAGGGTACAAAAGGGAAGCCCTAGCAAATTCTAGGCCATCCTCATAAGAGTATGGTTGCCCTGATGACTTTAAATACTCAAAACATATCCTCACTTTTGAACTAGTAATCTCGTTGTCATTAGGCTCTGCCAACAAAGGATGCTTCTTGATGGAGGTCCATTGCAAGTTAAAGGTCTAAAAGGAGAGCTTGAAGCACTTCCTTTGGTGAACTTTAAAGGACCCATGACAAGAGCTAGAACCCAAGCACTTCAAGACCACATCAAGGCTAACTTGGACAAGCAAGAGGAAGCACACCAACTTAAGGATAACAAGGGCTGGATTTTAATGTCTCAAGTTCAATTTAATTCCAATTAAATTCAGCACTTGTTAGAAGCAAAAGTAGAAACAATAAAAAGACTTTTTAGTGCAATTGTATAAAGAGGTGTAGGTGCACTTGTGTGTAATTTATGTAGCAACTTAGTAAATTAGTTGGTTGCACTTAGAAGCTAAAATACTGCACCATTTCACGAAATTAAGACAGCCAAGGGTCACTTAGGGAAGCTTGCACCACAAGCTTCATTTCAATTTACATTTACCTTGCATTTGCTTTGTAATTTCGCGGCCTTTATAAGCTGCCCCAAAACCGAATGTAACTAACTTTGAGTTCATTGATTGCAAATCAGAAATTTGTGTAGAGATTTTCTCTCTTGTTCTTGTGCAAGAACCTCTTAGGTCTTATCAATGGCTTCTCAATACTATTGTGGCGATTCTTCCTAGACTTATTGGAGAGCTTCTCCATGGTATCTTCTATCTTCATCCCTAACCGTTCTTCCATCTTCCATTGCTGTCCAATAAAGCTTCCAAACAGCCACATATTCCACGTGAAAGTAAGGTAGCTTGTGTTCTTGAAGTTTGCTTCAAGATTGAGTTTCATTGCAAGGTAGATTTAGGAAAATTCTTGTCTAATGGGTTTAGACATACATCACTTCTTACGGCGAAAAAATTTTCCAACCCCGCCAACTTGCACTTCAACATATGAATATGTATTCTCAGAAGAAACAATCGTCGTTTCATCGGGATTCAAGCGCCTTCAAGGACGCAACTCAATTCCCCTCTCAGTTCCCCTCTCAGACGCGTCCTCATTGTCTCGAATAGTCCAATCGCCCTTGCCTCTACAACCAACAATTGGAACATTTCTAAGGTTTTCGGAACAAGTAGAGGCACTATGACCAGATGATCCCTTTGAACTGGACTTTCGAGAAGACATCTTCAAGAATGTGATCAAACCCAAAATACCCTCAAATAAGAGACTTGACAGGACAAGGACAAACAAACTAGAAAGGTAAATATGAAAGTAGAAAATATACACTTGTAAGCGGTGAAGGTTGAAAGAGGCCAAGCATACACAACTCTCGCAGTGGCTTTCGAAGGAGAACAGAAGTCCTAAGCACATACGCAACAAAATGAAAATTATGACAAAATAAAGGCAATTAAGACAAACAAAGAAGATAAAGAGACACTCAAACAAAGAGCAATTATGGGCTTTTGAAAATATAAAAGAACAATTAGGGCAACGGTTTCATGACAAATCACACCCAAAAATTGAATGATAAGACTCTCAATAGCCGTAACCATGCAAGAATGCCACGTGGCACTAGCTTTCTACTCGTTAAGTTGATATTGCCTCCCTGAGGCAATATCGACTTAGGGGCAATTGTGTTGAGATAAATATCAACTTTTTACTTGTTAAACCAACATTGTTTCTATGAGACAATATCGACTCAAGAACAAGGTAAATATCAACTTTCTACTCATTAAGCCGACATTACCTCCCTGATAAATATTAACTCAGGGGCAACTATTCCAGGATAAATACCAACTTTACATGTCATGGACACATGACATGCAACTTAATGCACATTGGCCGACTTAAGGATAATAATTTGGCGACAAGTTCAACAACAGCGTAAGTCAAAGATGTCTTAGTCGTGATTAACTTATGATATGTTCACGATAAGTTTATGAAAGCCTTTTGAATGGACTTCTCAATGCAAACTCTTATAATAAGTCACATGGTTTATAGAGTCACGAAAGCAACCTTATAAATAAATATCTTGTAACCACATTAAGCATAACATTACACTCACACTCGACTCTCGATTTTTAAAATCTCTCTGTCTCTCTCTCATTCTCTCTTTCTCCCGCATTCCATCCTACGCTGCACAAAATAAATCATACTTAATGTCCTACACCGTAACACATTGTATTAACTAAAATTCTTGAGAAAAAAAAAAGCTTTTATTAGCTAGCATATCATCATTCAAGCTCAAAAGTATGTTGGCTAATTACGCAGCGAATGTAAAATAATTTTATATAACTAGTAATTCTTTTTAGCCAAATTAATCACATGTCCTTGAAATAGTCAATAACTAATTAGGTTTCTAACTATTTTTTTAATTGAACTTATATTTATTTTTCAATTAGGTTTGTCAGAAACTTAACTAAAATCAAATGCAACTTTAAAGATCAATTAAAAAAAATAGTTCAAAAGCGTAATTAATTAAAAATGACATATAATTCAATAACATGCATATTACCTAATGTTAATCTCTCCTCAAATTTATCAATTATTTAGTGTCTAAGTAGATATTTTACTCAACTCCACTCCTTAAATTATCTAAGTACTTTAAAAGAACATTTCCAATTTTTCAATTTAGATTAGTTATACCTTAAGATAAAATTTTGTCATTATATACCAATCATCTTTTTTATCTAACTCACTTCCTTCGATCTTTTTTCTTTGTGAGTTTTAGAGATATTCTCATTCATAGATGTGATCTCACATCTATGAATTGAAAGGTCCAAAATTAGGAATAAAGATTATAAAATAAATAGTTGTAAGCTTATATTAGCTACTATCTTTTACATCTGTCCACACATTTAAAATGTAATTCAACAATGGCTAGCGTTAATAGAGACACGCATTTAGAAAATAATATACGCAACTCTTAAGATAAACTTGAAGCCATAAACATTCTCAAAAAGCATTTTAGAGTTTCCTTCCAAAAAGTTAATCAAGTTCAATAAGTTTAACAATTTTTTTACAAGCCTTCTTCTGATGAGGAAAGAATTCCGTCCCTATTGAATTTCCTAGATACTTGATCACATTACTAAAATCAACTTATTTCTACCCTTTGGTATTAGTCATCTTTCAAAAAAGTTCCTTCAAGAATAAGCAATCTATTCACACGTCTTCTCAACATCTATTAATTTTCTTTAGATCTTCTAAAACCAGTCAACACTAATTTAATACTCTTTAGATCATTCTAAAACCATGTCACACGTATAATATTGCTACTTCATCCGATATTTTTTCTTCAGAGTCAACTGATCCAATCTTAAAAGTAATCTAGCACAACATTTTTAATTTTTTTTTTTGGGAGTCAACTGATTCAATCTTAAAAGTAATATCGCACAACATTTTTCTTAACTACGATGCTATTTCGTACTAATGATTTGTGCATGAAAACTAAATGAGACACGGTAGCTAAATACAAAATTAATTTGACGATGACGGAAACTACTTCCGCGATTAAACAACATTTCTTTATAAAAAAATAACATCATTTCTTTATAATTAATTGGACAAAAAATTATCTGGTGTACGCGCGTCAATAATTTTAAGGGTCTTAAAAATGTATGATAAACATTCTTAAAAGTATTTCTTTATGAAAATTATCACCCATGACTTCGATTTTTCGGTTGCAGGTCCACCATAATTTAAAATATTTTTTATGTTTATTATTTTTTAAATCTATATTATTAAAATATTAGTTAGCCAAACTATCATCCATGACTAAATTCTTTTTTACAGCTAGCATATCCTTGTTGAGTTAGTTGATAATTTACAATTAGATCTCTGATTTTTTAATTATTTTTAATTAGATTCTTGAATTTGTATTTATTTTTTATTTAGGTTTGACGGACACCTAATTAAAAAAAACAGATATAAATCTAAAAATCCAATTGAAAATAAAATAGTTTAAAAATCTAATTAAAATGATAAATAATTTAAGTACCTACATATATAAACTAATGTTAATCTCTCCTCAAATTTATCAACTATTGGAGTTTAAGTATGTATTTTTCTCAATTCCACTCCTATTAAGTTGCCTAAGTGCTTAAAAAGAACATTTTCGATTAGGTTTGTTATAACTTGAGATAAAATTTTGCCACATTTATACCAATTTTGGTTTTGTCTTACTCACTTTCTTTTCTTTCTTTGTGAGTTTTGAAGGTATCCCTATTCATAAGCCTGAATTTATGAATTAAAAGGTCTAAATTTAGAAGTAGCAAAACAAGTAACTTAATTGACATCGATCTGCCAAAAAGTTTAGGGCCGGTTGATCCATTTTGGATATGCGAGTTGAAAATTCTATCATGCCCGTAGATGAGTTGACAAGTTGATTCACTAATTTTTTTTTTAAACAAAGTAAAAAATATAGATTATCACAGAAAATAGTTGTAGGCTCATATTCACTCTTTTTTATCTGTCCATCTAATATTTTTTAGTTACATTAGTCCATCCCACTAATCTAATTCCTTTAAACATTTTAGCCTCTAGTATCTAACAATAGCCAAAAAACCTCTTGAGTTGGAATAAGTGAGCCAAACAAAAAGATTAATTAAATATCTCTATCTCAATCCGCCTAAAAGGAGTTGATGACTGGGTTGACCCCAGAGCCTTGTTGTTACCTGCACTACAAAAAAAATTCGGTATTTCCGACGGTCAAAATTCGTCGGTAATGTAAGAAATCCGTCGGTAATCTCAAATTTCTGACGGACCAAAATACGTCGAAAAAACGGTCGTTGGAAATTTAACCAACGAATTTTTGTATCCGTAGGAAATTTTCGAAGGAAAATACCGACAGAAATATCCGTCACAAATTACTGACGGAAATATCCGTCACAAATTACTGACGGAAACATCCGTCGGTAATTTCCGAAGAATATTTCCTTGGGAAATTATCGACAGAATTGTCCATCGGTAATTTCCGACGGAATGATCCGTCGAAAATTTTTGACAGATGATCCCTTCAGAAATTTCCGACGGATACCGACGAAAGTATCCGTCGAAAAATTCCGTCGAAAATTTATGATCAGATACAATAATGTAGTTTATTTTAGGAAGATTTTTTTTATTATTTATATTATTTAACATCATTATAAAATAAATACGTATTATAATATGAAAGACTCCATTTCATACATCCAAAAGAAAGGTTTTAACAAAGTAACTTAAGTTCGCAATAAAATTAAAATAAAAGCACAATGTTCGATATCTGAATAGTCATTTTGTGTTTCTAAGTCAATAATCAAAATACTCATTGTCAGATTGTCCTTGCTGGTCATGAAGTTGTTGCTGGTCATCTCCTGGTTGATCATTGTGTTGTTGCTGCTCGGCAGGTAATTGATCATTTTCTTGGTGTTGTTGTTGATCGGACTGTTGTTGTTGCTGCTGCATAATGTTGCGAGCTTCTGGAGGTAGAAACTGAAGTACAACTGATTGAAATACTCGCATTTGTTCCGTTGATAGACGCAACGCCTCCTTTGATTGACGCAACTCCTCCTTTGATTTACGAAGCTCCTCCTTTATTTGATTAATTTCTGCTGAGTGATTCTCATAACTAGAAGATCCAAGCAAGTTTTGCGTGAATGTGTCATCTCCAAATTTATAAGAATGAGCAAGATCTCCAGTACCGTAAAGACGTCCCTTACGCATAGGTCCAGCTGCTGCAATCCAACACCGAGTCCTAAGTCTTTGTTCTTCAGCAGGGTCTAAAGGAGTCATTTCAGATTCACCAATACTAGATTGAACATCAGACCTAGCTTGAGATAATCTAGCCTCAAAATTTTCCTGTCATTCATAAACATTTATTATTTGATCAATTTAATAAAACATAATGTTTAAATAAAAATACCATGGCAAATAATCATCTCACATGTGTTTGCCTAGATCTATCATCGACAAATTCACCAGTATCCTTTCGTAAATGTGTTTGTTGGAAAATCTTATCAACGTATGCAGATCGACCAAGTTCCTGAGACTATTACAAGATAAATATAACATTACCAGAGAATGACTATAGTACACAAAATTACATTATTATAAGTTGTAAAATGATCTTACCAAGCGAATGGCATGATCCTACAAGCTAATAGAACCACCTGTGTGCATACATCCACCCTTTTCAGATGCTCGATTTTTTTTTGGCCTTTTCACACTTAGAACTATACTCGGGTGCATTTCAATGTGATAATAGATCATTCAAGACACGATCTCCAATCCAATATGGCCTTTTATTTTCATTTCGAGCATCGCAAAACATCTCAGAAAGCCTATGAGAGGCTTTTGAATGAAAAACTTTTTTGATTTCATTCTCTTCCTCTGGTCTCCAAACCAATTTTCTCTAAATGCATTTGCCCAATGTTATGATAGTTAATGGCACAAATACATCAAAACCAATAATAGCATAAACAAAAGGAAAATAAAAAACCAAATTACTATTACTTGGTACTGATTAACCACAAAGGATTTTAAATATAAAGCACAATGGTATGCACAATTTAAATGTTGCGAGAGGTTTACCATAACTCAATTTAAACGATAAAAAATCAGAAATCATGAGGTATCATGTACGACATTGAAATTAGTACAAGTGGTGAATATATTACCTTAAAACGCTGGAAAAAGAGTTCTTGATGGTCTTTTGGAATTGCTCCCCATGTTGGCCATGGGTTAACAAATTGTTGTTTAATAGACAATGTGATAGCCTTTGCCGCAACCTTAGATGGATGAAAACTTAACAGAACAAATAATTTGTGAATACAAGTGTCAAAACATTTGCAAAGGTCATATGATATATAATGGGATTTATGTATATTGCTATTACTCACACTCCATTGATCAGTGTAATCGTAGGACGATCATTGAGAGGGGGGTCTTCCATCAACAAATTTGTTCTATCTTCATCAGAAGGTATATTCGCTACAGTCGGGGAAGGAGATGGTGTTGATGTAGGCACCGTGGACAGTCCAGTTGCATTAATTGGAGTAGGAGATGGTATACCTTCAGTCGAAGGTGGACATGGTGTAGGTAAAACATCTGAAGCTCTAATTGGCATAGATACACTAGACAGGGATGAGGTAGACGATGGCATACTATCTGTACGTGGTAATAGTCTTACCAAATATTGTTTTTTCTTTCCACCTGTCTGATTGTGACTATTGTCATTCATCGGGGGTCGGGGAGGATCAGCACCACCTGATGACATATTTATATATACAAAAAGTGATAGGGGAAATAAACTATATGAGCATCAACTACATTTAAGCAAGTAACATATTTTCCTTTTACACAAAAAGAGAAATACACTAATAAAGTTCAATTCCATTACAAGAAAACAAACAATATTTCATAGATCCGGAAGATAAATCTTTAACATGTCTTTAACTACTTGCTGACATTCCCTCTTTGTTATTTCTAATCGTACAGATATGGTTTCAGTATTAGCTTTTTGATCCATACAATCTTCATACTCTAAAGAGTATTCAACTCTGTCAGCATCCATAGAATTTCCTAAATTCGGAACACAAATTCTTAATATGTCTCTAAATACTTTCTCACAATCCCTATCTGCGATCTCTGATCTTACAAACATAGGTTCAGTAATTAGTTTTTCATCCACAAAATCTTCTAACTCTAAAGAGTCTTCAGCTGTGTCATCACCCACAAAATCTCCTAAATTCGGTAGATAAATCTTTAACATTTGTCTAATTACTTTCTGACATTCCCTCTCCGTAGTCTCTGAGCTTACAAACATAGGTTCAATGGAGTCTTCAACTATGTTAACATCCGTAGAGTCCTCTACATCAAAAGACTGTTCAACTCTCTCTAAATCTAAATAGTCTTCAACTCTCCGAACATCCATAGAGTCCTCTAAATCTAAAGAGTCTTCAACTCTCTGAACATCCATAGAGTCATGTAAATCTAAAGAGTCTTCAACTCTCTGAACATCCATAGAGTCATCTACATCTAAAGAGTCTTCAACTCTCTGAACATCCATGGAGTCCTCTAAATCTAAAGAGCCTTCAACTATCTCCGCATCCATAAAGTCTTCTAAATGTAAAGAGTCATCAACTATGTCATCATTCATACAGTCTTCAACTATCTCTGAATTCAAAGAGTATTGAAGTCTCCTAGCATCCAAACAGTCTTCAGTTGTGTTTAGGTTCCATAAACAGTCATTATAAATTCAGCAATAATACAAGTTAATGAAATGATATAGCATGGAAATTGTGTAAACAATCACAAACAATTAAATTTAATATTAAAATTATAATCAAATATGCAACGTATCAAGTTATGCTGACATTCAATAAAACCTATTGAAGCATATAATCATCACCAAATATAAAATAAACCTATTTATACAATAAAGTGGTTCAACTTCACATTCATTACAATTAATGAGCTAGAGTATTTTACACAGTTCATTGAAGTCAAATAAGGAAGAATAGTGTGAAGTTCATATCTAATCCTAATCAGAATTATAAACCTCAAAGTCATCTTTTAATTCCCCTTCATTTTCGTCTTCAATATTATTTGGTTCTCCATGCAAACTATTTGATTCAGAATCATCTATGAAGACATCATGTGGGTCCACTTCTTCAACCGCACCTCTCTGATCTTGCAATCCAAAAATGCTTTCTACTTCGATGATTTTATTCACATGTCACATTTCCTCTACTTGATAAGGCACATCATTTGGTGCATTATTACATTCTATGTAACCCCTGGGCTTTGTTTTAATTGCAACACACCAATCACGTTTGTTCCTTCTTATTGCTGGATACGACACATAATAGACTTGCCTTACATTATGTGCACTAACTAATGAATAGATCAAATAGATTATATCTTTTATCCATTTTAATTTCCACTATTCCATCTTTTGGATCCACTCTTGTTCCTCTACTAGATGGATCAAACCATTCACAATAAAACAAAACTACTCGCTTAGCATAACTTGTACTGTTATACTCTGGCTCATATATATGTTTAATGACCCCATAAAAATCATTTGTTCCTCCTTCTGTAACCCCCTTGACATAAACCCCACTATTTATCATTTTTTCCCCTCAGTCCACGCTTGAGTATGGAATTTGTACCCGTTGACAAAGTATGTGTGCCATTGTTTAACGTAACTCATAGGACCATATGATAAATGCTTTAGGTGTTGGTTTGTCACATTTATACCCGAATTTACCACCTACATATAGTATAAGAATCAAAATCTGAATTCCAATACAATTCAATAATTAACTCAATTATAACATACATACTTGTTCCTGAAACCATCTAGGAAAATCAGCATGTACATTACCAGTATATCCATTTGGTTCAGTAATTTGTTGGGTTTGCACAAATGAACTGTCCAAATGTAAATAGAGATCAATTACGTTACGCTTGCAATTGACAGCAACCATAATTAAATATTTGTTTTCACAAAAGTGTGTCAACTTACTCAATGTATGCCTTAACTTCGGCACAGTTAATCAAGACATGAACATAGGCTGAGTTTTTTCTTCATCAGTTAACTAATGTATGACCTCCTTCCCAGAAGGACGACCTTGTTGGTCAAACACTGATAACATTGGTGGACGCCTTTCACTATCAATTGGAATTTGATTCCTAATGTTGCGCGACGACAACATAAAGTTATGGAAATAGTGCAAACAAAAATGGGTTGTCTCACGATGTAAGTAAGACGCGCAAATCGATCCTTCAACCCTGGCCTTATTTTTCACTGCTCGTTTGCAATCGCCCATGAATCTACAACATTTTCATAAGAAAACAGTCATAAGTGAACATTACACGAATGACTTTTAAATCATAGACAACAATGAATGTATTACCTTTCAAATGGATACATCCATCTATATTGGACTGGTCCACTAAGTCTAGCTTCATATGCCAGATGAACAGCCAGATGTTCCATTGAATCAAAAAAACCTGGCGGAAATATTCTCTCAAACTTGCATAAGACCAATGGAATATCTTGTTCCATTCTACGCAGATCATCCTCCAACAAAGTTGAAGAACACAAATCTTTGAAGAAATGACTTATTTCACTAACTGGATTTAAGACATGTGGCGGCAATGAGCTAAAAGCAACAGGAAGTAAACACTGCATGAATACATGACAAGTCATGGGTTTTCATCCCATGCATGGTTCCCTTAACAACATTGGCACATCTCACCAAGTTAGAACAATAACCATCTGGCATTCTTAGTTCTTTTATCCATTGACATACTAACTTTGTTTGGTCTGCAGTTAGAGTGTAATTTGCTTTTGGCTTTATCAACTTCCCATTAGCCCCCAACTTCATCTCCAAGTCTCTCCGCCTACAGTACAAAGCTAGGTCCAACCTAGCTTTCTCATTGTCTTTTGTCTTACCACTGACATTCATGATAGTGTTGAATATGTTGTCAAATTTTTTTTCAATGTGCATAACATCAAGATTGTGTCGCAACAAATTATCTTTCCAATATGGAAGATCCCAAAATATGCTTCTTTTTGTCCAATGATGTCACTCCCCATATCCCTCTAATGTTGGTGGAGGTACACCAATTTCAGTGACTTTTGGCAAATCCCTAACCCTCCGTCAAACTTGTCGTGGTGTCAACAGACGTGGTGGGTCATCTGTTTCCGTTTCCCCTTTCTTGAAGGCATTTTTGTTTCTTCTAAATGCATGATCATGTGGTAAGAACCTAAGATGACAATCAAACCAAGAAGTTTTCCCCCTATTTGCCAATTGGAAGGCCTTTGTGTCCTCCATGCAATACGGACATGTCAATCTACCGTGTGTCTCCTAACCAAACAACATGCCATACACAGGAAAATCATTAATAGTCCACATCAAAGCTGCCTTCATCATGAAATTTTGACTTCTTGAAACATCATAAGTCACAACACCATCCCACAATGTTTTCAAATCATGAATCAGAGGTTGTAAATAAACATCAATCTCAACTGTTGGATTAAATGGGCCTGGCATCACATAAGTCAAAAATATATAAGGTTTAGTCATACATAGTTCTGGAGGAAGATTATAGGGGGTAACAATGATCGGCCAACAAGAATAAGGTGTAGCTGATGCTTGAATATATGGGTTAAATCCATCTGTGCATAAACCAAGTCGAACATTTCGAGGATCAGCAGCAAATTTTGCATGTACCCGATCAAAGCGCTTCCAAGCTTCACCATCCGAGGGATGTCGTAACGTGCCCAAACTATTTCTATTGTCATGGTGCCATGTCATTTGTCTTGCAGTATGCGTTGGTGCAAACATTCTCTGCAACCTTGGTATTATAGGCAAGTAGATCATTGCCTTAACTGGAATTGATTTTTTATTGTTTGATCCCACACTATTAACATGATACCTGGGCTTATTACAAAATTTGCATTCAGTTAATGCCCCATCATTTTTATAAAACAACATGCAACCATCGACACAACAATCAATCCTCTTAGCCTCCAATCCCAACTTAGATACTAACCTCTTTGCATCATAAAAGCTTTTTGGCAAACATTCTTTTATAGGTGTGACATCCAAAAGCATTTTTGAAATAAACTCTAAGCATTGGTCAGGAACATTCCAATTGGACTTGCAAGCTAAAAGTCTTGCTGATATTGATAATTTTGAGTCTGATGCCCCTTCGTACAAGGGGTTATTCGCATCCAACAATAAATTGTAAAATCTTTGTGTATCTTCATTTGGAGGCTCTTCCATATTATGAATTTGGAACTTCAAATGTCTCTGGCTGTCTGAGAGCATTGCACACCATCTCTTGCATTAACAAAAATTCTTCAACTTCACCCACGTTTGTTGTGCTATTTGATGCATCCATGTAACTATTCTCGTCATTTAAACGAGAATGTGACATCTCTTCACCATGGTCAGTCCAAATCCAATAATTTGGCCTGAACCCATTTTTTTATAAATGAACTTTCACAACTCTATCCTCCAAAATCCTAGTACAATCACATTTAACACAAGGACATCTGATCCCCCATCGTTGTGATAAGCTTGTTGTTGACGAGCTTTGGTGACAAACTCATCAACCCACCCGACAAAAGACTCTTTGAGACCATTTCTACGACTATAACATCTATCGTACATCCAAAGACGATTAGAAGGAATATAGTTCATGTTCTGTATATTATGCCAAAAAATAGGAACATTCATAAATCACATAAATGATAGAATTGGTCTTCCTAATGGTATTGATGTTTTAGGTAACGACAAAATTAACATACATAATGTTTGCTTTCATAAATGAACAAAGTATGATAAATAAATGACATTAAGACAACCATAAATTAAATTTTCATGAGTATAACTTTTAATGGCTTGAAAAGTGGAAACTAATCAATATTAAGAAAACGTCTGTTACAAAATCTTACTCCTTTTATTCAAGTATTTTATGTCATGAATGTATTATGTGTGTTTCTTCTGTAATTAAACTTCAAACTGTCAAGAGACCTCACACTAGCTATGAATATAGCCAAAATACTCTTTTACAAAACCTTGGCAATCCTCTATTATGACAACAATCCACTTCTGGGTAATGCATGCCTACCACCAAAGTGTCACAAACTCGAATCTCCTAAGCCCACACATTGACACATTGTCACTCTCACAGGTAAGGCACCCAACCCCAACATAGCAACAAACAATAACACAAACCATACAGAGGAAAACAGAAATATTATGGTTAATGCTGACAAATTTGTCAATGAAAATGTACCTCACGGTGCCAGGCAACCACGGACTCCAACTTAACTCAGCTGCTTGCAATATGATAGTGATGGAAGGTAGGTTTCAGAAAATGGGAACAGTGATGTAGGGTTTCAGAACAAGGGGGAAAGGGCAAAGGTGTTTAGGACAAAGGGTGAAGAATATGGACAGGCTGCACGTGCATCTCCACCAGAAGTTTCTAATTTTAAACTTTTAAAATAGTTCCTGTAGCTGTTTTAAAGTTACCACGATGTTAGCGTCGACGTTGGCGCAACTAGCATGATGAGGTCGTATCCAGGTAGCTTCTTCTGGCTACTCACGCTGATAGCGTGGATGTCGGCGCCACCAGCGTCAAGTGTTTGAATGAAAATGGCTCCTGTTTCCTCTTACGCGATTAGCATGAATATTGGTGCTAGTCGCACCACATGCTTGACATGTAACCAACTATCACTGACGCGACCAACGCTGATTGTGGCGCGACTCGCTCCATGGGTTCGTCTCCATGTATCTTTGTCGGGCTATCCACGCTGATAGCGTGGAACATGGCGCCACTAGCGTGAGGGGTTCGAATCCACCTGTGGTTAACAGTCTTCTAACGTCATTAGTGTGGGCTATGGCGCCACTAGCGTGAGGTGTTCTACATAAAACCTCTGTCAGGTCCTATGACGCGATTAGCGTTAAGCTTGGCACTAGTCGTGCCACATGTTAGACATGAAACCCACTATCACTGACGCGACCAGCGCTGGTTTTCGCACCCCGGGTTAGTCTCCATGTATCTTTGTCGGGCTATCCACGCTGATAGCGTGGAACAAGGCGCCACTAGCGTGAGTGGTTCGAATCCACCTGTGGTTAACAGTCTTCTAACGCCATTAGCGTGGGCTATGGTGCCACTAGCGTGAGGTGTTCGACATAATACCTCTGTCAGGTCCTATGACGCGATTAGCGTTGAGCTTGGAGTTAGTCGCGCCACATCTTAGACATGAAACCCACTATCACTGACGCGACCAGCGCTGGTTTTGGCGCGATTCGCGCGACGGGTTTGTCTCCATTTATCTTTCGCGGGCTATCCACGCTGATAGCGTGGATCATAGCGCCACTAGCGTGAGGAGTTCGAATCCACCTGGTCAATAGTCTTCTAACGCCATTAGCGTGGGTTATGGCGTCACTAGCGTGAGGGGTTCGAATCCACATGTTATATAGTGACCCTAGTAAGTTAGTTTGGTCTCGAAATCCTTAGTTGTTGAATTGATTCAGGGTGTTTAAATGAAATATGGGAATTATGTTGATAGTAAGTTTGGGCAAAGACATGTTCTGAGTAAGTCATGTTTTGGTTTTGTTAGACTTCGGTAAGATTGTATTTTATATGCATATGTAGTTTTCCATAACTACAGTTATATTTGCTTCTTTAATCTAAACTTGGAAATCATGGTGAACTTGAAATTCATGTAGGTTTTGGATATGGATGTGGATTCTCATTGCTTCAAAACAGAGATATCCAATTCATCACTTTTTGCAATTTTGATGCTGAGGAAAATATGATATGCTTCTAACCTTTATTCAACAATATTAAGTTTTAAAATGTAATGAATAAAATTTTAAATTCAATTAAAATTCATGAAAGCTAGCAAGGATCACGTGCTGCTAGAATCCTCAATCATGTATGGATTATTTCAGAAATCGCAAGCA
Source organism: Glycine tomentella (assembly GCA_007407185.1). Lineage (NCBI taxonomy): Eukaryota > Viridiplantae > Streptophyta > Magnoliopsida > Fabales > Fabaceae > Glycine > Glycine tomentella. The sequence continues at coordinate 248,094 of PYAF01005251.1, read as the reverse complement.
GACAAGCGCACAATGTTATGATTAATCATAAGACACTACTATATATGCACAATGGTATTCAAATGTTTTAACTGCAGATATGTAAAAGTACTGAAATTTAAAACAAGAAAAGTAAAATGAAAACAACAAAATAAAATGGTCCTGAGCAATCACTCCTCACTCCTCTCCCTTTCTCATGTCATCCTCAGCAGGCTGAGATGGCTCAGAATCGGCTGTTGTTGGCTCTGTAGCAATAGAGAGTGCTGGAGGAGTAGGAGCTGCAGGTGATGGGGACTTGTGTCGCACTAGTGGCTGAGAAGATGCTGGTGCTGGCGGATACTGAGGCTGGTATGTTGTGGTGTCAATATCACGCTGTCTGCAGAGGTCCTCTAGCATCCTCGTCTGATGCTCCAGTTGAGTCCGTATGAACATCTGAAGGGACATGTAGTTGGGAGAGTCTTCATAAATAAGCTCATGTCTGGGAGCTCTCTGGATGGAAGAAGAAGAAGGAGCGGGCTGAGGTGGATGTGGGGCAAGAGCCTGTGGCTGAGGATACTCAGGTGCATCACGAGGACTCTGAGCAGCAAGGTCCTCTGCCAATAGCTTCGAAGCTCTAATAATCTGCTCCTCAATAGCGCTCTCCATCGCATCTAGATATGTCTTGTGGCTCATGGTGGAGGCTATCGGAACATCCATCGACTCCTCGTCTGGGATTTCAATGCCAGCTCGTCGGCACAAATGTGAGATGAGTGACGAATGAGCCAGCCAAGACCTACTACTAACGTCTATAACCATATGGAGGATCCGGCTGGATAGAACATAAGAAATGTGAAGATTCCTTGCACAACGTAGCACATAAAGAAGAATAGCCCGCTCCAAATTCACATCAGTCATATTTGTGGAAGGGATGACTATGTGATTAATGAACTGGTGCCAGAAAGCTGCATCGCCTACCAAATCATGCTTACTCAGCTTCTCTGGGACATAATCAAGCCCTGCCTTGGTCTTCCAGGCTGTGTATAAACCAGTGATTGCATGTCGGATCTGATCTGCTAGCTGAGGTATGTCATCCCTGTACATCTTAGTCAAGACGTCAGGCTACATGTGAAGGAAAAGGTGGGCTGACTCACAGCGCTCGAAGGGATAGTAGCTAGTGTCGAGGAATGTCTCAATAGTCTTCTAGTCAAATGGGACCTGTACTCCTCTCACCCAATTGAGCCTCCTCTCAGCGACTATGTCTCGATCTACGTTTGTGAGAAACTTCTTCAGAATGGAGCTGAAGCTCGACTCAGGGAAGCTTACCAGTTGCTGCCACTGCCTCCTGGTAATCACCTCGAGGATTGGGGAGTCCTCAGGTAGAGACTCCCATAAGATCTTCTTCTCAGGGATGATCTTCTTCGGCAGGTACCATGTGTCAAATCGTTCCTGACACTCTAAGGATCGGAAGCGGGATTCATCATATCCCGATACGCGGGCTCACTTGCTGCCAGACGTAGCTATGCTTTTCTTCTTACCCTTATCAACTTGTTTTCCCTGAAACTCAGAAAATGTTCCATATACAAAGATGATTCAGAGAAAATTTATAGTCACAAGCATGATATGGACCTAAATGTAGCAATTCCCAAATTTAAGCTCTAAGCATATTGTCAAAAGATACAATCAGATCATGCATAAACAACGGAAAATGCCACAACTCTAATAATGGACACAATCAATCATGAGCATATTTAAGGTTGGGCCATGTCTCAAAATCATTATCCTTATAAACTAGTGCAGATCTGCAATTCTGAACAAGTGATTATAATATTCACACCTATATCATGCATGTTTATCGCACTAAAGCGAAAAAGTTAACATGGTTGTGCTCTCTTTTCCAAAATCCATTTATTTCAACCCTAACAATTTCAAATTTGTATGACTAACTGATGAATTTCCATGTTCCATATGCAAGACAGAAGTCATTCTCACATCATGTTTTCATTTATGACAAGAACCATGCACAACTGATTCTAATATCCATCTTGCCCATGAAATAGTCCAGAACCAAAACACAATTCCAATTTCACACTACTGCCCATATAGTATGAATTCCATCACAATTCCCCAAATGCAGTCCGAACAGGAGATAATCATGATATTTATGCAATCACATGCTTCAGTCACTTGGATTCATGATAATTTATACACCATACCAACAATAATAATCAGCAAAGGAACTAATGTCTTAGATGAAATAAGCCCAAAATCCGTGAACCTATCATCATAATGTGGTAACCCAAAAGCAATATGCATACAAGTATAAAGAAGTTAATAGCTCAGACAGAATTCCCAGGTTTAGCTTACTTAATATCTCTCAGTTATTTGTCTCAAATACTTAAGCTATTCCTAGTTACAGTTTATGTACATAACCTTTCTTATCAATGGAATGGGTATTAAAATCTTTTCAATCAATCAACTATACCCATGAGCAAATTGCCTCAACACATCAAGATTATACAGCAACGAAGAATATATGATGCATTCATGCTTCACAATCCAAGTACAAAATCATATATATATATATATATATATATATATATATATATATATATATATAACCAAACCAATAATAACATCAAGGCACCAAGTATAAGCTTCAGTCAACCTAAACCCCACAACTCGAATTTGGCAATCAAAATCAATGTGAACACTACTAAAACATGTCAGCTCAATCAAAAGTACTAGGTTAAAATTTCCAGAACAGGATTATGAAAGGATATCATGAGAATTCACCTACATCAATTAATATCCATACCATATTAGTAACAACTATGCCAACCAAAACAATTTATTCTTCATTTGAAACAAGTAAATCCAGTGCCACATCAAAAATAGCAAATCACCATTTAAGACTCAAGCTCAGCATGATGACTCCCACATTAGCAATAGACAAGCATGTATTAGGGTTATTTCCAATTTCATTTAGCACAATAATGATTCAATTTCACCTATTTGAACCGACGAATCACCCTACCCTAATAGATACAATAAGTGCAAGGTTTTCATGACAAGTACAGAACAACACATACAACATCCAAGTCAAATTGAGGAATATAAACTGAATAAATCAATTGAAAAAGTCATTTCGCGCTAGTCGTGTGCCTATTCGCGCTAATCGCGTGGCCTGTGATTCACCATTGGTGTCTTTCACTTATCTTCAGACTCAACCATCCTCTAGTATGCAATGTAGGTTTATGCAACATGAAAACTTACCTTGTCTCCTGCCATTTGAAGGTTTTTGAAACGGAAGAGAGCTGAATCGACCAAGAACTTCGACCTTTACAACAATGGTGAAATGGAGATGATGATGAATATAATGAATGGTGGAATAGGGTTTATAATGAGGGCGTTTGATGATTCAACCGTAACTGAAGTGAAGGACTTGAATATGATTTAAGTCAAATTAACGGGTTGAGGGATTTTAGGGATGATGATGATAATGACTGCCATATTGTGGCAGTTTTAATTTTTAAAAAACCAGAAAGATGCTCTCGCGCGATCGGCGCCACAATCGACGCAAATCGCGTCAATGGTTATTAAAAGGTTTTTTATTCGAGCTCGTAACGCGAATAGCACCGATCCACACGCGATTAGCGTCAAAATGTTCAATAGAGTCTTTTCATTCGAACATATGACACTAGTAGCACTAGCATCCACGCGGATCGCTTGAAAAAGGTCATTATGGATTCCAAGGTCGAACCATTCGCGCTGGGAGCGCCACGTCCACGCGATTAGCGTGGAAAAGCTCTTTCTCCGAGAAAGAGGCGAAACATAATCAACTTGAATTCGGGACAGCTATTCGAAATCTTAGTGAAAGACGCTACAAGACTGAAACAATTCGAATGATAGAAGAATCGATTGTTGCTCCTGCGCTTACTACTTTGAGTAAGGCAAGCTTGACTCGAACCAGTGGCGCGGGTAGCGCGGAACTTCACGCGTTCAGCACCATATCTGTAAGTATGACCATTAAAATCGAACAAGTCACGCTAATAGCGCCACATACCACATGATCAGCGTGGAATGACTTTTGGTCATGGTTGATTCGAATAGTTGATGCGATTCGCGCCATGCACTACGCGATTAGCGTCGGTGAGTCGAATGCTCTTACAACAATTTCATGATTTGCTATTTTGTCATAGTGTGAAGAAATTCATTTAAAGTGATTTTATAAAAAAAAATTGGAATCACTTTAAAATATTAAAACCAAAATAATTTTACATTTTAAAATAAATTTTAATATTTTAAATGAACTATTATTAAAACCAAAATAATTTTACATTTTAAAATAAATTTTAATATTTTAAATGAACTATTATGTTCAGATACAAGTGGAAAACATCACCGGTGGAGAAATGTTTAAATAGTTTGATAATAGACATATTTTTAAATAATTTACTTTGCAAGCATTTTTCTAACTACTTGATGAAACTTTTTTTTTACAAAGAATACTTGGCATTTTTTTAACAAACTGGTTACTATATTTTTAATAATACATGATGCGTAATTATTATATATATGATATTTAATATTAAAATTATCATACAAAATAAATATAAAATCTACGACTATAATTTTGATATATCAAATATTTTTTCTAATATTTTTTTAACCTCTTAACATAGATTTCCAAAAACATTTATTTACTTCCGTTTACTCATATATTTGTGGATTCATCCGTAAAATGATTTTGTTTAAAAATTGGAATTACATTAAAATATTTAATTTAGAAACCAATGTTAAATTTTCAAATAAAAATTTTATCAAAAATATTTAAAATGTCAATAAACATGTAAAGCATGTCTTATAGAATAAATGCAAAGTAAATAAATTATAAATACAAAAAAATAGTAACAAATTTTATTCAAATGTTTCCGACTAAATACATTCCGTTGGTAATTTTCGACGGAAATATCCATCACTAACTTTATTTTAATAATTTTGTTAAAAGGAACATGGAAAATAAATGACTTAAGCACAACCAGAAACATAGAAATCACATTATTTACTCAAACAGATTAAGACATTTCCATTGTATATATTTTCTTCAATTTTCCTAAATATGATAAATAAATAACATGAGCATTAGGCAACACAAGAAATGACAATTAGAATTCAATACAAAAAATAACAGCAAAACATTAATTGAAATAGGTACTACTGCTTTTTAAATAAGACTACAAAAAAGGACAATTAGAATTCAATACAAAAAATAACAGCAAAGCATTGATTCAAATAGGGTATATTGTAACATACTAAGCCTAGTAAAATGGCACAACCCACTATCTGATCTAAAAATGCAGTTTACAACAATTATTTTGAGGATTTAAGTGAACATGATTATCCTAACAAAGCTATCAGTAATTAATTAACTGAATTGGTTGTATTTTATTCTATTTTCACCGATTTTGTTTTGAAAATCATAATTTACATCATTTTAAATTTGACTTTAGATAAATTTGATTAAAGTTCAATTCAAAACCAATCAAACCAATAATTTTTTTACACCCCTACATTGGGTTATGGTAGGGTTCATTGAAGTTATGGTTTTATTTCTTTAAAATTTTTATTTATTTATTATTAATATATTATTTTAAAATTTAAATTTAATAATTATTTAATAAACAACACTAGTATCTTACTTAAAGTAATTACACACACTAAAAAATAGAGTTGTTAAATATTTATCCTCTAAATATTATTTATGATGAAATTTTTGTTTATCCTTCGTTTTAGTTATTAGATAATGACATGCACTATTATGAATAAAAAATTATTAAATAAAATTATTTATAATAATATTATAAATGTTTTTACATGTTACAAGTATAATAGTATCTGTTTTATTATTTTATAAAAAATAATAAAAATATCAAAACAAATGAGTAAAGCAAATATCTTACATGTTTAATGCAAAATAAATAATTTATATATGTAAAAAAAAATTAAAATACAATTTTAATATTTTCCATAGAATTCTTCCGTCGATAAATCCATAGAAAATTAAAATATTTTCCACGGAATATTTTCTGAAGAAAATTTCCGCCAATAACCTAAGTATTTCTGACAGAATTTTCTCGATGGAAAATATCCGACGGAAATTCATAAATTTTCGACAAAATATTTTCTGTCGGAAAAGTCCATCGGATATATTTGTCATATATTTTTCACAAATTTTTCTGTCGGTAAATCCGTCGGAAGTTAAAATATTTCCTATAGAATATTTTCCGACAAAAATTTTCGTCGGTAACCTCAGAATTTCTGACAGAATTTTTCCAACAGAAAATATTCCGTCGAAAAACATTTCCCACAAAAATATTTTCCATCAAAAAATCCATCAGAAATGCTAAAATTACCAACGGAATATTATCCGTCAAAAATATGGTTTTTTTACGTAATGCATACGTTTATGAAGCGATTTGCTTTTAACTTCAATTAAAAACATATGTAATGAAAAATATAGACATATATACTAATATTATAGAGACACACATTTGGAAAATAATATATTGGAAAATAATATACGCAACTCTTACGATAAACTTGAAGCCATAAACATTCTCAAAACGCATTTTGGAATTTCCTTCCAAAAAATTAATCAAGTTCAATAAGTTTAACAATATTTTTAAAGTCTTCTTCTGATGAGAAAAAAAATTCCGTCCGTATTCAGTTTCCAAGATGATCGATCACATTACAAAAATCAACTTGTTTCTATCCTTTGATATTAGTCATCTATAAAAAATGTTCTTCAAGAATAAGCAATAGTCAGACATCTCCTCAACATCTATTCCATTTCTTTTTCTTTAAATATTTTGTTTATTTATAAATTTTTAAATAAATATTTTAAAATATTCGTTAACCAAATTTTGTTAAAGGAAGACAGTTATATAAATCTTTCATTGTCTGAAAAATAAAAGTTGGCCAATGAAACATCTACTATAAATATTAATTAGAAGTCCAAAATCCAAATTCACCTTATTCCATACCATAAGCACATCTAACATTATCTTCGCATGCTAATTTATTTCCTACAAGTTGTACACTAGCTAATCCATCCTTGATACAATCCTAACCATACATCACTCACCAAGTCAATGGATGAACAACAACTTGATGTACACCTGTCACCTTTCAGTTCTACTACTATACTTCCCCGGTATTTTTGCTATCTCGTCTACTATATAAGCAAATAGAGTACTGACCAACAATCCTTACACAAACAAATGTACATCAAATCTTAAGTCTATTAAATTAATCAATTATTAACACATCACTAATCAAGTACTTATTTTTAAATAATCATAATTCATCATGTTCATATAAGAATCTTTCTTCTTCTTCCTTCTTGTGTCTTTTTTTTGTGTGTGGTAATAATCACCTACACGCACCAGCACGGACACACTCACGGATCTTCACTCAGTCTCGTGCTTCCGTGCAAATGGTGGAATGAAGCAGCAACTGCAAAAGTGCAATATGCATACACACAACACAAACGACGTCGTCTCGTGGTTGGGGTGCGTGTTAATTGCAGAAGGGCTTGGAGAGGTACATGAAAATATCCTGCAGCGGCGACATCTGATTATTCCCGAGAGTGGCATCCACGTAATTATACGCAAACTCGTTGTTGTTGCCCCTCTTCGGCTCGCTCTGCACCTCGCTCGCAAACTCCGCCGACACCACCTGCTCGGAACAGCTCGAGTCCGTCGTGTGCAGCCGCGGCACCGAGTCGGAAGCCTCGAAGTACAGGCAATCCGCCACCGTCGCTGCCGTATACGGCGGATCTGGCGGCAGAATCTCCGGCTTCTCGCCCTCCATTTCGGAACGTTCAATTTTTCGGACCCCACTCGGTGGTGGTGGTTGTTGCTTTTCAATTGCACCTTTCTTGTTGTAAATTCGACACAGCACCCAGTCATCCAGCTGCAAAAATCAGAAATCATCAAAAATACGTCAACAATCATGTGCACACATTTTTTAATTTTCAATGTTTAATTTCTGATATCCCTAAGATAAGTACGAATAATTTCCATAAGTAAAAAGTAATAATTGGTTGGCAAAAACATTTTTTAATATTACTATTATTTTTGTGATTCGTCTTTATCAACTTATCGTAAACGGAAGCTTCCTTGTTCGCTTGCCAAGGGGTGGGCCCAGGTGCCATTTATTAAAGGGTAAAAGTAAAACTGTGATTTCGAAAGGTAATATTTGTGCCGCGAAATGTCCATTATGTCCTTCGGATTGAAGAGAGAAAGGGGAATATACCCTTAAGCTGTTCTTTTTGCGAACGGAACGATCCACGTCTGCAAGACGATACTCGTGCATGATCCAGTTAGTTTTCTCTCCCTTGGGCGCTTTTCCAGCGTAAAAAACCAACGCTTTCTTAATCCCAACCGGTTTCGGTTTACCAACTGGTTTATCCGCCCCGGTTGCCTTCCAGTACCCGGTTCGCGCGGACCGGTTCGGCCGCGAACCGTTCGGGTACTTGCGGTCCCTTGGCGTGAAAAAATACCACTCTCTCTCTCCGTACATAGCCATTCCTACATAACACAACATCAAAAGAAAATAAAATTATTTATTAATAAAAAGAAATATATATTTCAGAATTATAAGGTGGATCTGATGATTAAGGGAGAAGGAAAACGAAAAAAGAGGAGCAGAGGAGAGAAAAAAGATGATGGATTCGATTTATGTATTACTGTTACCTGGAAGGTCCCAAGGGTCGTACTTGTAGAGGTCGATTTCGGCGATTATGGGAACCGCGATATGTTGCGAAGCGCATTTGCGACAAAGGTAGTGGATGACGAGTTCTTCATCTGTTGGATGGAATCTGAATCCAGGGGGTAAGTGCAGTTGTGTTGCAGTGGCCATTGTTGAGAATTGAGAAAGAAAATTGGAGAAAGTGAAGAGTAGAAATATGTAGAAATTGTGTGGTGGTGGCGGCGTTTGAAACTTGAAACGTGAGGGAGAGAGGGGATTATATAGGGGGTGAGAAAAGAAAAAGGTCGGTAGGGTTTGGGGTTGGAGTGTGGGGTGGTGACGAGGAGGGACACGTGTCGGAGGTGGAAGTGGGGTGCGTGCGTGTCGAGAACCCACACGAAGTGGGTTTAAGTCACTGCTTACGACATTGGCCTTGGAGTGGGGCGCCGTGTCTGTCGGTTTGTTTTTTTACGTAGGGATTCGCATGAACTCGCCGCACTGATTTGATTCCTTTTTAATAAATGTTAGCATAAAATAATGTAGTACTAGTGTTTTGTTAGTGTTTTAAAATAATGGATAAATAATCCATTTTGTCCAATATTTTATATTTGTAGTTAATTTGGTTCTTGTATTATAAAAAAAAAAAAGAAGCTTTTAATTATGTAAATGTATTGCTAATTTAGTTTTATTGTCAAGTGATCTTCGTTTTTATTAATATTTTTTTGCGACATGATAAGTAAAGAATGAGGTAGCAAATTCAAGTAGCATAAATTATCTCCACGACTAATCATATATGAACCATTATTAGTTTTATCTTAATCACACGATAGTATCATGTGTCCTCCACACTAGATTCCTTTCTCAATTCCTGTTGGTACGTCGTGTGTGTTAGTGCCGAAGACAATATTCGATGGTGGCACTTTTTCTTTTTCTTTTTTTTTCCCCTTTGTTCTTCCCCTCCATTGTCTTGTCTGTGGCACCATTGACATTCTTCACATTCTATCGAAACTCTTACGATACCATTCACATTATATTAGTTTGGTTAGCATTGATTACATTATAATTGCTTGTTTATTGGAACCAAGAACAATATGAACAAATGCAATCCTTTGTAATTTCATAATCGGGAACCAAAAAGCCTTATTAAGAATTGAAAAATCCTTTGTGGTGGCTTTCGATGGTGGGAGCAGGAGACGAAAGAGTAAAACAAGAAACAGGTTGTTTGGTTGTCCATGTCGATGTTTATCGTTGTAGTGCCAATAATGATGTCGGTGCCGATGATTCACAACAAGTTGATATGTCGGAGCGTCACCTTAAAGTTTTGCACATAGCCTTTGATGGTAGAGAGAAAAAGGAGATGGGAGACAGGTGGGAGAAGAGAAGAAGGTTTGACTGGCATTTTAGTCCAAAAAAATGTGCATTGATGTGGAACATCCATTACACATATGGATTGGACACATCAGCAAGGGCGTGTCACATATGTACTCAACGTTAACAAAAACAGAGAAATTTTGATGGTAAGACTAAATTTTCAGTACATTTACATAATGGTGGACTAATTTTATCGTTTTCATAATTCAAAAACTAAATTGACAGCAAATGTAAATTAGAAACACGAAATTGTTCATTTATCCTAAAATAATTAAGTGTATTGTTTTATAGTACTAGTAACTAGTAATAACTAGTAGTTATTTTATAGTACTAGTAATAATTTAGTAGTTAAACATAAAAAAGTATTAATTTAGTATTGTTGCATGTGATCATATCTGTGTGTGTGTGTTTGTTGGTTAGGAGGGGCTAAAAGTTATAAAAAAAAAATCAACTTATTCTAATGATCTTAAATTCGACACAAGTATATGTGGTCTTTAAAAAAAAAATTGGTGTATTGTCATCTATAATAGTTTTTTTTTTTTTTCAAAAAGCAAAAGAATTATGATATATTAATAGAAGAGATTGAATATTGTCATATATAATAGCAATATCTTGCTTAAGAAAAATGGTTTAAAATACATGGCCTTTTAAAAAATTAATAGGATTCGTCTAATTGACTTCAAGTGACAATGAGATTAAACAACCCCATCTTCATTTGACCAATAAAATTTAGAAAATTGTTAATACCCAAAATTTGTTGCAAAAATCTAGTGTCGAGGATTCAATAGAATGATTGTCAAGCAAGGTGGAATTCGGCTAATGTTTATGTTAGCTTAATGAGGTGAAGGATAGTCTGGTTGAATATAGAATTCATGACTTATCAATATTAGTCAAACAAAAAGGTTAACAGAACATAGATAAGGTTAATATAACTACCTACAATGTTAGTTGAATTGGCAGAATTCAACTAATTTTAAAATTAGCTGAATAAGTGGAAAATAAATTTAGCTATGTTCAATATTAATTGAATGGGCGGTTAAGCTAACTTTGGTGTTAGTTGAATATGAATAAGGTCATTTCGGCTACTTACAATGTTAGCCAAAATGTAAGTCGAATGATAGATTTCAGCTAACTTTAAGCATCGAAAAATTATCTAAATTAAGTCAAATTTAATTTAATAAAAAATAAAATGATATTTTCCAAGATTTCATGATATTCAAATGGCTTGCAGCAATTAAAACTAATCAATGATAATTTTTCCTAAAAAATAAGAAGCGGTTGTCATCTTTTTGAAATAACTGATGAGTTGGCTTATGGAAAGAAGAAAACGTGCCTAGATTTTAGGAGTAGTCACCGGGAATTTTAAAAGTTAATAATTAAAATTACACTAAAAAATACATAAATATATGTAATAAATTTTTTAAATTAAAATTACAATTATATACGATTTCCTCGGTGGGCTATTGTTTGTAGTTCAAAAATATGACGTGTTATCCGGCTTCGACTACTAATTTCAAGAGTTGTTTAGCAAGCGATAATACTTTTTGTAATCTCGTCCGAAATCGTCTTGCATGTTAAGATATGTTATAGATATATTTCAATATATATTTTTGTGTGTGCATATATATGTTGATGCATAACAACAATAGATTGTAAAGTTAAATGTAAAATGGAAACTATTTACCTAAAGTTAATTTTTATATATTTCAATCAATTAATAAAAATTAAAATTAATTTTTCTAAAGCAAAAATAAATGAAAATTATTTATCTAAAGTTTTTTTTATAACAACTATTTACCTCAAGTGAATAAAGGATATAGTATTTTTATAATTAATTAAAAAATAGTTATTCAGATTTTAATATTTTATAATTTTATTACATATATTTATGATTTTAGTATAATTTTAATTAATAATTATAAAGTTTTAATTTTATATATCAATGATACGAAAGAGAGATTAAAGATGATGATTTTTTTTTTTTTGTAATGTAAGAAAATCGAAACAAAGCAAAAGAAACTACACTCTAAGGACAGAAGTGCCCAAAGCATTTGGTGCAATCAACTAGTTCAACTTCACATGAGGAGCTTCGAGCTTCTATCTCAATGAGACTAACACTTTTCATGGCGCTTTTTAAACTGTCTTATAAGGCTTTTTCTGCATCAGTTGTGTTATCAACTGTCTTAGGTTGTAGTGTTTATTGTTTAAAAGTGCAAAAATGATAGGATTCTAAGATGGTTTTAAGAAAAAAATTGTCTTAAAATCTACACATTCTAAGACGATTTTTCCTTAAAATCAATGTTGTTGTTTTTATGTTTATTTAGTTTTACAAAAAATTAAATCCAACTCGCAATTTTAGAATAATAGACCCAGCCAATTTGTATTATTATGATTATTATTATTATTATTAATTGTTATTATTATTATATAATTGTTAACTTTAAACAAGAGAAATTTTATTATTATAAAATCATGTCAATTAAACACATAGATTAAATAATACCACTTTCCTAGAATTTCCTTACTTAAGTTATTAGAATATTATTGGAATAACCAAACATATAATATTTGTGGAATCTCATATAACAATTAACACCAGCTCCAAAGATTTAAACATTTTATCATGAAAATTATCCTAGAACAAACATTTTATACCTAAACCATACGAAGATATTGCCCACAAGAAGTATCCAGCCCCGAGGTTCTTCGTTTCCAACCAATCATACCTGTTAAGTTAGTTATGAATAGAGTAAGTTGATGAAATATTAACATGATAAAAGAGCATTACTTATCCATATATGATATATTTAAACATTTCACAAGGAAATAATGTGGTCCAGTGTTGTATCACCAAAACAATCAATAATGAAAGGAAGATGATTAGAAGAGGATGTATTATGACTTCCAATTCTACCTTAGTGAAAATGCCACTATAAGTCCTGGTGAGATTATGTCCCTAAATCTGATGATAATGTAACCACCCCAAGGATCAAATAGACGTGGTATCTTGAGAAGCATGGGGATACCATGTTCTCCACTCTTATCACCTAGAGCTACCTGTATGGAGAATAATAATTTTAACGAGAAAACAACATCATGTATGAGGCCAAAATCAAGCTTTGTGAAGAATGGCATAGGCAGGGGATTGTTCTTTAAAACACTCACCACTATCATCACAATCTCATGGAAGATGTCATATAGGAAGGCACAACTGAGAAGAACAATTCCAATTAACCTGATTTAGAGAAAAAGGTATATGACAGTCAGTAGGTGCTTTATACTATAAACACTTACCCTGAATGACAAGAGACAGAAAAAGAAAAGTAAACATGTTAAATAAATATTAATCTGCCTCTTGATTTCTTGGAAGTTTTATACTATAAATGCTTACAATGTTAATTAAGGGTGTTAGTAATAACTAGTAAGAAATCCTTGAAGGCAGAACTTTAATTTATATTCATAACTACATTAAAAGGGAACAACTATTATTAAGAGAAAAAGATTTTTTAAATGACAAGAGAGGAAAAACACTAACGTGAAGCAGAAAAATAATAATCATGGGAATGGAAACTAATAGCAGGTATATCAATGTAAAGTTGAAAGAAGGACTAAATTCACATATTTTCGGAAGTTGAAGGACTAAATTCACCAATTTTAAAGTAAAGAGAACAAAACCAAGTTTGACTGAAAGTACAGGGACCAAAAACACGTTTTTCCTGTATTTTAATTACAAACAGAGAAAGAGTATTCCATGTTAGTTCAAGAACATTTTCAGTTTAAGAATTGGTGATGTTTGAATGTTGGAAAGCAAAATGTAAGTCATGCAGTAAGTGGGTTTTTTATGATTGTATCATAATTTTTTGTATTTTAATAAAAAAAAATGTCAGCCACACTAGTCCAAATGGATAAAAAAAATAATAAAACATTAGAAAATGTAAAGAAGAAAAAATTTAACAAGATATATAGTAAAATTAATAGATTGGGAGTCTGAACCCTCTCAGTTTCACATGCAACTGAAGGAATACATTCTTTGGGACCACTAGCAACAACACTTGAGCTTTGACCTCTCTGTTCCCTCTCTGAAGGAGTAGTAAGCAAATGACGCCTTGGTTGACCTTATCACATTAATGAAAGGGATAAGAAAAATTTGCAATAATAAAGCATATATGAGTGCTATGTCTCTAGCATTCTTCATTTGATGTAGATCACAATATTCATTCATTCAGAATTTGAACAAGCAACTAAAATTGACTAGTCATATCAACCAATTGACCCCTATATATATGCTTAAACTTCCACTCAAATCCATGAAGCTCTTTTGCTGCCAACTCTTGAGTAGGGGTTGCTTGAGTAATGTCCTACAATATATAAATAAAAAGTATTTAAAATTTAGGAAAATTTCATTTCTTCTTTTTCAAATCTATTAAACATTTACATATATGAGTTTTTTTTTTTTTTTGCAATTCATAAAGCAGAAAGAGACAGACATAGATCAATAATAAGGGGACACTCTATTCAGAAAAAAAGTGACTCAATAACAAAATAAATGGAGAAGACTAAACCATAAAAGGATAGGAGACACATATATTCTCCCATATAATTCTGGAAGTAAGGCGACGCAAGCATATATTCCAACAAGTAGGCCATTCGTAAGAGAGACGAGGGTTTTGCCAACAGGAACATGACGTCTCTTGACTCTCTGCCACGCTCGCATAATCCGACGAGCCCTTCTAGCGCCGAGGTTCACACATGCGGGAAACGGTCCTTCGTGAACCCTAATAGCACCTCAAGCAGCAATTGTGCTAGACTTCGAACCCCGCACTAGTGCCTAAGAACAGAAGTGCCAACCGCACGTCATTGAGGTGGAGGCGCGTGAGCGAGGCGACAAATGCCTCCACGACAGGACGAGGCTCGTGCAGGGACGAGAAGAGGGAAGGTGAGAGGGTGAGAGGGGAGTGAGTGAGTGTCTGAACATTCGATTTGTAAATTAAAAGAGTGTGCAAACCACGATGTTTTTACAATAAAACGTCATGGAATGATGCGTTCAACGATAGTTATATAAATAACCGTCGTTGAACGTAGAATTACACAACATTTTTTGTAAAATCGTCGTCAATTAACTCCTCCTATTTACAACTGCCATATATTCTAAGACAATTTATTTGGAACCAACATCGTTTTGGCATCGTAGAATGCATTCTTTTTAGTAGTGAGTCGCAAGAAAATCTATGCATCTATTCCCTTCCTTGTGCACCAAGTGCACCTTCCAACCCTCCCTCAAGAAGTCCTTTATCCTTTCCATTACCGTTGCATAGCAATGCAACTCCCTCTTTTGTTGATTAATGAGACTAAGGGCATGAGCTGAATTGAGACACAAAGAATATCATCATCGTCCAGGTCCCATGCTATCTTCAAACCTTGAAGGATCGTAACCTTAAAGATAATGTATTAAATATGATAATCATAATATTAATTGATAGAATTCATAATAAAATAAATGTTTAAATTTTATTTGTTATTAAAATAAAATTATGTAATCTCATTTTTACTTGGGGTCCCTTAGACAAACCCAAATTAATATGGTGTTTTGTTTTATATTTTTGTCACTAGTGTTTTTTAAAACTAACAGGTGACAAAAAAAAAACTAATGTAAAAAATATATACATTAATGTTTTAAATACATAAAAGAATTTAATAATGATATACTGAAAATATAAATTAATTTTATATTATTACTTAATCATAAATTTCTATTAAAAATGATTTTTAAAATAATTTTATTAAAATTCATAATTTATAATAAATAATAATTTATAAATAAATAATAATATAAAATTATTTTATCATTTTTATCTAAATAAAATATCAACTGAAAACATACAGTACAGTAAAAACTAGAAACGTCTAGTGAAAAACAAAGTTCACCACGTGGAGATTCTTAAACTTGTGTACCTTTTGTTAGGCAAAAGAACCCAAATAATACAAATTAAATAAAAAATTACGAATTTGGGGTTGTTTTGAAACTATTTACCAATCTGGGACAGTTGGTCACGCCCAAAACTGGGCATGACTGGTCACGCCCAGAACCAGGCGTGACTAGGGGGCAGTCACGCCTGGTTCTGGGCGTGACTAGTAATGCCCAATTCTGGGCGTGACCAGCTACCTTAAATCCCCCCCGTTTTCGGTTTTTTACCATATTGCCTGTTGCGCCTTCTGTCTTTCTTTAAAGCTTTTCTCTGACCTCTCTCTGCCAACAGGTAAGTTAATTTTTGTTTAACTTATGAGTAATATTTAATATATTATTTTGTTGATTTTTAAATTTGATAGAGCCATATTAGTTATTTCATGTTGTAGAAAAATGTTAGGTTATAAGATTTAGTTTAGTTGTCAATTACAATAATTTTAATCAATGTAGTGACTTCAGTTTAGGGTTGAGGGTTACGAATTAGGGTTTATGAATTAGGGTTTACGAAGTAAGGTTTAGTTTAAGGGATTAGGTTTAGGGTTTAGGCTTAAAATTATTGAATTCAAATTGTTCAATTGAATTTACTTAATGTTCAGGGTTTAGTTAGTGTTTAGGGTTTAGTTAATGTTTATATTATGAAATTGTTAGTGTTTATATTATCAAATTGGTAGTGTAA
>PYAF01005251.1:205723-226313 GCA_007407185.1 Glycine tomentella | reverse complement strand
ACTTAATGCGTAAAACTCTCATAATTTTTAAATGCGTTGTTAAAACGACGGAATTTTCATTTGAACCTTCATTTCTAAATTCGTTTTGAAAATCAACCAAGGTTTATTTGAACTTTTATTCTTTCGGTTTTTTTTCGAAAATTTTTAGCAAATAAAAATAAATACGTAATAAAAGTGAATCAAGAGTGGTCGTTACACAGCCAATTGGTAATGAAGGTGCTATTCCACCGAGTGACGGTCCAGTTATCATACTCGACAGGGAAATGTTGCGTGGAAAGGGTCGTCCAAAGGCGACCAGAATTCGGAACGAAATGGACGAAGTTGAAACCAGCCAAAGACGCAGCAGATGTGGAATTTGCAAGGCTGTTGGACATAATCAGAGAGCTTGTCCTGATCGTCGTGCTCTTTCATGAATTTTTTATGTTTGGTTAAGTAGGTGCATGTTAATGTATTTCATTGTAACCAATTGCAAATTTGTTTTACAACTTTTGAGCCTTTCATTAATTGTCAATCGAAAAATACAATAACGACATCACTTGAATTAACAACAACAATTAAAATAACCACACTTAATAAATAGTACTTAACAAAATGCAAATACAAATAACACTAACAATAAC
This sequence comes from Glycine tomentella, assembly GCA_007407185.1. NCBI lineage: Eukaryota > Viridiplantae > Streptophyta > Magnoliopsida > Fabales > Fabaceae > Glycine > Glycine tomentella. The sequence goes on along the minus strand of PYAF01005251.1, from coordinate 225,693 downwards.
AACATTAGTTAGCAGTTTCACATATGTTGTGTAGCAGACATGTCTTCTTCCATTTGGGCAACGAGCTTGCTGAAAATAGCTAAGATGTGTATTGGGCAAAAACGCTTCCAGTAGTTTGATTCAGCTAAGACCTTCAACACGTCTGCATCGGTTATCAACTCTTTTATGTGATATTCAATTGTGTTGTCTGAATAAGCGTAATGGGTTGGCTGTCTAAAAAACAATTTGCTTACCACCTGTGAGTTGTGAATTCCATAAGGGGAAGCCCAACAGGCACAACTTGCTTGATTAGATCCTTCAGTGTTTCAATGTTGCATCCTAAAGGAATGTCAAATCTGATTGGATTTGTTCCAGTGAATGCATATCCCACAAAATCGCCTTGTCGTGGTATGTTCCACTTGCCGTTGTAATATAGCACTGCATCATGTGTTGGAACGATGTTGGATTCAAGTAGGCTGAGTATACCCTCAGGTGTTCTATTTATGGTGCATAATATTTCTATAGGGCCAACGCTCGACATTTGTTCATTGCACGTTAACATTAGGCAAACATCGTTATCATTGGTAAGTTGAACAGAATGATAAAAACATTGCTGACCTGCACGTACGGTTGGCTTTCTGTAGTAGATTTCATCCACAAAATGGTCACGACTTAGCATAAGGGTGTCACACATCCTACTCTTCAGTGTTTGAAAAGAACAATGATCGGGAACCCGCATTGGTATTGGAGAGGGACATTCAAAATAAACACCCGTTTCGTTCTGTTTCATCGATCCATTTGGAAATATGAAGGCTAATTTTGAGTTAACAATGGTTTGACTGCTTGTTTCTCCTAGGAATGCCATAGTATTCATATTGAGGAGTTGTGGATGGTCACCCTTATATAAGGGTCAATGACGCCCAAATGTAGGCGTGACCCCCTTTTGTGTCACGCCTAACCTAGGGCGTCTTTGGTGACGCCTCCATTTGTTGGCGTGTTCAGTCACGCCCTATTTCGGTGTGTTCAGTGTCGTTCTATTTGTTGCATGTTATCTGTCGATGCCTTTTCAATTTTTCTTAAGTCTCTAATAACGAGCCTTATATTGCATAATAAGCTAAACAAGTTAACCAAAAACAAATTGGTGCAGGTTGTGCATAAAACTGTTAAACTGTTATAAATGTCTCAATAAAGTCCAGTACAAGCAAAAAAAAAATAAACACAAATATAAATACAAAAAATACACTACGACTTAGGTGGCCACTGATAATGACGTGTTTGACGATCGGGCAACACCCATCTACCACGTCGCCGAGAAGACTCTGCCTGAATAGGGGCTGGCTGAGGATGGGCTACCTGAGAAGGGCCTGCATGAGAAGAGGCTGTCTGAGAAGGGCCTGCATATACAGGTGGGCATGCACTCATCTGATCATGCGATGCTGGGCGGGGATAATCAGGAGGTGGGGTGGCATACTGTGGATCTGCTACGAAATCTCCACAACCGCTCGGACTACTGTTAATGAGGTTCTCAATTTCCTCTACACTCCATTCCCCACCAGGAACGTCACTGCTAGTCCCACACTCCTGTGATGCCATGGCCAAAGTAGTCGCGCAATACACATGTTGTGACTACCACTCTGACGATCTAGGCATGTCACCCTGGCTACTGAACCCCTGATTCCCCATGTCTGGCTGATGAGACGATTGGTAGTAGAAAGCCTGACTACCGTATGTGGGTCCTATCAGTGGAGGCCTGTAGCAACCATCAACGCGAGCCCTGGGAGCTCCTATAGGCTCAGGAACATGGTGCATGGCTTTCCGGCGATGCTCTAGTCCATGCCCCTCACAACGCCCACGGGGAGCATCCATATACACCTGTGGCTCATGCTGAAGCTGTGATGGGGGTGCATGTGGGCCTGGCTCTTCCAACCGACAGCTCTGTCGAAACATGGACATAATGCGACCCACTTCTTCGTGCAAGTAGTCCATGCTGAATCCAGGCCACTCCTGGCCGCCACTGGCACAGTACAACATCTTAAGTCCATCAAACTACAAATTACACAAAAAATTCATTAGTCCAGACAATAACGCCATGAAAATGAAAATTAGTTTACAAATTTAATTTAAACAACACTTACACCATGCCCCATCTTCGCAGCCATCTTCGTGATGTGTCGTTTCCCGTTCTCCCTGTACCAAACCATGTACTCATGGTTTGGTGACAAGAACCCAGTCAAATGGGGGTGATAAAGATCCTAGGAACTCTGATTTTGATAAAAGAAACTTTTAATTTACCAAGGTTTAACCAATTCATCCTCCCTCTTGGTTAAGTGTGAGATATTCATATTCTTTACACATAAAGCAGTTTTGCTTATCAAAATAAATTTAAATTTGATTCGAATCCAAAGACAAAATGAGATTCTTGTCAAAGACTATTGGGATATGATGTATGACGAGTTGAATGTCTTAGATGAAGAGCATTTAATTGCTTTAGAAAATATTATTCATCAAAAAGAGAGGACGGCTAAGCATTACAACAAAAAAGTTATGTTGGTTCAATAAACAGAAAATACTTAAAAACATATAGACCAATGGTAATTGAAATAAATATTCCTATAATGTATAGGAATATTAAAGTGCAAATTGTTCGAAAGGAAATTATTTTGATCCTGTTTTGTAAAAGGCTTTATCTAAATAATATCAACAATGTGTTGACTATGTAATTGATGAGCGTCAAAGTCATTACTGAAAATATAAAGAAAGACTCTATTTCCTTTCGAATCTTATTAACCACCAAGTCATTAAATTTAAAGACCTCATTTATTGACTGTTGAAGTTGAGGCTTGTAATCTGGATTAGAAAAGAGTCTTCAAAAGGTTGATCAAAAGCCAGTCTTTGAAACTTTGCGACAACTTCATTGAAATGTGTGAATGGCCTGTTGTCACTAGATTCAGAAGCTTTAGATGGCATCGAATAAAAAGACCAAACGTCGGTGAAAGCAAAAGGATCATCATCTAATGGATTTGTCTCCATCTGAAGATTATCTACATCCACCCTAGGTGATTTCTTTACAATAGCTGCAATTAAAGCAAAATAGTGAAATGAATAGGGTAAAGTAATAGGGATATTGATTGTTACATACTCTCGTCAACTGTTTGCTCATTGGTTTCGACAATCAAAATGGGAACAGAAACATCCGCAGGAACTTCGAGTTTGGGTTGTTCTTTTGCAATTTGAGGGTTTTGTTCAGTTTCAAGATTCAAAAAATGGTCAAGAGTTGAATCCACTATATTTTCTTTGATTATTGGCTCCAAAATTGACATTGCTTTCAATGGGGAAGACTCACTATGACTTTGAGCATCTTGTCCACCTAGGTCTTCTGCCATTCCAGCATTGTGGGGAATTGTTGTTGAAACTGGTATGTCCGAATCTTTTGATGGAAATACATGTAGTGATTATGATTTGTTTTTGTTTACTTGACATTCAATTTGAAAGAATAAAAACAATTTGATATCAAAATGGTTACCACTTGTTTCTTTGTTTACAGTCTTGGAACTTGAGCTAACTGCAGGGGTATCTTGATTTTCTTTTCCTATTGAGAGGTAATGAGTTATTCTTATAATTCTCAAAATAATTTAGTACTATCAAGAATTTATGAATGCTTAAAAATTTACCATGTCGTCACCAGTTTGAGAAAGATCTTGAGATGATGAAAGATCCATTATTTTTTAATCCTACAATGTAGAAAGCCAGGATCTATCCTTCAGTATTCCATTCGAAAGATATGTCTCAAGAAACTCTCTAGATCAAGATCTCATGAAATAAATTTTCTTCAAGTTTTCTTAGAATACCTTTTGCTTAGTTGTAGTAGAAGAGTTTGGATTAAAAGAGGAACTAGCGGGCATGTCCTCATCAGAATTGTCTAATCCTTAGAAACTCTGACTTTCGAGGGTTGAGAGGTTCTAAAAAAGAGATTGAAACAAATTAAATCAAACAAAATAATTTGAACCTCATATGGTTGTTATAATTTAGGTGGTTTCGATGGAAGCTTCACTTTATCATTAGTCTTGACTTAGTAGTTTTCTTAGATCCCTACAAGAAGGTTAACTATGTTTATAAAAGTCATGGGGAATAAAGATAAGATTATTAGAGAATTTGAAATATCTGATGTCTTGTAATACTCAAAGAAGAAGTTTTCCTTTTCCGAGAGGATCTTTTAGAGGATCCTTGATTATCACCATCCTAATCTTCATTTTCTCCTTGGTGGGGAATTTTGATGGGAATAGCTGAAAATTGAAATTGAAAACATTAAAACTTTTGGTGAAGGTTGTTTGAGTGCCTTAAGATGATAAAACACAAAATATACCATTTATTTGTTTAATTTCAATTTCTACACATTGTTATGGTAAAATTCCTTTTGGGTAGTGAAGGTAATCTTATAGGTAATTTTTAGCAAAGGTCGCTTTTCGAGAAGAATGATCGTTATCAAGTTTATACATGGCTGAGAATGGTAATAGCTCTCGAACCCAAGGAGTATTTCGAAGACTCTTACTTAGACCAAAACAATCTTTTGGGAAAAGAGGAAGGTTTTTTGGACAATATTGAGAAAATTTAGTGTTTCCTTTTGAGTTAATAACTCTACCATTGGCTTTGTTTTTCTCTATTTTTTCTCTAAGGGCAAATGCAGTTTCTCGAATAGTGGCTATGGGACGATTTGGGTGAAAACAAATATGATAGAAATTTTTGAAGAGAGTAATTTCGACAGATAATCCATGTTTACCTTTATTCCTTTTGTTGGTGTCCTGCACAGAACCACAAGATTTAATTAGTTTATTTAAGAAAGTCGCAATGGAAACAAGTCTTTGAGAATAATAATTCGTCCACCATGAATGGAAATCTAGCGTGCTTAGAAAACAATTCTCAAAAGAAGATGGTTGAAATGGTAGCTTCACTTTGGGAATCCCATTTCTGATGACTTTAGGGATTAGTGATTCTTCTCCCGAGAGTTGATTATGCCTAATCCTTTTCTTATATATAGGCACTGGCGGAAGTTGACGTAAATCAAACCCTCTTACAAAAATTTGTGGTTGGTGAGAGTAAAATCTGAGATCTTTTGAAGTAGTTCTAGTAAAAATAATGTCCCAAGTGAGAAAATTACTCCATATTTCGACTAATTCAGCCTGTTGGCCATGAGTTTCACAAGGGAATATTTGGTTTATCCATGTTGGGCCTACCAAATTTGCAGTCAAAGATGGGGCTAAATTGTTGTTAAACTGATCAAAATTGAGAAAAGCCTTCATGTACTTAGTATAACATTCAAGTATACAAAATTCCTTTCTTGGAGTCAGGTAAGTCAATCGAGCTCCCCTGATTTTAAGTTTGAAGCAATTAGGAATATCTCTTTCCGGGTTGTGATTGGCTAGGATGACATTTAACTATTATTGCACAATCCATAAAGGTCCAACTATAGGCTTCATTTTTCCAGGGGTATCCATAATCTTGACAGCTTCTTCCATTACTTTATTAACTGAGGCTACTAGAAATTTACTAAGGCAAATATCTTCTCCAAAATGAAGAGCTTGTGCCAAGCTGTAACTATACATTGGAATCTGGAGAGAATGAGCACATACAAGGTGTGAAGACACCCAATACATCAAAAAGGCTGTGTTCTGCATCAAAAATCTCTTTAGTGTCTTTCACATTCTTCTCAATGAAAGCCCCATAAGACTTAGCACTAAAATCTATGTTTGTTTCGCTTCTTTCAATCTAATCTTCAAATAGACCTAGAGCATATGTTTTGCCTAAGGGTTTAAGGTCAGTAATAGTAGCTATGTCTAGTAGAGTTAAAGTGATTGGACCACAAGGGAGTTCCAACGCATGTAAATTTCGATTTTAGAACAGAAACGAGGCCATCAACATAGGCATGTCTAGACTAACAATGTCATACTTGCTTAATTGGATCAAGTCATATGTTTTTCCACTGTTGGGATTTTTTGGCTTCTACATGAGCAAGTCAGCTAAAAAACATTTTCATATCCTTTAGGGGAGAAGCCCTAAAACTCTTACTCTTCTTTTTCAAGAAGTCACTCTTAATGGTTTCCTTATGGATTAGAAGATGTTCATCCTCATAAGTGGGGAACCAACTACTAATGGATTCATAATCCAGTTCAAGACGATTAGGACCTGCAAAGCAAATGTTTTTAGAGTTCAAAGAAGTTGGGAGTAGTACCTAGGTTTCCTATACTTTCTTGCACTATTTTTCATGTCCTAAAATAAGAATTAGCTCAATGCCTTTGTTGGTGGTCGTCATTGATACAATAGGTGTTGGTAATGGTATGTTTCCCTTAGTATTCATAGAGGTCATTTGATCTGTGGAAGTATTGTATTGAGAGGAGGTTGCCATTGATGAAAATAGAAAGAAAGATTGAGAAGATTGCTCACAAGAAAAGAGAACTTAAGTTCATGAAGGGATAGCAAGGAAGTAATAGAAGTGCAGTTGACATTTGGGTTATATATATAGGGTTTAAAAGATTGAAAAAATTCAAAATTTGAACAAATTAAACATCTTTTGAACTAATGATTTGATTTTAATATGGCACATTAATATGGTAGGCGATTATAGCCGTAAAAGGGGTAATCATCTCCTATCGGTTAGCATGAAAATTGCAACCATGATTAGATTATGTTCCCAACACATTTAATGTTGATTAGACAAGATATTAATGTAATATCTAAAATATTTCCTACAAAAATAATGTATTCTCGAAAGATGCTACTTGAACATCCTACTTTGGGGGGCATCTGTTACTCCTATTATGTAAAATTTGACAAAGTTATGAAAATTAAGATTCGATGAAATGGTTTCGAAAGGAGTAGAAAAATCCATTCAAAAGTGATCGAAATACAGTTTAAAATTCGAGAAATTGATTACGTAATCGAAGGGAGTTATTTCGATTAGGATTGATGATTTTGATAATTTCATTAAGGTATGTGAGATTGGAAAGCGCTCAAAAACGAAATTTTTTCGATAATCAAAGTACCAGTTGACGCGGTTGTAGATAAGTTAATGAAGACAATTATTAGTGTTAGATTAATGCATCTAGGAATATCAGTTTACACGTGTCCAAATCATATAATTTGACTGTTAGTATTAAAAGTCTATAAATAAAACTGTTGATTGTCAATTTTCATAGATTGAAACACTATCTCTTAACTCCTCAAACACCAACAACACCTACCATCGAAAATTGACTATTAGGTTCAATAGGTCATAATGTATGTATTCAATTTTCATCTATTATAAATTCATGTCTATTTATTTTTACTGAACATTTCTAAACCCTTTACTCTTTCCAATCTCTATTTCTTCTCAAAACTTAACCTTTTCAATCCCTACTTCTTCTTACTATTGAAATTGTTATAAAACTAATCATTAAACCAAAAATACTTTTATCAAAGATTCCTTATTATCTTATAAACTACTATATTATTGTAATAAAAATGGATATATTTATAGAAATTATAATTGTGATATATATTAAATACTAAATAATTTTCTAATAAGTTGAATATTACGAACTTGCTTGTTTAATAAAAAGAACTTACAATCGAGAATGAATTATATGTCTCATTTTTAAACATTTATTTATTAATAGAATCATTTAGTGAAAATTCTTACGTTGATGCAAAAATATTTTTCTTTCGAGAAATAAATATAATTTTCACGATTAAAACATGTATTCAATTATGGGAGAGATAGAGTCAGATGTTTGTAAACTAGGAAAGGGAAATAGAAAGTGGCATAAAAGAGTCATAGGTATTTGAAAGAAAAAATACCAACATTGCTCCAGGTAATGGTTTTTTTTTTTTACATCTCACGTAATGCTTTATTCTATATGATTTACAATTAAGATAAGCAACCATAGAATATTGAAGTGAGTCCTTTAGTTGATGTTTCTTTAATTTGCCTCTTTGTCATGATTTGTATATTTTTAAGTATTACCTTGTATTAATCTATATATTATAAGTCAATTGAATGTTCTGTGTTTCAGCTTTGACCTTTGCGAACAGATAAGTTTATAGAGCTGCAGATTCTCTAGCTAGATTAGCTTTTTTGGTTAATGATTTTGTTTTGGATTTGAAGAGCTTCCTTCTCAAATTTTGGACATTGTTGAATATGATGTAAAGCTTGATTCCATTTTTGTTTCTTTTCAATTAATACACATCTTTCTCCTAAAAACAACAATATATGTAGGTAACAGTACACCAAAAAAATGTCGTTAACAACTACGTGCCAAGTGCTTTATGTTTCTCCAATAACTGAAACTAAATATTATTTTCTTAGGGTAAACTTAAAAAATTATGGAGGAAACATAAATATGAGTTAACTGAAAGTTCTTCGTTTTTCAGTTTATAGACATTAATTAATTATCCTACATCTTTATTTCTTCATTAAACACAATTAAGACCTAGCGGTTCACATTTAGACATTAAACCTACTTTTGAACTATAAATATAGCTTCATACAAGCATTTCAAAACCATCAAAGCTTATTAGTCATTACCAACAATAAGACATTTGATCATTATCAAACTATGGCTACATTCAGCAACATTTCTCAAATGGTTATATGTTTCGTGATTAGTTCCACATTAATGGTCAAAATTGGGCTTTCACAAGATGCTCCAGAACCATCAAATGCACCAGGGCCATTGTCATCGAATGAGAAGTATTATTTAACCAATTGTGGATCACATTTGTACCCAAATTGTGGTGATGAGGTATTCTCAGCAATATTTTTCGGTAACAAAATAGTTAGTGATGGTTGTTGTGACAAGCTTGTGAATGATGTTGGAAAAGTGTGCCATGATGACATGACAAAGTATATTTTGACATTGCCAAAGTTTCGAGCCCATGAAACTCATATCTTGAAGAGGAGTCAGAAGGTTTGGTTTGATTGTGTTTTGCAGGACTACCCTTGGATTGGACCGGCTGATGCTGAATCATGAGAATTTATACAATTGATACATTTGTAATCTCTCATAAAAATACAATGTTTTAATTTATTTTGTTGGCTTGTTTTCTTGAAATTAAATAATAATCCTCTATTTTCCTAAATAACAAAGACTTTTGTTTCTTCAATATGCTCCAGTTATATTTATATTTCATATGCATCTGTGGATGTGTGAACTAAAAGCTCAAATTTCAATATACTTGCATTATTATATATGTTCCATGATAAAGCTATAGAAGTTTTATATAACTAGCTGAGACAACAATTATATAAAAAGAAAAAAATGTTAGAACTCGATATAAGGGTATCTTTAATACACAACATGGAGAACATCATGAAAACAACAATAATAAATATTTGAATTACTTTATTATCTGTGTAATATAATTTTTTATATAAAAGCCTTATTAGTATTAAGTATCTGATCATAATTAATTTTTTATATTGTAAAGTTTTTATATTATTATATTTTAATATACTATAAATAACATATAATACATAAATTAAGCAAAAACATTTCAATTTTCAACCTTCCAGTTTTGAATGTGTGGAAAGAAAGATAAATTCATGTTAGTAGGTTACGTTTCCTTGTTTCTTTCTCTTTCAGTTAGTTTAAGAAGAAAAAATATAGGCTAAAGCCTTCCTTTAAGTAAATAAATAACTAGATGTGATACATACATAGACATAGTCTTTAATTTAACAAGTTACGGCATGAGAGCCTCCAAAGAAACAGCACCGAACCTTCTCACCTTGACACCTTCACGTGCCACCAACATTTTACTATAATAAGTCAATAATGTGAAAGAAATTAATGTGTATCTATCTACATGGAGTTTAGTGATAAAGGTGCTCTGAGATGAGATATTGATATGCTATACCAAATTTATCGCATTGAAAACATATTTAGTCCAATGCATGCACTTTTGACAATTAGGAAGAATTAATGTTTTTCATAGGATGAGATACTTGTGGTGCTAATAGTTACTTTTTTTTTATTATTCAAACAAACATAATTTTCCTGAATTCATTTTAATTTTAAAAAATTATTTTCATACATGAATTAATAACCTTAATTTTTCAACATAAATTCTATTAAAATGTAAGCAAATGGACCAAACACATTAATTTATTCATGGCCATCATCAACGTATTCACTAAATGAAACAAGGAACTGATAACAAAGAATAATTTGATTTTCAATCACTTTTATACCTTGAAACATCAAATTTCTGTTATTTACAATGTTACAAATTAAGCTCCAGAGCAGCTTTTATTTTCTCAACTATTTCAAATTAATTAAAATTGCACAAATTAAGGAAGCATAAATTTTACACTATCTAAAAACCAACTATATATTCTCAACTAATCATCTTGGGAGCTGAAATTTCGGTGTTACATATTGGGCAAACCTTCTTAATTTGGAGCCACTTGCTTATGCAATCTGTGTGATAAGGGTGTTCACACTGAATTGCCACCAAAGGTTCACCTTCTTCATATTCGACCTGACAAATCACACAACGATCAATTCCACTTTTGTTTTCAGCAGAATGGAAAGTGTGAGAATGCAAGCATGAACAAATCTCGTGTGCTGACAACCCTCTCTTCTCTTGTCCTATAAAATCTCCCAACTCAATCAATTCCTCATAAGTCAATTCATCTACATCGATCTCATCTTCTTCCATATCTTCGTTGTCTTCATCATCATAGCCATTGTCGTTGTCATTGCTTCCTTCACTCTCAAGAAATTGAAGTTCCGATTCGAACTCTTGGCTCAGGAAAAAATCAGCATCCCGATCACCATCATAATCATTGTCATCAAAAAAGGACTCACCCTCAGTTTCACTTTCAAATGATGCAAAAGTTGTGAATGTCCCACTTTGCTCTTGCAAGTTATTTTCTTGAACAAAATTGTTGTCAGAATTAGCTTGCTCATGTTGATTGTGTAATGGGCTTTTTTGGGGAGGTTGTTTGCCTTCTTCACGTTCCATTGAAGGACAAAAAAAGGGTAATTACTAATTAGCCAAAAGAATTGATGGGTTGGGAAAGAAGAACGTGATAGAGGTATTTGAGGAGATCGATGGATGAAATCATAAGTTTGGAAATTTCTTTGAAGATGAACAAAACTTGCATGTCAAGTAATAGGAAACCGTTTTCATGTATTCCAAATATTCCAGATTCTTGGCTATTCCTATCAATATAAGACCCCCATCAACTTTTCTCTTTTTGGATAAGGCAGCTTACGTGCAAAGCAAAAGCTAAACATTATCCTTAAGTTGCAATATACCTTATTCCAAAATTGAAGGTTGCAGCTGACAATTGCCTGCTTGCTTACCTCGACTTGTGAACCTTTCATTGTATAAAAAAAAAAAAAAAATTATAACTTTTAACGAACTAAATTCTAATTTTAATATTATACATGATCTAATAATTTTTACTTAACGAACTAATTAGAAATCATCTTAGACATAACTTTTAAAATAATTATTACAAAATTCAATAATGTTATCTAATATGATAATCTAATATGTAAATAACATTTATGTTTATGATTATGTTTAGCAAGACATTTCAGTTAGTTTTTAACTTATTTTATTAGTTGAAAAAATTGTTTGACTGTTTGATAAATAATTTTTTTATAGCTTTTAGTGTTTTTTAAAACGTACTTGAAGTAACATTTTTTGAAAAGTTGACTTCTATAGCTTATAACTTTCTATATTTTCTTTCATTTTTATCTTCAATATTATCGAATTTTCTAGTTACCCTTTTTAATAAATTATTTTTTTGTCATTTTAAACTTATAATTTAATAAGTTAACTTTTTAGCTTTCGACTACCATCTAGCTTTCCAACTAATTTTCCACCTTGGACTTTGTTCCATAATTTTACTTTATTAAATTATAAGTGTAAAATGATAGAAAAATAATAAAATTATGATTTATTTAAAAAGGGTAATTAGAAAAATTGATAAATATATTGAGGATAAAAATGGAAGAAAATATAAAAAGTTATAAGTTAGTGTTTCAAAACTGTTCGAATCTACTAAAAAATTGTTTACCGAACATTCAAACAAGATTTTTAGCTATTAAAAAAAACTAGAAGTTAGTTGAAATACCTTGTCGAACATATCCATAGCCAAAAGTTGAAAATGGATAGTTGGAAGCTGAAAAGCTAACCTTTTAATTATAAGTGTTTGATAAAACTAGTTGTTGAATTAGTTGAAAAGTGTAAACGATATAAAAATAATAAAACCATTATATATTTAAAAAGTGTAATAAAAATTTGATAAATATATTAAGGATAAAAATGAAAGAAAATATAAAAAATTATAAGTTACAAGCTAGCATTTTAAAAGACTTTACTTTAAGTAGTGTTTTAAAAAGCATTAGAAACTATTAAAAAAATATTTACAAAATACTCATAAATTTTTCACTAATAAAAAAAGTTAGAAAAAGTTAGAAACTAGTTGAAATGTTTTGGGAAACATATTTTATAATAAGTTTAAAACAAGAAGTAAAATTGTTAAATTTTTATTTATTCGTAAGAGTCAAAATACAATAACTCAGATACCTTATTTAATAACTAAGTTAGATACTTGACGATAAAATTGTTAAATTAAATCTAAAAAATGTGCTGCATGCATCATATAAGATGTCTTCTAATTCCAATTGAAGCGTGATTCATTTCCTTGCTCTAGGCCGCAAAAACGTCCATAAGGGAGAAGCGCACTAATGATAATAATATCCACTTGCGGGACAAAACTTTTGACTTGTGCCTTTTAACCTTTATATCCTCTTTTTGGAAAATATTTTCAGTATTTTAGATATGTACCTCTTTTATTAAAATTAAGATACTCACTATGTACAATTATTTTTCCTATTTTATTTTTAAAATATAAAATAAAAATTGTCATTTTGACAATAATAACTAAAGAAGTAGGTATTAAAAGAATATCAAAATTTTATTCCACCTTTTTATTGATTGATTTTTTCCACCTTCTAAACCTTTGTAGTTTAACAAACATAAAATGCAAAAACATTTCTGGCCTAGCCATACAATTTTACAAACAACAAGAAAACCATGAACATATAATTTTGAGTTTGATGATCTTTATCTAACAATATAAAATAATTTTACATTCTCATCAAATCACACATCATGGTTAATATAACTTTTAAAATAATTATTATAAAAATTAACAAATTTATAATAGATAATATGTTATGATTAAATAACAGAGTAAAAACTACTTTAGATTCCATGCATAATCTATTTTTCTTATAATTTTACGGTATGCTAACAAACATTACATTAGCCAATAGATTATAAGAATAACAGAATTGCAATTAATTGCATGGTAAATTTTTCCTAATTGTAAATCGCCCATAGAAGTTCTAAAATTTGGCTAACAAGCAAATAACAAAGTAGGAATTCAAGTGATATTGTGCCTTAGGCATAATAACAGTCATATTTAAATGCAAATAAACCAACCCTTTAAAAATCAAACTAAAAATTAAATTGGCATAACTTTCATATTATAATTTGATTAGTTCAAGCAGTTAAATTTGTGGTTGGACTGTAGCTAAATTAAATTATATTCGAGCAGAAAAGCTTAACTGATTCCTGATTTAATCAGTTCAATCGGTTAGTTTATTTCATATTTTAAGACATTCAAACTTGTTTTCAAGAAATGTATTTAAATTATAAGACACTAGTGAGTCATTTCATCCTTAGAGGTTCTAAATTTCTATTAGCAAAATCAACCTCAAAGTAGAGATACCCCTTTTATTTAACTGAAATCAGCTTGGAAGGACGTTGAAATATTTGGAATAAGGATTTTATTGGGTTATAGAAACATAAGTTTACTTTTTGCATGCCAATTACTTAAAAAAGCCCCCTCAAAATTCAAAAAGCACAATGATCTTAATTAACATCAGAAGTTGAACAACATAAGCCATCCAAAATGTATTTATAATCGAAGGTAACCAAATCTAAAGCTCAATCAAATACTAAGTAATTCGTATTTTATCACAGATAAAAACTTATAATTCCCCAAAATCATACTAAATCACGTGATGCAATGGATCTTGCAGAGAAAACCAAGAGATCTGCCTCCCGTTCCATCCACTAATTTTCTCTATAATATCTTCAATCAAATTCATTGGCTCCAGTCAAAAACAATGTATGTACGCAATCAAAATATGAAGTAGAAGAAAGAAGCAGTGTTTCTAGACATCATTTTGTGCACCCCAAAAAATGATTTGATTAAGCATGTTATTATTTCAAGTTAACAACTTTGACGTACTGCAGGTCAATAGTGTTTTTTTTTGTCATAATATACTTGTTCAAATTATAATTTTTTTAATCATATTATTTATATAAAATATCCACCAATGAATTTATTAATCTTCTGAGAACTTTTTTTTTAAGTAGTTTATTTTTAAAAAAAAAACTTTTAATTCCCTTTTTGAAAGCAAATAATCATTTATACAAGGACACCTGAAGAAAGGAAGAAAAAACGGAGAGAAATAGATTTGAGGCAATTCTTGTATCATTCTCGTGCTTTGCATGCCAGTCTGCACTGAAAAACATTCCAATAGGCCACTCATTCACAACATGCCCAACTCAAGAATCCCCTTTTCACTGATAATCTAAATATAGAACAAGTGAAACCGTCAATATATAAATTTCGGTACATTTTATCTAAAGGGCCACAATAACAAGGTACCCTTTAAAACAAAGGATGGTAAATGTCATGACATTCAGCTCCAAGCTAAACAGAAATCCCAGGTAAGCTTACAAGTTAATCCATCCTTCCCTTCAAAATCCTTTCCTTCACTTCATTTGGCGTGCTGCAGAAGACAGATCAACATACCAATAAGCCCTTACAATAATATATTATGATTAGGCATAAAATCAAAGTTAAATGTCCTAATTACGAGGAAGAAAAATAGTAATAAAAAGAGGATGTAAGACAACATTTTGGGAAACAAATAGTGTTGCAAGTTTCTCTTTCAAAGTGATTATAGCAATTGTAAAAATAACGATTAGAAGTCACAACAGCTGACAATGGCCTAATAGATTAGAGGAACTTCCCTATTCAGGATTTGTTTTCATCATGCCTTATTGTGAAAATTATTTTTAATAGATGCAAAAGTCAGAACTTCCTGTCAGGCCAGTGGCTTGTACAAGTACACAGATCGGAAATTGACAACAGCAGCATATAAAAATCTAAACACCAAACTGCTAAGAGAATCAGAATTTGTAAGCTTACACAACATAGACATGTCCTCCCCAGCCACTCAAACAATCACGATCTACGGATGATAGCAGTGCTTGGGAGATGGTCTCAAACAATTCCTCTGGTTCCTGTGTCATGATTAGAAACCAAGCAGAAAAAATATAAGTTGTGTCTCGTTAACGAACATTGAGAAACTATGCTTAAAGATCTTTGAAGTTAAATCACAAGTATCAAAGTGGAAAACTTTGATGCTGAAACCAATCCGCAAAATTAAGGAACTATTAAAGCATTAATGGTCTTTAGAATTTGAATCCCAGACTAACACACCATAGAACATCTTGTTCCCATTCAAAAATTTTGTCCTGGGTTATTAGACATTGCTACTAATGATGCATTTTTGTAACTTGATAAATAATTGAATTAACCTCATATATGTCTGCATATGCAATAGCATTATATTACGTATTGATATTTTATACAGACTTCCTCCCTTCCCAAATAAAATACCATCCTGAATTCACTTCCACAATGATTAGTCAAACATGTTAGGCTTTAAAACCTATGATGATTTCATTATCCATTTAAACTTTTGCAATGAAGCTTATTCAATAAATATGGTGCAATATAGTGTCTACAATAGTACAAAAAATGGATTGTTTCTGGGTTGATTGCAAGTAAAACATGACTATGATTTGCAAAACCACATAAAAGACAAACAAGTTTTGTGACCTACCATGTCAGGCTTAAACATTGCCTCACAAGCACCATACAGAGACTCAGATGCAGTGCCAGAAACAACAAAATCTTTTGCAAGCTCCCTGCATACAAGAAAATAGTAAGATAAAGAATTACATACATCCAGCTCATATGACAATATACAACTTACAGTCTATTTAATTTAGGTGGAAGAATAACCTTGCTTAAAAGGCACAATCAATCTAGAACAATTTCAGATTAGAGGATACAGAAGATGTAGCATAAAAGGCACAATCAATCTAGAACAATTTCAGATTAGAGGATACAAAAGAATGAGAAGATGTAGGCATATGAGAAAGAGACTAATGGAGGATAAGCAATCCTGCTGAGCAAACTAATAAAACAGATAAGAGGAAAGAAAAAATAAATGGAGCAAAGCTGCTACTTTATCAGCTGTTAGTGAAACCAAATAAAAAAGGCAATGTTCTTTCCACGAAACATAACCAACACTTAATCTCATCCCAAATGAAGTGTTATGCCAAATATACCAACTTAAAAATACAAGAGAATTTTTGTTCCAACAAAAATGCAGCAACATATAATACATATAATACATATGTATGAGTATATAAATTTTAGCTTCTAGTTTCACAAATTTGGTCCATCTTCATCACTTCCTTTGTAAATCATTTTTTGTCAACCCCAACTTGCTTTTATCTTTTATTAACTACCCAATTAATTATTTTACTTGTTTTGTATCATAGGCAGTGTTATCAATTGTGGATTGCAGAAAATGGCAAAAAACCAATAATATGCTATATCATATAGCAGATTGCATCACGGGCATATAGCGGAAGTCACATAATGGTTGAAATATATGATATATATCAATTACGTATGTATAAAATATTATATGCAAATAAAATAAAATACATAAAACTTCTCAAAAGTTCAATTGCCTGGAGACTTGTCAGAGATGACAACAGGATGTGGGATGCATGCTGCAACCACAACACTGATAGCGGCTGCAATAGCTGATGGAGTCGCAATCGCAGATCCGAGAAATTCTGCTATGCAATAGCGATATAGCACCTCTATAGCAGCTATTTAACAACACTGATCATAGGATAGAAAACCACCAATTTTTAGCCTATTGAAACTTGGAAGAACAAAACATTATAAGATCTGTTCTCATGTCTAATTTCCAAGTAGCTGGAAATGGAATAGCTGGAATTAATAAAGGTCAGTAAAATTGTTCAAATATACAGATGATGGTTGTCTCACACTCAGACCTTCAGCCAAATGCATAAAAAGATGCAAACCATTGCTCAGAACTGTATATGGTGCATACATATCACTAAAATTGCATTATACATATATACTACACATTGCTAACATTTGCAAGATTTTGCACATCACGAACCTCCCTCTACAAGAAAATATGGACTGTATAATAATTCAACTTACTTTGCGCCAATACAATCCATTGTGCAAATGAATGGTCTGTCTTCATCCCCTAATCCAGCAATTACAGGCTGGCAAAAATATGGACCAAACCTGAAAAGCAAAAGAACGCAAACTTTGTTTTCACTGTTCCAAAAAAGAGTTTATTAACAATTTAAAATAAAAAGAAAATTTTAAATCTCATAGTTTACTGTGATTTCTTATAATCAGAGGTCTGCAAACAAGTACAAGGGAGCCAAATAGGCACAAAATTTAACATGGTTCAACTTCAACCTACAATAAGCTATATTGGTCATCATTCAAATTGCAAATTGCTGCTAATATTTTAATTGTGAATCATCATATCATATCAAAGTCAAATCTTAAGATACATATCTATATATATGTATGAACTGGATGTATATTGTACTTTTATGGCCGAGAAACCCCCGGCCATACCCTAGATTAGGAAGTCCCTCAAAGGCAATATATGGCCGAATAGTTCAGTCCCTCAGTTTACATAACACTTGAGATATTCAGAAATAATGAAATGCTTTGGACTATAGCAGTTAAAGGTAATCCTCTTAGTCCTCTTAAGGACTCGACGCTTGGGGGGCATGTGTACTGATATGGCCGAGAGCCCCCCGGCAATACACTAGATCAGGAAGTCCCTTATGCCAATATAAGGCTGAACAGGTTACAGTCCCCCAAATACATATCGGCTCTATGGAGATTAAGGAATCTAGCTTATCTTATCTTAATCCTGTCTAAACTCTATCAGGTAATCTCGGATTACATTCCCTTAATCAAGAGGTAAGGCCCATGTACCTTGAGACCCATAAATATACCATGTATGGTATACTGCTGACTTGAGCGTAGGAGTGCCTTTGCAAGTACCATATGTAGGTAGGAAGAGAAGTGCGACGGATATTGATGAGAATGATTCAGCATAACAAAGGAGAAAATTACCTAGGTACCCTGGTGCAGGTACATATATACGTACGTACACTCGCTGCAACAGTTATAAACTAGGAATTAACAAAACAATTAAATCACAAGTCTCCTGATGATTATAGCCCTCCACCATTAGAATGGTAAGTATCAACAAAATTCCAAAAGACTACCATGCAAGATGACCCTCCACCATCAGAATGGTGTGTATCAACACAAGTCCAAAAGATTATCATAGAGGATAGCCCTCCACCATCAGAATGGTGGGTAACAGTTTACACTTTACAGTTTCCCATCTGGGAGTTCCAAACCACACTGCAACCCAAACATTTTCACCATATGCTGAGTTAAAAAAGACACTCTTTGAACTAAATTTTCACATAACAATGATAAGTTGATAACTCAGTTTTATTTCAAAACTCTACACATTCAATTTCAGCTGCCAAAACGATTTACTAAGGCCTTTATATCTATGCAATAATAAAGCTTATCTATTCTAGACTAATATCATCATAACTCTGGATTCAGGTACTTTTTTAACAAGTATTAGGCTATGTTTGGCCTAACCTTTTTTGACCTTATAAATTTTTTTCTTTTTTTGAGCAGAGCTTAAAAGTTACTTTAAAGTTAAAGTTTAAAATAAGATCTTTAAATATTAAATATGAAGTTGTTTGGTAACTATAGCTTACCCACTTAGTTTTACAAAAAATTAAGGTCCTTAAGAGCTTTTCTCCAAATGTGTTTGGTCTAACGTTTCCATTTAAGAAGAAGGAAAGCCAAAAAAAAAAAAAAAAAAACTGGGCCAATCACTACCTTATTATCAAGCCAAATCAAGTCACAATTCATAAATAAACTATTTGACAGTGATTAAAAAACAGGGAGGATGAAGGGAAAATGGAAATACATGTAAAGTAAACAACCCCAAAATGTCATATGCATGTTTTATATTCAAAACAAGGATAATAGACTTCCTCATAATATGTCCTGTTTTTTTAAGGGAGCACGGAAATCAGGAAGGGGTGAAACAAACTGAAGTAGGCAACAAAAGAAAAGGGAATATTTAGGTTCCTAGCAACAAGTAGGCATTTATACATACAGGTATTTTGCAAAAGAAACTCCAGTTTGTCTCAGCTAAGTTCAGAAAGGAATATTTCTTAGAAAAAAGGCTAATAATATGCTCATTAACACATTCTCTTAAACACACTCTTTATTATTGGTTAAAATTTGTTAAAAATCACAAAATTATGCTGATCTCACTTCCTATTTAACGAGTCTCAGGTGTTTCTCAATAAATTCCAGTCAATTACAGAGTGGTGAAAAGAGTCTTCTTAGAGCTACTCACTACTAATGACCATAGGAAAGAGACATACAAACACAGTTATAGCTAACATCTACGAATTCCATTACCTCATCCTTATCATTAAACTCAAATCCCAGTGCCATTTTGAAAGGAAACCTAGAATCCCATAATTACAAGAAAATATAGTCTATACACTAGGGTATCAATCAATTCCTTCAAAACTCACTAATAACAAAAACCCACAATCAATTTCCATTCATACGACTTCGCTATGCAAACCCCATTTTAAAATCGCCAAAAAATTAAAACTTCAAACAAATACTCCTTCAAAAGAAATCCAGAACAGTTTTTTTT
>PYAF01005251.1:195102-205623 GCA_007407185.1 Glycine tomentella | reverse complement strand
TTATTTAGACTCCTCTCCTTCTCCTTTATTTAATCTCCAATCCTTTGTTAATTTCTATTTTAATCTATGATTAGCAAAATTTTAAAATGACATAAATATTTTTTTTGGTCCCTATAAGTTAATTCTTTTTCATTTTCGGTCCTTGTAAGTTCATTTTTCAAATTTTAGTCTTTATAAATTAGTGTTTTTCCAATTTTGGCCCCTGTAAGATTTTTTTTTTTCATTTATAATCCTCATAAATTTGTGCTTGTAAGAACTAAAATTGAAAAAGTGCAAACTTACAACAAATAAATTTTGAAAAAATGAACTTACAGGGACTAAACATATTTAAGTCTTTTAAGAATGATTATAATATGAACTTTCAGGAAATATGTTTTAAGTCTTATGAACTTAAGGGAATATAATCATAACAACATGACTTAATGATATACATTGGAACAAATCACAAAGATCATGGATCAAGCTTTTTGGAACCATCAATTTGAAGTAAGCAAACATTCAAAGGCAAAGTTTGCTCATCAGAAGCAACTTTATCAAGACAAAAGTTAATAAAATAAACATATTAGATTGGACATGCTTCCAAAAAATCAAAGTGCAATAGTGAAGTGAATAAGAAGACACAAGAAGGGAGTTGAATTGTGTATTAAATAATTTTTGGTTCCATTTAAAAATGTTTCTTTACATAAAAAGAGAATGTTTAGAAAAAGAAACTTTTTGAGGTTAAAAGAAAACTTTATCAATTTCTAGAAAAAGGTTGGTTAAGAATGAAACTTCAAATCTTTTGATTAAAGACACAAGTCTTTCTTTGAAATCTTCCTTGTAAGATATTCTTACTCAGTTCACTACAAAAAAAAAAAATCAAAATTTCCGACGGATGAAATCCGTCGCTAATACAAACAATCCGTCAGTAATTTTATTTTTTCAATGGATTTCCGACGGACAAAAATCAGTCGGTAAAACCGTCGTTGGAAATTCAACCGACGGATTTTATGTGTCCGTCGGATCACTCCTTCGAAAATTTCCATAGGTAATTTATGTTCAAATATATTACATCTAATTTATTTTACGAATATTTTTTATTTATATTATTTAACATCATTACAAAAATAAACACATAATATTATTATATAAAGACTCCAATTCATACATCCAAAAGAAATGTTTTAACTTCCTGACTTAACTTCAAAATAAAATTAAAATAAAAGCACAATGTTCGATATGTCAATACTAATTTTGTGTTTCTAAGTCAATAATCAAAATAGTCATTGTTAGAGTGTCTTTGCTGGTCATCAGGTAGTTGTTGCTGGTCATCTGGTGGTTGATCATTGTTTTGGTCATGTGATTGATCATTGGGTTGGTGTTGTTGCTGGTCGGGCTGCTGTTGCATAATGTTGCGTGCTTCTGGAGGTAAAAACTAAAGTACAACTAATTGAAATGCGAGTAACGCCTCCTTTGATTGACGCAACTCCTCCTTTGATTGACGAAGCTCCTCCTTTATTTGATTAATTTCCGCTGACTGATTCGCATGACTAGAAGATCTTTACAAGTGTTGCATGAATGTGTGATCTCCACATTTATAAGTATGAGCAAGATCTCCAGTACCGTAAAGACGTCCCTTATGCATAGGTCTAGTTGCTGCAACCCAACACCAAGTCCTAAGTCTTTGTTCTTCAGCAGGGTCTAAATGAGTCATTTCAGATTCATCAACACTTGATTAAACATCAGACCTAACTTGAGATAATCTAGCGTCAAAATTTTCCTGTCATTCATAAACAATTATTATTTGATCAATTTAATAAAACATAATGTGTAAATAAAAATAGCATGGCAAATAATGATCTCACATGTGTCTACCTAGATCTATCATTGACAAATTCACCAGTATCCTTTCGTAAATGAGTTTGCTGAAAAATCTCATCAACGTATGCAGATAGACCAAGTTCTTGAGACTAATTACAAACATTACAAGATAAATATAACATAACCAGAGAATGATACAAGTACAAAAAATGACATTATTATAATTTGTAAAATCATCTTACCAAGCGAATGGCATGATCCTGCAAGCTAATAGAACCACCTGTGTGCATACACCCACCCTTTTCAGATGCTCGATTTTTTTTTTTTTTTGCCTTTTCACACTTAGAACGATACTCAGGTGCATTCCAATGTGATAATAGATCATTCCAAACACGATCTCCAATCCAATATGGCCTTTTATTTTCATTTTAGGCATCACTAAACATCTCAGAAAGTCTATGAGAGGCTTTCGAGTTAAAAACTTTTTTTAATTTGATCCTCTTCCTCTGATCTCCAAACCAATTTTCTCTAAAGTAAGGCAAAGTTATAAAATCGCACACAATTACATAAACACCAATTTTACAAAATAAAGTTAAATTAAACCAAATCAGCATTAGTTGTAACTGATTAACCATGAAGGAATTTAAATATAAAGCACAACAGTATGCAATATTTTTTTATTCCGAGAGCAAAAACATAACTCAAGCTAAACGATAAAAAAATCCTAAAGCATGAGCTATCCATTTAAGGCATTAAAATAATTGTTGAGAGGTTAATATGTACCTTAAAACGCTGGAAAAATAGTTCTTGATGGTCTTTTGGAATTGCTCCCCATGTTGGCCATGGGTTAACAAATTGTTGTCTAATGGACAATGTGATAGCCTTTGCCGCAACCTTAGATGGATGAAACCTTAATAGAAAAAATAATTTGTCAATGTTAGTGTAAAACATAAAAGGTCATCTGATATATAATGAGATTTATGTATATTGTTAATACTTACGCTCCATTGATCAGTGTAATCATAGGACGATCATTGAGAGGGGGGTATTCAATGACCAAATTTGGTGTATCTTCATCAGTAGGCATGTTTGCTACACCCGAGGAAGGAGATGGTGTGGATGTAGGCACTGTGGACGGTCCAGTTTCATTATCTGGACAAGGAGATGGTATACCTTCAGTCGAAGGTGGAGATGGTGTAGGTATAACATCTGAAGATCTAATTGGCATAGATACAGTAGACGGGGATGAGGTAGACGATGGCAGACTATCTCTAGGTGGTAGTAGTCTAACCACATATCATTTTTTTCTTTCCACCTGTTCAATTCTGACTATTGTCATTGAACGGGGGTCGGGGAGGATTAGCACCACCTGATGACATATCTATATATACAAAAATTCGCACATAAAATATATGAGCATCAACTGAAATTATGCAAGTAACATAATTCCCTTTTACACAATAAGAGCTTATACACGAATAAAGTTCAATTCCATTACAACATAACAAACAATACTTCATAAATTTAGAATATAAATCTTTAACATGTCTTTAACTACTTTCTGACATTCCCTCTCTGTTGTCTTTGATCTTACAAGCATAGCTTCAGTATTAGCTTTTTCACCCATACAATCTTCTAACTCTAAAGAATCTTCAACTCTTTTAGCATCCATAGAATCTCCTAAATTCGGAAGACAAATTCTTAACATTTCTCTAATTACTTTCTCACAATCCCTCTCTACGATCTCTAATCTTACAAACATAGGTTCCGTAGCATGCTTTTCATCCATAGTATCTTCTAACACTAAAGAGTCTTCAATTGTCTCAGCATCCATAGAATCTCCTAAATTCGAAAGATAAATTTTTAGCATGTCTCTAATTACTTTCTGACGTTCCTTCTCTGCAGTCTCTGATCTTAAAAACATAGGTTCAATATTAGCTTTTTCATTCGTAGAATCTTCTAACTCTAACCAGTCTTCAATTTTGTCTAAATTTAAAGAGTCTTCAACTCTCTCAGCATCCATAGAGTCCTCTAAATCTAAAGAGTCTTCAACTCTCTCAGCATCCTTACAGTCATGTTAAGCAAAAGAACGTTCCTTTGCTTAACATATAAAAACAATGTTTAGTTTTGATTACATAGTAAAAGTGAGTGTGAAGGAAGAAGAAGACAACGCAACAAAGTTATACTAGTTCACCCCAACTCACAATAAGGTTACATCCAATCCTCACTCAAACTAGTGAGATTTCACTATCACAACTCCAATTACACTGACACACAACACCATAACACCTTAACTCAAGGTGTCAACAACCCAGAACTTCACCCAAGTCCTAGAACAACAGTCGAAACCTCAATCAATGACATTCCCACTGACTTAAGATATACACAGTTGCTCCCTCACCACAGCACCAATACTTGGCCTTGGATTGGAGACTTTTCTCAGTTTTACAACAAAGTGGTTTTCTGTGAATATACTGCGTAGACACAAATTCTTCCTATACTAGGAGGTTTCCACTTAAGAATACAATTATCACTTAATTTTTGGAAAAATGTTAGTTCAAAATGAAACTTCAAATCTTTTGATTAAAGGCACAAGCCTTTCTTTGAAATCTTACTTGTAAGATATTCTTAAACAGTTCCTTTGCTTAACCTATAAAAACAATGCTTAGTAATTGATTAGAAAATAAAAGTGAGTGTGAAGGAAGACAAAGATAACACAACAAATTTATATTGGTTCACCCCAAATCACAATAGGGTTATGTCTAGTCCTCACTCAAACTAGTGAGATTTCACTATCACGACTCTAGTTACACAAGCACACAACACTACAACACCTTAACTCAGGGTGTCAACAACCCAGAACTAAACTCAAGTCCCAGAACAACAGCTTAGACCTTAATTAGTGACATTTTCACTTACTTAAGATATACATAGTTGCTCCCTCACCACAACACCAACACTAGGCCTTGGATTGGAGCTATTCTCAGTTTTACAACAAAGGGGTTTCTGTGAATATATTGCATAGACAAGTGGGTTACTCTCAGCAGAGAGGTAGAAACATATTTTCTCACATAGAGAAGGCTTGATGTTTTTAGTTCTTACTTCAATACAGTTTCTTACTTCGAAGCTTAGACCTCCTTAAGAAAGCTTTCAACAAACTATTTTTGGTTGTAAGGACCACACTATCAGTTTGTTGAAAAAGTTCAAATATTGCCAATTGTAACATGCTCTGTTCGAATTTAAAAGTCATTCTAAAGAGTAGTTTAGTGAACAGATATATCAGAAAGACTTTCTAATAGATTTATTAAGTAGAGATCTTTGATTTTGTAGCAACTTCTCTTGAATGAGGATTAATGATGTGTCTTGGTAGTTGGTTCAACTTCATTCTTCTTCTCAAATCATCACAAGTTCCTTTGGGATAAATCCTTTAGTGCTTGTTGTTTGCAATTGTGATATTTTATCCTTTATTCCAAAATTCTTGTTTGGAGATGTTTATGCTTTTAAAGGATAACACTTATCTTGCATCCTTGTATTGAGCAAACTTCATATTCTGATGAATCCTTAGAATGTTACTCATGTGGAAATCTGAGAGGAACTCAATAACTTGATCAATAGTTACAATTTCAATACTTCAGATATTACCTCAGAAATTGTATCATATAGATAGCTTGATTCTCCCTAGCTTCATTGTAATGAGTATCTAGCTTGCTTTAAGATTTGATGCATATAAGATATTTCTTGAGCTCAATCAAAAGTAAGTTCAGACTAATGCAGGAAGTCATTTTCCTATTTCTGATGTTGTTTCATTCTGATACATATCTTAGTCTTCCATTAATTCCTTGGTTTGAAGCTTGCTGAGAGTTATTTGTAGTTTCCAACCTTGACACCTTCAGAGAGAAGCTTTGGTCATCAAAACATGCTTCAGTTTATCTTCTGAAGATTTCTTGTAGTTTGTTTCCATTTTGAATTTCCATTCTTGTTCTTACCAAAATCTGAAAATTCCACGTGTGGGCTAGAATGGCCTTAGTGGATCTCAAGTTCTGTAACGCCAGGAAGTGAGTAGGCTTTGCTTAGAAGAGGGACCTGCAAAACAAAGGAAAAACACTCTGACGCTCAAGTTAGTACATCAATTGTTAAAGAATAGCTG
The DNA here is from genome assembly GCA_007407185.1 of Glycine tomentella. Classification (NCBI taxonomy): domain Eukaryota; kingdom Viridiplantae; phylum Streptophyta; class Magnoliopsida; order Fabales; family Fabaceae; genus Glycine; species Glycine tomentella. The sequence goes on along the minus strand of PYAF01005251.1, from coordinate 199,676 downwards.
AGTGTGAGAACTCAGCCTAAGATGTAGAGAATGAGTAACTTGAGTAATGCATTCAAGTATATGAATATGAGATGAGACTCAATTGTGTATTGAGTTGGAAGTACTGTATTGGAGAGAACCTGGATGGTTGTATTTATAGCGTGGAATATGGGTCTTGGGTCGTTGCTTATAGATAATCTGTTGATAAGATAATAACAGATAATAGCAGGCAGTTATCTAATTTAAATAGGAGATAATGTGTACCTTATGGATATATTGTTACTTGTAGATAAGTAACCATTAGTAGATAACTTGTTGGGATATTATATGATAAGGTGGTTGCACCTATTTGAATATCCTGGCATATTTGATATGCTATTAATGAGGAGATAATATTGCTGGTGTCCGTGCTCCTGTAGAAGGTTGACATCTGTGCTCCTGTAGCGATGTTGATAAGGAACCCGGACACGTATGTCCGGGTTGGCACTTGGAGGCTGAATAAGCGCCTATTAATGAGGCAGTGCTAACGTGGAGGGTTCCTACGTGTAAGGTGACCTTTACGAGATAACCACGTGTCATTTTACTATTTTGGATTGTACAATTCTAAACACATCAGCATACTAAACTTATCTTTATTTGTTTACTAAAACACTAGCAAGCAAGTTAGTCTAGATATTTATCTCCATTTCATCCTTATATTTTGCATGACTAATGGTTTGTTATCATTAAAAATAGGGATGTGGATTCAACAAATAGGACCAAAAGTTTTCTATGATAACAAGCATGATTAAAAGATGAACTTGATCAAAAGTTAGTAAGATTAGAAGCTAAAGTGGATCAACTGATCACTAGAAGAAGGGTTGAATAGAGACACTAAACTAACTTTTCCTTTTTTTGCATAATCAACACACTACTTTTGATATTTCTTCTCAAACTCTTAGCTTGGATATCAAAAGTTAGTTAAAAAGAGGTTCTTCCTTTCTAATATGATTCAATGAGTATTGACTGTCTCTTAAAATGTTGTTTCTCAACAAAAGATTCCAAATTTGTTTCACTTTTGAGAATATGATTTTGTTATTGAAATTGATGTTGCTACTCGAGTTGAAAATCTCTTTGAGTAAAATATTGTTTAAGTATAGTATGTGAACTCAATTTTAAGCTATAGACTTTTCAAAAGATATAATGAATATGAAACAAACAAATGCATAAGAAGCATAAGGAAAAAGGAAGGCAACACATACTAGTTCACCCATAAAGCTTGGGCTACATCTAGTCCTTATAATTGTAGATTTGAAATAACATATATCAAATTAGAAAGGGAAATTGAATAGTGTGTTTGATAAAAATAAATCTTTTTGAAATGGGCATTATTTCTCACTACAAATTTTAAATGGGATGCTAAAAACAAGTTCTTAGTGGATCGTCTAACACCTGTAAAAATAGTTTTAAAATAGAGTTTTAAGACAAGCGTCCAAGCTTGTACAAAATGATTTCAAACAGGTTTTTCAATGGCAATCTTATGGGTCCAAGTGCATAGAGATATGCTTAAGAGAATATAAGTTAAATAACAAATAGCAAAATAAAACACTTAGTTTATACTAGTTTACTCAACTTAGTTACGTCTAGTTCTTCTTTACAAACTGTAAAGGGTTAAACTAATCAAACTTATTACAAAAAAGTATTATGACTTGACTCCTGACTACAACAAGTATTCTTTAGGCCACTTCTGGCACACTTTTAAACTCCTCCTAAGTTTAAGAACACCCAAGTATTGTTTAACACTAAGTTACTCATGGCTTTCACGAACAATAAAGCTTTGAATGAATGCAACGATTCAAATCTCACAGATAGGATATTAAAATACATAATCATTTTACACATAATAACTTTGCAAAGCAAATGATAACAAATTTAAGCTTGTGTAGACTTTTCGTTCAACAAAAATTTGATGAGCACTTGAGTGAATGTGATAGCTTGTAGCAGTTCTTCGTGCTTCACTCTTAGGGTTGAGGGTCTTTATATAGGCTTAAGCAAAATATCCATTATGAGATCTAAGTGTTCCTCAAATATTTATGTTATTAACAACTTGTTTTTTTTCTGCAACGTGTGCCGCTTTTTGAGGAGGGACAATAGTACACTGCATTTATGACTCTTTGTTCCACTACTTGTATGATCTAATTTTTGTTGCTTTGATATCCTTTCATTTTTTCTTTGCCTTGTACACTTGAAATTCAAATGTTTAGCTATTCAAATAATTAGAGGCAATATGAAATCAGTAAAATATGAATAAACATATTCATTTTGTGTCAGCTAACAAGAACTCGGTATACCAATGGATGTTACTTCGCTTAGTATAAACACTTGAACGTGCAAAATAAGTCTCAATGTATTAACATTGATTTTCACAAATAGTTAAACATTTTTTTTAAAATAGCCCATTGGACACTAAATATATTTGTTAATAAAAATAAGTTTCAGTTACCTTTGGACATAGGCATGTGTGTGTGTATGTGTGTGTGTGTGTGTGTGTGTTGCTATAGGTGCTTATACCAAGTAAGTCTTGTTTCACTTAAGGTAAACCATTAGTCCATTAACAATTTATATCTTTGTTATCAATAAAACAATGAATATTTTGGACCGTCTAGATATGTCATATTGGACCATTCAAATATAATAAGAATTCCATTAACACAAGCACTAAACTGAAGGTATTTTTTCTCCTCAAGCTTTCTCAATATTCTTCTAAACCTTCTACAGGTTACACTAATATTCTGAACCTCTGCAGGTTTCGCTTAGTATTTTGTAGCTTTTGCAGGCTCTTCCAATCACCTTAATTATTCTTTCGCAAGCCTTTCTAGGCCCAACCCCTAACACCTACTTAAAACTAACAAGTCACAATAACCTTTTGTGTTCTCAAACAATTCTAGAAGTTGCAATCCCCTAATCTTCTAAGTTTTCCCATCATTTGGTTTTATTTAAGGACAAACACCAACAACATCTTTTGAAATGTTCTCTTCAATGTGTCTCCTCTAATGAAGGTGTTTTCAAACACTCCATAGGGTGGGAAGAATTTGGATTTAATCCTAAAGGGTTTTGGCTAAGGAAGACTTGTATCAAAAACTAGATTTTCTCTTCATCAGCTAGGCTTATTTTGATCTTACCATTTATATATTTTTCCCCTTCCTTGCAATGAGCTTCAGCAATTCGAGGTCCTTTTATAATCCTTAAGGTAACATTTTATAGCTATTGGAGAAAATTCTAGTCCAAGTCAGTCAAAGCGTGAGTTGTCCCTTTCACACAACTGGTTGTTGGCTGTCTCTATTGCTTTTGCTACTACTTTTGAACTTTACATGTTAACACTTCAACTTCCTTTGTACACATAGAGCTTGCACAATTTGAATTTAAAAATTATTATAGTTGGCACTTGTTGTTAGTAGTTCATGCATCTTCTTGAGCTTGTCATGAGTTGCTACTTACGAAGATTGATTAATCTTCTGTAGAATATTGATTTATTGTTGCTTCTCATGACTATAGTGCCTTTTGAAACAATCTTCTATGCTTCTGGTTGCTTTGTTATGATTAAGACTTAATGAGCTTTGCAAGTTATGTGCTTTTGAATTAAAACTTGAAGGTCTTCTTCAGTGCTTGTTGCTTTTGAAATAAATGTTTTTAATCTAAGCAATTGGCATGGTTGTTTCTTCTAGTGTGTGCTTTTGAACAATGTAGACTTTTGTGTCTTTATTCTTTGACTAGTTATGCATCTTCTTTTGGTACTTGAACCACGTATAGCTCATGAATATCTACCCCTTGACTAAAGATATCTTTTGATCATACACAACTTTTGATTTTGTTGTAGTTGGATCTTGCAAAGCATAACCAATCTTCCATGCTTTGGATCAATTTTACTTCTAGTAGCCTTGCTTTTGATTTTGCAAAATTTATGTGTGGAGTGCTAGCATGCATCAGATTGGTGCCCCAATCCTTTTCTTTGTGCTTCTTGATCAAGTCATGTCTATGAATCATACATTCAAAGCAAAGCATTAGTAGCTTAAGTTTATAAGACTTAGAATTTGTTTCTTGAATGTTTATTGTCATTAAAAAAATTATTTTAGAAATGGTTTTGCTTCATCAGAAGCTACATGTGATAAGAAGATCCATCAAAAGATGTCGTCTAAACAAAGAATGAGATACAACTATATACATTGTTCAAAAGCTACAAAACTACAACATTAGAAGAATCATGCTAAAAAATAAACTGATAAATCTTTAGAAGTATGAACCCACTTGAACCATTAAGTATTTATGCAAATAAAACAACTAGAAGATAAGAAGAATGATACAAAAGCACAACAATATTCAAAAGCAACTACAATAAACATCTTGAAAAAAATAACCTTCAGAAGCAATATTCTCGACAAATTTCAAAAGTTGTAAAAGAATATACTCTTGGAAATCTAACTTACAACAACTATCACAAATTCAAATTTGAATGGAAATAGAGGATTTTTGAAAAGGAGAAAGAAAAAGTTAGACAAAAGATTTCAAAAGCACCAAAAAAGACAGATAAACTAATCAATGAAGATAGTGTGTCCTAG
>PYAF01005251.1:126615-187565 GCA_007407185.1 Glycine tomentella | reverse complement strand
TTTGTCCCCCCCCCCCCCCCCCCCAAAAAAAATTTGTTCTACACGGAGGTAGATGAAGATGTTATTTACAATCAAGATGTGGACACTTGATCCTATTTTGAAGTAGTGGGTGTGGTCCATGAGTTGGGGTACCTTAAAGAGAACTTCAAGTTGTGGTGGAACCAAAATGATGAGGACTTCGAAAATGGGTTGAAGCTTATCATGGAAGACAATTAGGCATTGAAGTTGGCTAATTATGCAATCAACCTCAAGGTTGAAGTTCATATGTATGTCCAACATATTCCTCATGCTCAACCTGAAATAATTGAACATGTGGCTTGGGACAATGAAGGATAGGAAGACTAGCATGATGATGGTGGTAATGCAGAAATGGGGAAGGGCGGTGATGTAGGAATTGGGGAGGGTGGTGTTGTTGAATTGGTGGATGAGCAAGAGACAACTGAGAATGGTTTGGTTGAACCAATTAATGATTGTGATGAGGTTCCTGTTGACAATGAACTTATTGTGGATATTATAGTAAACTTAGATGTCGAGGCTGAGGTACTTAAACAAAATATTTATGCTTTGGGGACTAAGACCAATCTTCCAAAAGTAAAAGGACCAAAATCATAAATGTCTAAAAGTTGGAGGGCCAAAAACATAGTTTACCAAAGCTTTAATTAGTTTTTATTTATGGCACATTTCATAAATGCATTTTTCATGAAATCTCAAACAATCCTTTGACTATTTTTTTTATAAATCATTGAAATATGTTTCAAATTGATGTTCATCTTTTTTGTGCCAAATCCATTTTTCATTATTGATAGAAATTAAACATGTCTTTGTTGTCAAGTAACAATATTAACTAATGATGTGGCAGCCATGTGACTTGTGTTATCATCTATAAGTCTAACGTGGTAGCCAAGTGTAATTTTTTTTGGAAAATTATATTTTTAGTCTCTCATATTTTCAGACTAGTTAATAATGTCAAACTACTTCGTGAGTGTTTAAAAACATAGTTTACCAAAAAAAACATTTACACATGGTTATCAAGTCAAACTAATTGATGACATGACAAGTTACATTGCTGCCAACATGATTGTCACATCATCAATTAAAAATGTTACTAGATAGCAAAGACCAAAATTGTTATCAAATTATAAGTATAGGGAGCAAAGACACTGAAAAATTTGTTTAAGGACTAAAAGTAAATTTTGCAAAAAAATAAGTTTAGGAACCAAAAATATATTTAAAAATTCAATATATTATATTCAATAAAAAAATAATAAACATGTTATGTTTAATGAATACAATTTTTCATTATGTTGTTTTCATGAAATTTTTTGTATATGATGACATTGATAAGGTTTAAATCTAAAATCCGATACAAGCTACTTGAACTCTCCAACATTAGGTTGATTATAATGGGTTAATAATATTGTTTAACATGAATATATAGAATATAGTGACTTAATAAATATAGTATTCATGAGTAATCATGTTATATGTGTCAAGTATTCATGAGTTTTAATGATACATCATCTCCATTAATTGAAAAACTTGATTGACCACCTTTGAAATAATAGATATTACACTAGAAGAAGGAGTTGAATAATATGTTAGATGAATATGAAAACTTTTTTGCAAACATAAGTTTTTCACATGAAGATGTGTTAAAACCAAGTTACTGAAAGTATCATCTAGTGAATGAAAAACAGTTTTGTTGAAAACAAAAGACTATCGTCCAATGCATGATAAAATAAAGTTTTCACAAAGGTTTTTCAAAAGCAAACTTGTGTGATGAAGTATATCAAAACCACACAAGATAATTAATACTAATAGCTTTGGAGAGAAGTAGAAACACTTAGGTTTATACTGGTTCACTCAAACAAAGCTATGTTCAGTTCTCTTTTACAAACTAGTAAAGGGCTCCACAAATCAAAGCTTGATTACAACAAGTATTTTTTCCTGTCAATCTTGGCTACAGTATTCTCAAGGCCACTTACGGCACACCCTAAGACTCACCCTGAATCTAAGTCACCCAAGTATTGTTTAACACTAAGTCATTCTTGATTTTCGCAAACAACAATGTTTGAATGAATACACAGATTCAAATCACTCAATAGAGTGGATAAACACTTAAGCTTAAATAGAATGAAATAACTTTGCTAAGCAAAGAATGAACAAGTTAAGCACAATAATGTAGCGTCCACTAATTTGACAGAATGTCACTTCAAATGCTCTTGCTCATTTTTTTCTATTATGTTTTTCTTATGTTGAATAGCAGAGCTTGAGTCTCCTTTTATAGACTTCAGTGAAGAGATTCATTACCGGATTAATACTTGCCTTGATATTACCATTGTCTCTCAAATTGAGACAATTCCACACGTCGCGTTTTTGTGGAGAGAGAAGGAATAAAGTATTGACAACAACATGTGCTCCTTCCTCATCAGTGCTAACGACTTGGAAGTATTTTCTTTCATAATTCTTCTATTCCCTTCTAGTTTGTCCTTTCTTACTCAAAATTCAAATGTTAGCAATTCAAAATAAGAGAGACAAAATGAATTTACTAAAGATAAGTTCATGCACTTTCCTTTGTGGCTAACATGAATCCAGTACATGGATGGACGTCACTTATACTTAATATAAGACAATTTATGTAAGTGAATAAGTCTATTGGATACGAATAAAAAGAACATGGTGTATAAACACTGGTTTTCTCAATAGAGCGGGCGCTTGTCTATAACAACGACAATTGGCGTTGGATGTACTTTTTAATAAAAGCAAGTTCCACTGTGGACGCAAACTAATGAGAGCATTAAGATATATAATTATTACCATATTTTCTCATGTGTAGTAGATCCTGTTTCACTTAAGAATAACTCATTAGTCCATCAACAATTTATATTTTTGTAATCATCAATATTATGGGCAAGGATGGATCGTCCAATTGTGACAAAGTGGACCATCCAAACTTGACAATCTTCCCCTTTTTGATGATGACAAACCATATAAATTTTGACCAAGATAAAACATAATCATGTGTCAAAGATCAAGAGATTATGTATGATTATCAATTTTGTAACAAAGCAAGTATGTATATATGAAGGTTTGTTAAATACTCCCCCTGAGCTCAACAACCTTTATGCATGTTGCAGATAAAGAACTTAGAGTAAAACATGCAAAACCATATATACGACAATGGATTACAAATGCACACAACAGACAAATGAGCACCCAACCACTTGTATTATAAGAAGAGTGCTTCTTTACATATCAAAATTTATTAACCTTCTCCCCTTTTAGTCATTAACAAAAAGACATATGGTTCAAAGCAAGAAATGATTATTGGACATCATTGTCCTTCTTGAGTTGGTAGTGGTGAAGATGGTGGTAGTGATGGTGTAAGTTTAGCTGAACAGGTGCAAGTAGAATACTTGGTGGTCACTATTGTTGAATGGATGGTTGCGGTTGGACGACACGGTTAATAATAGCTCTAACCATGTTCTGTTGAGCTTGTTGAAGGTTTTTTAATAGCATCTGAGATAAACTAGTGAATTGAGTGGAAATAGAATGTTGCATAGATTGCTTATACTGACTCATTCTCTAGTCTTTGTTGTTCAACATAGGCTTATATAAAAGTTAGAGAGCTTAGGCACCCCTATTTCTCATTTAGCCTTCGCGAATGACCTCATATTGTTTATGAAAGATTTTATTGGTTAGGTGTCCTCTATTCAAAATATCTTAAATCTTTTTTGTAGAAGTTCGGGTCAAAATATTAGTTTGGAGAAATGTCGTATTTATTTCTCGAAAAATGTTGGAAGACATTTGAGGCAAAAACTTAGTGATGAGATGAGTATTCAATGGATAAAATATCTTGGAAAGTATTTGGGTGTCTCTATATTTCACAAGAAACCTTCTAAGTGTGTGAAAAGACAAAACTTTATCTTTCCCTGGAAGATAATTAGCAAAATCAGTGTTGCAAGTTTTGCTTGCTTATGACATGTAGTCCACTCTCGCATGAAGTTGTGTATGATATGACATAGATTAAGCCTGTCACAGTTTTATTTGGGGGGATGATTCTAATCACAAGTACACTTGAAATAACAATAATCACACTAGAAGGACGGGTTAAATAGTGTGTTAATAAAAGATACTAACTTTTGATAAATAAAATGATAATCAAGAACTTAGAAAGATGAAAATAAAGAGGTCGTCCACTAAAGAGAAAAGCAAATTTGGTGAGAACAAAGGTAGTTGTCTTAGCAAAAACAAGACAATATTTTCATAAATGTTTTTCAGTGAAATACTTGCTGAAAAGATAGTACCAAAAATAGCTTAAAAGAATACTAAATAAAACAACTTAATAGAGACATAGAAATGCTTTTATTTGATTACAAACAAGTATTTTGTCCTGTCACTCATAGCTATTCAAGTATTCTCTTTGCCATTTCAGGCATATCCTTAGACTCCCCCTGAATCTAAAAAAACCAGGTATTGTTTAACACTAAGTCATTCCTGGCTTTCACAAACAAGAGTTTGAATGAATACAATGATTCAACAACACTCAAGGAGTGAATAGATAATTAAGCTTGAATACAAATAACTTTGCTTAGCAAAGAGTAGAGAGGATTAAGTGCTAAGTATATCGTCCACTCAATTGTGTAGAGTTTTGATTTAGAGAACTTGTGCTCATTTTCACTAGATTGATTTTTCTTTTTTGATATTGAAAGAGATATGCCTTTTATAAACTTCAGTGAATGATTAGTTACGGGATCAGTGCTAAGTCTTGATATGACCATTGTCTCATAGCTGAAGATGAACATGTAGCATACTCTGAATGGTAAGGATAGAAATAAAAGTACAGACAACTGCATGTGTTCCTCTTTCGTACCCTTGAGGAATATTCTGCAAAAACCTTTAATTATCTTGTATTATGTCCTTCCTTAAATTTCAAATGTTAGCAATTCACATAGAGAGAAAAATTTAAATTCGAAAAGTGAGATTGTGCACTTCCCTTTATGACTAACATAAACTTTAGTACCTATGTTGGACGTCACTTGTGAGGATATAAAATAAATTTGTAAGTGATGTTAAGTCCAGTGAACGTAATCAAGAACAACTCAGTGTGTAAACATTGATTTTCGTAAAAAGTGGATGCTATTGTTTTAACAACATGTTAGACGTTGAATAACACTTAATACAATTATTTTCCATTTTAAGTTTGGATGCGACTTACAAGAGCTATAGATGTTGATATAATATTGAGTGAGCTCTTTTATGAAGTTAGTCCTGTGTGCTTAACAATTCATAACTACATCAATAATTTAAACTTTTGTGAGCATCAAAATTCAATGTGTGGTAGGTCGTCCAGTGGTTAGTGGATCATCCAGACCTAACAAAACTCACCTAGTTGCTTAGGTTACCATTTGCACAAATAAGAACAATGATGGATTAGGGCTTTAGAAAATGAGAGATGTTAATAAAGCTTTTATGTTAAGAGCTAATTGGAGATTTTGCTAGCAAGAACCTCCCTTGCTGTATTCGATTACCAAAAGTAAATACAAATGTCGAGATTACTACCTTCCTTGTGTTAAGATCAAGACAACTTGTAGCAATATTTTGGCGTGGTATGTGCTCTTCTTGGGAGACTTGCAGTAACAATATCATATAGTGAGTGGGGGATGGTTCTACAATTAAATTCTGGTATCACAAGTGGATATCAGATTGTGGAGTGTTGACTGAGTTAAATACATATAGTATACCAAAGACATAATTGGAGAAAACAATGTTTGAATGTGTGGGTCCAAATAGTTGTTGGTTAATAGAAAATTTCAAAGATCACATCCTTGAGTATGTTACTAATAAAATTGTGTATTTATTTTTCCTAGTAGGAGAGGGTAGAAGGATTTAATGGTTTTGAGCAAATCCAATTATGGTTCCTTTTCAATGAAATCAACTTAGGATGTTTTGAGAAATCATAATGTACCCATGGATCAAACCTTTTTTAAGCTTGTGAGTAAGTGGAAAAGCGCGGAAAATATATAATATGGAATCACACCTTTAGAGAGGCTAATCAAGTAATTTATGAAGTGCATTCTCCTATAGGGAATATAACATGGAATCACATCTTTAAAAAGACTAATCAAGCAACGAATGGTATGGTAAAGCAAACACTTATGGATGAAGAAGATTATCATGTGTTTGAATTTGCTCCAGGCTTTATTTTTACTACTTTAAGAGCTCAAATAACTCAAGTTTGTTTCCCTAGAGGTTTTTAGTTTGCTTTTTTTATGTATTTTAAAAAAATTTCCTGCAACAAATAAAGGTGAAAATACTCGCACACGGTAGCCAGTCGAAGACTTCTAGTATAAGGATAAATGACAAATTGGTATTAAAAAACAAAATATCATACTAGAGTTAAAAAAAATATTTGTAGGGGTTGTTTTTGCCATGTATGCAACAAGAGGCACCATTTTAGTTAGCTCCTCCTATTTTTGTTTTGTCTTTCATGTAGGAGGTGTCACCTTGTTTCTCTCCACCAAGATATGCAATGTGTCAATCAAACTAGTGCTTTTGTAGGTTGGTAGGCACCAAGTCAAACCGCTTCATGTGAAGGGAGTTACCAATTGGTCTTGCACCTTGTATTATGTCGTCCATTGAAATTTCCTCATGATCATTGTGTTTGTCTTCTAGCCTCAGTTTCGGGCCACACAATTCATTGTACTTGTTTCTCAATGCCGATAATTAGAGTTGAAGTTCAACTTATATTCTCAACTTGTATTGTGTAATGAGAATTTGGTAGACATGACTATGAGGTGGGTTGGAGATGGGTTTAACTATCCTCACCCCAATAAAAGGTGGGACAAAACAGATTATGATACAAAATATGCAGGTTTGAAATTTGAATAGCTATCACCATTGGGATTTATCAAGCTTGGGTATAGTCGTGGGTAACCTACTACACTATTTTTTATAATTTTAATTTACTTATATATTTTTAAATAAAATATATATTAAGCTATTAATTATATTTTAATTCAAACGATATATATACATATATATATATATATATAAAATAATGAATAACAAAGAAATTTAAGATAAAGAATTAAGAATTAAATTATTTTAGTTAAATGTATAATTCTAAGTTTGTTATTTAACTATTGAGCTAATTAATTTATATTTTTACATATATATATGTAGTGAAAAAATATAAAAAAATATATAATGGTGGCGAATATGGGTACAAGTATAGTTTAATACTCATCCCTATTTAAAAAATTCAAGTAATACTCATACCAATACTCATACCCAATCAAAGGGGATATACTCATACCCAATTAAAGGGGATATTCTCCATCAAAATCGGGGTGATACCCACATGTTCGAGGTTAGTTGGCATTTCTAGAATTTGACACCCAATATTAATTTTAATGTTGATCTTACATTTTTTTTTCCATATCCTGATCACCTCCGCAAATTAAATGGCTTAACTTTCCTTATTTGATTCGGACATGCATTTAATTAATATTATATATATTGAAAAGTGTAAATTTAAATGGACTAAAAATGAATAAAAAAAACTTACATGAATAATAATTGAAAAAATACACATTTACATGACCAAAATTGAAAAAACACAAACTTATAGGTGTCAAAAATTATATTTAAACTTTTTCTTAATTTTTAAATGTTAGTGTGTCTTAATAGTTAGACTTAAATATGGTTTTGGTCTTGTAATTTAGCAATTTTTCAGTTTTGGTTCTTGTAAATTCATTTTTAAAATTTTAGTCATTGTAAGTTTACAGTTTTTCAATTTTTATCCCTGTAAGTTATTTTTCTCATTTTTAGTCATGTAAGTTTGAGTTTTTCCAATTTTGGTATTTGTAAGAATGAACTTATGGGGACCATAAATAAAAACATTAGAATCTTAAAGGGACTAAAATTAAAAAAAAAAATTTATAAAAGCTAAAAATAAACAAAAAACTTAAAGGAACCAAAATTAGAAAAATGGCAACTTATAAGGATTAAAATTAGAAAAATAAACTTACATTGATCAAAAATTAAAAAAAAATATTAACTTACAAGAACAAAAACACATATTTAAGTATAATAGTTAACATTTAATACCTTTTCTAAGCACGTGTAAAATGAAAATTTTACTCCAAAAAAGAGTATACTAGTTTTGATTTGATACATATAAGTCATTCTTCTCTTTCAAGCAACCATCATATTTAAAAATAGGCACAATTTATTCATTTTGAAGAAAGAGCAATTCATGTATTAACATAAGGAACCTAGCTAAATGGAGTTAAAAACTATTAACTATAGTTTTTAAAATTGGACTGATCGTTGACCCAGTCAAGATACTAGGTTGATGAATCACTAATCGAACCAATGGATTTGTAGTTAAATTGTACAAACTGTTAGATACAGGGGGAGCTGGAAGAAGATCAACACAAGGATGAAGCCATGTGTCTTAAATAAATTTTAGCTTTTTACATATCATTCAATTGAAAACATTTGTAATTTGTTAAGTTGTTTAAGAGCCTCATCTTATGATCCCTTGCATTGCATAAACGTGATCACTAGCATGCATACATGATTTGTGAAAAGCATAAAGGTTTTCATGTTTGCATAAAAAGCAAATTTCTCATGGTTAAGTTTTGGAAAATCACATTGTGTGTTGGATACAGGGGGAGCTGGAAAGAAGGTCAAATCAAGGATAAAGCCTTTTGCTTAAAGGATTTTAGCTTTTTACATGTCATTCAATTGAAAGCATTTGTAATTTGTTAAGTTGTTCAAGAGGCTTATCTTGTGATCCTTGCATTTGCATAAACATAATCATAAACATGCATACATGATTTAAGAAAAGCATAAAAGGTTACATGTTTGCATTTAGAAAGAAATTCTCATGGTTTAAGTTTTGGAAAATGCATTTGTGCACTGTTTTAATCGATTACCAGCTTGTGTAATCTGTTATAAAGCTATGAAGAATACTTTAATCGATTACAAGCAAATCGTAATTAATTACACAACACAAAAACATAAAACATGTGTGACTGCCTGTATCGATTACCACTCAATCGTAATTGATTACACAGACTTATTTTAATTCTGAGACTGACTGCCTTAATTGATTACCACTCAATCGTAATCGATTACACAAACTTATTTCAATTATGAGACTGACTGCCTTAATCGATTACAGGTCATTTTAATCGATTACATTGTTCATAAATCTTTTCCAGATTGTGCTAAGAACACTTTAATCGATTATTTTGTATATTAATCGATTGCATTGGTTAAAATAATAGATTACATAACGTTTTAATCAATTACATGCAGTTAAATTTGTTTTCTATAAAAAGCTGTTGGGTATGAACATTTGTAAAAATCTAGAGAAATTGATTTTACGAATTACTCATTACTCCCAAAGCTTTCAAAGTTTGAGAAAAAAATATTTTCTAAGTCTTATACATCTTGTTTCAAAACCAAAGAACTCATGCTTCATTGATCATATTGTTTTGAACAAGATTCTTCAAGAGTTTTTCAAGAGAGTCGCTTTTCAACATTAGCATTCATTCAATCTGAATTTGCTTGGTAAAATTCATTCATTCATCCTTTGAGGATCATAAGATTGTATCTCTCTTGAACTCTTACAGTGAATTGACTTGTTTCTTTTAATTATTGTAGGTACTAAGATCAAAGAGTTTCTTTAGAGCTTTTTCTGGAGTAGTGTTCTCTAGAGGAAAGAACAGAGTAATATTCTCTGGTTCTTTGTGATTAGAAGTCTAATAAAGTTTTACATTTCAGTTTCTTTATCTAGGTTTGATAAAGGTAATCACTTGTAAAGCTTGTAAAGAACATATTTTGATTTAGTGGAACTCTAATCAGGTTTGGTTAGAAGACACTTGATGTAGCTTCTCTTTTGAGGGGTGAACTAGTATAAATTTGGTGTTCTCTTGATTCTAATTCTTGCTGTCTTAAACTTGCTTATCTTGTGGTTAATCTCTTTCAAGATCAACATAAATATTTTCTGAAATTGCTTTAAGTGTAGGGTGAATCTTGATTGATTGAAAGTTTCTGTTTTAACAAGGGAAAACTTGTGATACGATCTCTACTCCGTTGCTAGTTTTTAAAAAAGATTTTAAAAATCCCTGTTTTAACCAATTCACTCACATCTTGGTTAATTGTGTGCTTTCATCTTTGTTTTCATTGTGCACTGACTTAATCGATTACCAGCATTGGTAATCTATTACTTAAGTCATGAAGAACTAAATAATCGATTACAAGGAATTGGTAATCGATTACACAATACAAAACATAGAATATGTCCCCCTGGGTTAATCGATTATCATCTAATCATAATCGATTACATTAGCAAGTTTTGAAACAGAGTCTGTCTGTGATAATCGATTACAAGTCATTTTAATCGATTACATTGCTCGTATATCTTTTCCAGAAAGAACTAAGAACACTTTAATCTATTAAATATGATACTAATCGATTACTTTAGTTAAAGTAGTTGATTACATGGACGATTTAATCGATTACATTCAATTGAATCAGTTTTCTATAAGAAGTTGTTGGGTCTTTTGCTTTGGATAGAACTTGATAATTCGAATTTTCCATCACTTTTAAAAGCCCTCTGATTCTGAGAAAAGATATATTGAGATACATAGCTCGTGTTCCAAAACCAAGAAACACATGCATCATTGATCAAATTATTTTGGACAAGATTTGATGAGAGTTTTCATGGAGAGCTGATTTCAAGATTGCATTCTTTTCAACCTGATTTCTGTTTGGTAAATTCATTCACTCACATTCTGAGGATCATAAGGTTGTATCTCTCTTAAACTCTTGCAATAATTCATTAGTTACTTTTGTTTCTTGTGAGTTCCTATTTCAAAGAGGTTCTTTAAAGCTTTTCTAGAGTAGGGTTCTCTAAAGGGAAGAATAGAGAAGGGTTCTCTAGTTCTTGATCATTAGAAGTCTGAAGGGGGTTTAGATTTCAGTTCTTTATCTAGGGTTGATAAAAAGTGATCACTTGTAAGCTTGTAAAGAATAGATTTTGATATATTGGAACTCTGGCCAAGGTTTGGTTAGAAGAAACTGGATGTAGCTTCTCTTTTGAGGAGTAATCCAATATAGATTTGGTGTTCTCTTAATTCTCATCTTGTTGTCTTAATTTGCTTATCTTGTGGTTAATCTTTTCGAGATCAACTAATAGATTTTCTGCTATTGCTTGAAGTAAAGGGTGAATCTTGATTAATTGAAAGTTTCAGTTTTAAAAGGGTGTACTTGTGATACGATCTTTATTCCGCTGCTAGTTTTCAAAGAAATTTTTAAAGTCCATGTTTTAACCAATTCACCCCTTTCTTGATTAATTGTGTGTTCATATTGTTTTCACAAACCAATATAAGTAACATAAAATATAAGTATATGCATTAACTGTGTCATACGTTTAATAATTAATCATGATAGTTTGGTGGTAAATTGATCCACTAAATAAATTTTAGGTTCTTGGTTCAATTTTTGTGTGTATCATATTTTTTTTTGTTTTTTTATTATATTTTGCATTTTATAAAAATAATTAATTTTGGTTCAATCAAACCGATTCACTGGTTCAACTAAATCAAGTTATTGGTTTAACCATAGAACTGACCCAGTCAAATTGGGTCAATTGCATGATTAATTCAATGAGCAACCCGACCCGATCAGACATTCGGTGCGAGGTTGAACTAGTCGGATCAATCTGAGTTTCAAAACTATACTTGTAACAACACAAAGTGCAAGACCAATTGGAGCCTTCCTTTCTAATGACACATTTGCATGTCTTGGTGGAAAGAAGTAGGGTGGTGCCTCCTGCATGAAGACAAAAAAGAAGAAGGAGGAACCAACTAAGTGCATGTTTGGTTTATAGTTGGAAATGTTACAACACGCATTTCAATACAAATCCAACAAATAAATGCAAAATGAATGCAAAATAAGAGTCCTGATCTATTGGCAAAATTACTTTTGTTTCAAATATGATTTTACAATTGCAAATCAAACATGCTCTAAGATGGTGACACCTCCTATTGTATACATGTAAAAAACAATCATGTAATAAATACTTGTTTTTTTTTTTTTTTTACTCTAGTATGATATTTTTTTTAATACAAGTTTTGTCATGCTTCTAGTATAGTAAAAACACTAAACAAGACATCCATCCAACCAGATAAGGTGTGTAGAGTAGTGGTATTCAAATCAAATTAAATAATTTGTAAACCACCAAATTGATATAAAAAAATTAAAAATTACAAAAACCAAAATTCTAAAAAATTACATATTTTTTGTGATTTAGTTTAGTTTTCTAACCAAATCAAATAAATCACATACTATAATTATATTGATTTTTATTGTGGTAATTAATAATAAATATTGAATATTTTATTACTTTTTCTATGTTTTATAATCAAAATCAAAATGCATATTTTACTTTCATCTGTTTAAAAAGAATATACTAATATTGTTAAAAAATAATGTTAAATATTAAGTGATATACAAATTACTATTATGTTTTAAAAAGAGTTACTAATATTGTTTTATATTAATACTAAATAGAAATAAAAATAATAATTTTCAACTAGAGTATGTTAAACAAAATTTAATAAAAAATAAAATTAATTTTTAAAATAATAAACATAATTATGCAGGTATAGTTGATAAATTTTAAATTGTATTAATATATAAAAAAATGAAAAATGTCAAATTGAACAAATTCAACTCATAAAATACAAGCAAAAACCCACATCAACACCGCACACCATTTTGCATTACTCTCTTCACGGGCCTGACATAACACAAGCACAAACATAACCTTCCTCCAAATCCAAAATATTTTTCCCCCAATTTCCACACCACCCCTTTGAGCCAATCAACGACCCCACACTCAAATTCCCCCCGACGGCACATCCACTCACTTCTCTCCTTCTTCCCATGCCACCTTCTCCTTCTTTCCCTTCAGGTACCATCTACATCAATAACCTAAAAATCCCCTTAACCTCTCACGCTTTCTCTCTTTTTTCCACTCTGAAGTCAACCTCATTTCAATTTCAATTTTAATTTTTCTCTCTTCATAACTATATTTTTTTATTACTGTATTATTTTATTTCTTTGACAGAGAACCGAACAAAATGGAGGAAGAAGCGGAAGAGAGAATCCTACAAACGCAACCAGAAGCGTCACGGCGACGACGACGACTCCGACGACGACAACGAGCCCGATGACGACGACTCCGACGACCAGTTCCGCAGCCCTAGCGCCCAACTCGCGGACCCGCGGCGCGTGGAGATCGAGGTCGTGTCGCCCGACGGGGTCCAGATTTCGCGGTTCCCGCCGGCGATCAGGCGCCAGGTGACCCGCCCCCACGCGGCGGTCGCGGCAATCGCGGCGCTGGAGGTCGGCAACGACAAATCGCAGCACAACAACGTTCCGGTTCTGGAGAATGTGTCGCACGGCCAGCTCCAGGTGCTGTCGGCGGTGTCCACCGATTGCCTCGGCGGCGGCTCGAGCTTCGTCGTTGCTCCGCCGCCAGTTTTGAAAGGCTTCGGCGTGGTTAAGCGGTTCGGGAGTAGGGTTCTTCTTGTTCCTATGCATTCAGGTTCTTGACTCCCTTGGATTTGAACTTTTTTCTGTTTTTCGTGGAATGTTTCTATTTGGTTGCTTTGTGTACATGATGATATAATTATATAAAATGAATTAGTAGTTCAGAGTATATCTTAAACTTTGTCCCTAGTTTGAGTTCTCATGTTTTAGTGTACCGGGAGGTTGTTGTATCTCCTTAGAATTAGGGGTGAACTATTAATTTTGAATGTGATTTTTTTTATATAAAATTATATTCAAGAATTGAAAAGCACTTGTAGTTCAGACGTTTTTCTTAAATATATTGTCATCTAATCATTAATTGACATATAATTTTAAATTCTTGACTTTTGTAATCATTACTTTAAAAGTCACACCTGAGACTATTTCTGATTGGTTAACCGTGGAAAAAAATCTATACAAGGTCAAGGACCATGTATCAAATTTAAACTCTTATTTCAAAGTGTATTGCATTTTTGTGTTGCAATGAATTTAAAAAAAAAAAAAAAAGCTTTACTTTTTTTTCCCCCTTTGGTGGGAGTTTATGTAATTTGTTAAGCTCCAAGTATGTTTTGCTTGTGGGAGATTTGATCTGAAGATGTTTAGAATGAATTTTGGTTGATTTAACATGTTGAATTACATGATAAATTTGGAATATATGTTAGCAGATTGGTTTTCTCCAGCCTCAGTGCATCGACTTGAGAGACAAGCAGTGCCTCATTTCTTCTCAGGAAAGTTGCCAGATCATACACCGGAGAAGTACGTGGAATGTAGGAACTACATTGTTGCAAGATACATGGAGGAGCCAGGGAAGAGGATTACAGTCTCTAGTTGCCAGGGATTGTCGGTTGGTGTTGGTAATGAAGATTTAACTCGAATTGTCAGGTTCCTTGATCACTGGGGAATTATCAATTACTGTGCTCAGGGCCCAAGTTGTGAGAATTCGGACAATGAGACTTACCTGAAGGAGGACACAAGTGGTGCAATATGTGTGCCATCAGCAGCTTTACGATCCATAGATAGTTTGGTTGAATTTGACAGGCCCAAGTGTAAATTCAAAGCAGATGAAATTTATTCATCTCGAACAATGCACAATACTGATATTTCTGATTTGGATGACAGAATAAGAGAGCATCTATCTGAAAACCATTGCCATTATTGTTCTCGTTCTCTTCCTATTGTATATTACCAATCACAAAAAGAGGTACAATGGCTTTTTGTTTTAAACTCAACTCCTTCATCACTCTACCATGAATAATCCTGTGGCTGTCAATTACTTTTGTCCTATTTGTAATATGCTGGAATTTGTCAGTTATTAACTCATGGCAGTGCATAAGTTTGACATTGAACTCTATGTACATATGATTGCTGGAGAGTGGAGACAAACCTCCTTTAGTTAAGAGATTATTCATTACACATGTCATTGGCTTTTTTGTTAGGCCTTCTGTGTTAGATGAGGTTTTTTTTTATTGAACTTAACTAAGTGTCTTAGAGTCAAGGATGCAAGATTAGTGATGTAGGAGAAATAAATATTTGAAGGTATCAATAAGTAATATCTGATGATTTGTGTATTTGATGAGCTTTGATATTAATTTGTTATGGAACATTCTATAACTATTTTTTCTTCATGTAATCATTGTATAGAAGAGCCCCATAGGAGTAGAGAAAATTAAATAAAAATATAAATAAGAAAGACTAGAAACTGAAAATGAACTTTGGCTTTGTTATTAAATCAAAGAAATCTACTCAAGATACCTTTTGCTAGCCTTCTTTGCATAATTAGAGTACCAGCCCAACCCTGGCTACAGGATTAAGTTATTTCTTGAATTCTTGCATATTTCTCTCCACTAAGGGAACCCAATTGGAATAATCTTTCATATTTTTCCATTTACTTCCCCTTTTGTTTCTCCCCCTTTTGTTTCTCCCCATTGTGGCTTCAATCCCATTCTCTAACGTTAACATATCGTTCCATGTCAACTGTACTTGATCATGCTAATTTGAAGCTAAAACTGCACGTTTGCTGCAGTTTGTGCTTAGTTGAAATTTCAGACATGAATAGGCAATCTTCCATTTAACTGTAACAAAGTCTGAGACAGCTGGCAAATGGTTGCCAATATCTAAGATAGACAGTGCTTGATTAATACATCTTAGTTGGGTTTCTTCAGGCAATGCTAGTTAACTATTTTAAAAGTTGGCATTCCGCTGCAAGGAAGCATTTCTCTGATTAATATTTCTTATAAAAGCTTACAACTTATGGGTACAGTATGATGACTCTCCTCTAAAACTTAGCTGCAGAATGCCTTTGGAAACATTTGTCATTATTTGTAGTTGGCATCTCATATTACAGGTTGATGTTTTACTCTGCACTGATTGCTTTCATGATGGGAGATTTGTCACTGGTCATTCTAGTATAGATTTTATAAGGGTGGATTCAACTACAGATTATGGTGATCTAGATGGGGATAGTTGGACTGATCAAGAGACTTTGCTGCTGCTTGAAGCAGTGGAGGTTTACAATGAGAATTGGAATGAAATTGCTGAGCATGTTGGCACCAAGTCGAAAGCGCAATGCATTCTTCATTTTCTCCGTTTACCTCTAGAAAATGGAAAGTTGGAAAATATCAATGTTTCAAGTTTGTCTTTGTTATCCAATGTGAAGAATCAAGAGGATATTGGAAGATTGCATTGTTTCTCAAATGGAGATTCTTCAGGTCTGTCTTACTAAAACTTTTGAAACTTCTACTTGTGATATGGTTTGGATTTCATATCCTTGTTCTCACAGGACCTGTACATAACAGCCAAGATTCTGATGGCAGGCTTCCTTTTGCAAATTCTGGAAATCCAGTTATGGCACTGGTAGGTGACTCGGTAATGATATTCTTAAGTTTGCCATTTGTTAATGGTGCAGGTGAAGTATGCTTATTAAGAAGACTAGGAAGTGGCTATCAGTGCTGTACCTAATATCTTGTCCTTTTAACTTGTTTCTTCTAGTTGCATTTCTCCTCGTTAAAGGAGCAAGTCTTGATTTGTGTTTGGTTCAGTTTATTTGGGTGAAATCATATTTTTTGACAGCTCGAGACTTTTTGAAAAAAAAAAAATCCTCTGAAAAAAGCTCTCCAAAACATGTAATTAATGATGATAGTGTCACAGTTTCACAACAAGTCAGTCTGTGTATTTTTTTCTGGAGTTCTTTTGCTTGGATTCTTACACATTTGGTTTTGGTGGATGCATTCTAAAGGTTGCCTTTTTAGCCTCTGCTGTTGGACCAAGAGTAGCTGCAACTTGTGCTCATGCAGCTTTAGCTTCATTGTCAGGGAATAATTCTGGGAGCACGGCACATATAGAAGCAGTGGAAAATGATAATAGGTGAGTGATTGTCATTTCTTAGTTAAAGGTTTTTCTCATAGTTATTCCCTTTCACTTTTTAACATGCACAAGATATTTAGTTGTTTGCTATTGTGCTTTTCACTTTCTCTTTGCCCAATAATTTTATTCTCCTTCTGCACCAACAGCCAGCCTTATTGCATTATTCATATAATTAGGTTTTTTTATTTGCATGTGAAGGACAAATTCCGAAAGCATACATAATAGAGATGGTGGTCATGATGGAGAGGTTGCAAATTCAAATCAGGAAAATGGTGAGTTATGGTTGTTTTTCAGTTACTGATTTGTAATTATATCCCCATTGTCTGGTAAAGTGGCAATACCCAGTGTGTAATTCTTTGAGAAATGCTTTTTTTTTTTTTTTTTTTTAATTCAGAGGACAAGTCAAAAGTACTTGGTTCATGTGGTCAAAATGAGGGAGGGTCAACCCTCCTATCTGCTGAGAAAGTCAAAGATGCTGCCAAAGCAGGCCTATCCGCTGCAGCAATGAAAGCTAAATTGTTTGCTGATCATGAAGAGCGAGAAATTCAGAGGCTATGTGCTAATATTGTTAATAATAAGGTACAACTGCTTCCTTTTTTTTATTTCTTAATTACTTCACCTAAACTGTTGGTGGCTCCTTATTGCCAGTTGAAAAGATTGGAACTGAAGCTGAAGCAGTTTGCAGAAATTGAAACACAGTTGATGAGAGAATGTGAACAAGTTGAGAAGGTGAGGCAGAGGTTGGCTTCTGAACGGTCCCATATTGTATCAACACGTCTGGGAAATGGTGGAACCACTCCTCCAATGAATGCAGCAGGTGTTGGTCCATCCACGATTAACAATAATAGCAATGGTAGGCAACAAATGATTTCTGCTTCTTCCTCAAAGCCTAGCATCTCAGGGTATGGTAATAGTCAACCGGTTCATCCACACATGTCCTTCGTCCCACGGCCTTAAATGTTTGGGTTGGGGCAAAGGTTGCCACTTTCTATGATACAACAACAACAATCAGCTTCTTCAAATCTGATTGTCAATGGCCCCAGTAATTTGCAGCCTAATCCCAATCATTCAATGTCGAGGCCCGTGTCAAGGACTAACTCTGGTTTAGGTTAATTAGGAACTCAATCGTAGTTTTGAAAATATCTACATTACAATTTTAGTTGGTCATTGTTTTCAGCAGTCCAGAGTAGTGTCAAGAAATTTGTTTGTTTAGGTTTTAGGGCCTGTGATTGGTTTCAGTAGACTATGAAAATGTTGCTTAAAAGGAAACGAGTAGCATTTGATTTTCCAAAAGTTCTAGTGTCTTTCCTATTGCTCTGCGCTTTAGGGAACATGAGAAGTTTATTGTCATCAAAGCAAACAAATCTTAAGTTAGTTTTGCACAAACAATTAACATCGAAAAATCATGATCTGGTCTCAGTTGCTTTTTGTCTCCACTGTGCTGTTGTAAAATCTAATTCCATGTTACTAGGATATGTCTCTTACTATATCGTTTGTGTCACGGGCACAGGGTGCAAACTGTTTGTGGATTCTTGTCCCTGTCCAATGTTTGTCTGCAAAGTTCAAGACAACGCTTATTGTTCTTTATTTATCATTTATCATACAAAACGACTTCACGTGCGGGGGAGTACAAAAATATAGTGAAAGATAATCATTGATCACGTACAGAAAATTATTGCGATGCAGCGTGTATTGGATGTACGATGTTCACTTCAGTTTTTACTTAACTTTAAGCAAAAATATTTTAAATTTTGTTTTCTTTATCCATGTTATGTACCTTTCACAGAAAAATATCCATGCTTTCCCAAAAATATCCATGTTATGTATCTTCACAGAAAAAGGTGAGAAAATAAGATTCTTACTTTCTGTTGTGCCTTAAATTTCAACAATTATAGTAACAATTTGTTTTCTCTATTTATGTTTTATACTTTTTTCTGTACCGTTGAAAGTGCGGAAACCTAAAATGTGTTAAAATTAAGAGATAGTAAAAATATAAAATAAAAGGTTCAAGAATAACATCTATCAACAAAGAGAAAAAATATACTTTGGACATGAGGGACTCAATTTATGAGGTTAAAATTTAAATTCGTGGTCACCGATATACCAAGTAAAGAGAACTGGACACCGGTAATTATTCATATTTTATTAAACAGTTATACGAGTTATACGACGGTTAGAGCTCAGCTCTTAGCTTCTTTTAGCTTTATAAAATGGCTTAAAAACTTGTTCGTGTTTTTTTCTTTCAGCAGAGTTTGCCTCGACCATTTTTTTTAGGATAAATAGTCATTTTTGTCCCTGAATGTGTAATGCGCTGACAAATCTATCCCTGAAAGATGAAAATTCAAATTTTTGTCCCTGAAAGTGAAAAAAGTGACAAATATATCCCTCCGTTAACTTTCATCTGTTACCGTTAATATCAGGGACGAATTTGTTAGTGCACTACAGATTCAGGGATGAATTTGTCAGCTCTCTATCCAAAATATAATTTAATCTTCATATTCTCTCTTTTTTAATCATTACAAGCATAACATTACAATAAATACTTAAAAATTAGGAAAACAAACATAAATTAAAACAAACATAATAATAAGCATAATATTGATTAATAAACATAATTTGATTGTTGTTCTGAAATTTCTATTATAACATTATTAGATAATTATAAAATAAAGTTGAGTCTCATTTTTTTGTAAGGATTAATTTAATGACTGTGTATTTTAATTTGTTCGAGCTTCATATTTTGGATAAGTATTATTAGTGAAAACAAACATAATAATAAACATAACATTGATTAATAAGCATAATTTGTTTGTTGTTCTAAAATTTCTATTATAACAATATTAGGTAATGACAAAATCAAGTTAGGTCTCATTTTTTTTGTAAGAATTAATTTAATGACTGTGCATTTTTGTTTGGTCTCATATTTTTGATAAAGTACTGTCACATTAGAAATTTCAAAGCAAAAATATAAGATAATACTTACCCAAAATATGATACTCAAACAAATTAAAATGCACAGTCATTACATTAATTCTTACAAAAAAATAAGACTCAGTTTGATTTTGTCATTATCTAATGTTGTTATAATAGAAATTTCAGAATAACAAATAAATTATGTTTATTATTATGTTTGTTTTCCTAATTTTTAAGTGTTTATTATAATGTTATACTTGTAATGATTAAAAAAGAGAGAATATGAAGATTAAATTATATTTTGGATAAAAAGCTGACAAATTTGTCCTTGAATGTGTAATGCGCTGACAAATTCGTCCATAATATTAACGGTAACGGATGGAAGTTAACGGAGGGATAGATTTGTCACACTTTTTTCACTTTCAGGGACAAAAATTTGAATTTTCATCTTTCAGGGACAGATTTGTCAGCGCTTTACACATTCAGCGCTTTACACATTCAGGGACGAAAATGGCTATTTACCCATGTTTTTTTTTTTTTTTTATATAGAAGGCTTCGAATGGTAGATGGAACTTTTGGCTTGAACACTTTCGGCTCAATGGTACATAATACTTGATCAACATTTTAATTCCTTGATGCGAAAGCCAAAAGTTTTATAGGCATAAATCTTAAAATATATCATTAAGCCAAAAGATTACATCATGTCTAATCATGTGACTGCGCTCCATGATCAAGGGAATGTGATTAAGCAAACGAAAAACAAGTAAAAATAATATGTAAATAATAAATTGCAAAAGAGAATAACAATATCGATTGTTTGAAGAGAATATTAATATAATAAAAAATTAACGACCATCACACAACCATAATTGGACAGTATATTTTTTATATTTAATTTATTAGTCATTTAGTCCGAAAAGAACAATATGTATGTATTGAAAAAACATTATTAGACATGTGACTTTTAGTAATATTTTTTGTCTAATATTTAATAAAAATATTGTTAAAATCCTCTAGTAACATTAAAAAATGTTGCTAAATTATGAATAAATGTTACCAATATATTTTTGTGACATTTTAAATGTTCTTGATATCACATCTTCCTAAAGCCTAAAAATGTCACAAAAAGACTTTAAAACATGAGTTATACACAACATTTGTTAAAATGTCACAAAAACGTATGAGTAACATTTATGCATAATTTGGCGACATTTTTCAATTTTTACCAAAAAATTTTAGTAACATTTTTATTAAGTGTTAGACAAAAAAAGTTGTTAAAGGTCACATGTGTAATAGTGAAAAACTAGTGTAAACTTCATATTTTTTTTCATAGAAGTGTATTTAGGTAAGTCTCACTAATTTGGTTATAGTAGGGCCCACTAAATAGATAATGTGTAAACTCCACATTTTATACATTTATTATAAATCACTTGAATTTCACCTAATAGGGAAGTCTATGTGAAAGAAAGTAGTTTTAGCATTTTTCCTTTTTTATTTTATTTTTTTGAAAGGTTTGAAGTTCATATGAATTGCATGTGTTGACACTCATGCTATTACTACCATTGTAACAATATATGTAGGTATGTTGTTATGAAAAACAACCCATTAGGCTCCCTTCATCTCTGTTTGGGTTTAGCGATATCTAGTAGTTTGTAAGGGTTTCCTTTCCTACGACCATTATTCTTGTTGCTGCTAGGTTTTCCTAACCTCTCTTATGGACCATGGGAAACATATTGTTGTTGATGACAAAGAAGAAATTGTGGATACTATACTAGGAGTAACCAACCCAATATCCCATTCATTTGATGAAGAAGCATCAATGGTTGAAAAACTTTACACGCTGAGCTCTTTCAATGCTAGAGCCTTTAAAACCACCATGAAAAATGTTTGGAGAGTCAAAAATGGAGTGGAGATCTGAGACATTTCTGAAAACCTATTCACATTCAAATTCTTCAAATGGAGTGACAAGGAGAGCCTTGAACAAAGAGGGCTATGGAATTTGATCATCGCTTGTTGGTCTTAAAGGATTTGGGACCAAATAAGTCCCTTTTTATGTCCTCCTTTCAACATACCTTTTTGAGTCAGGATTGTAAGTGTGCCACAGGGGTGTATTACACAAGAGACAATAGAGGTGTTTAGCAATGCCATTGGCAACTTTTTAGCTTGGGATTCCTTTGAAGACTACCATCATGGGGGATGTTTGCATATCAGGGTTAGACCTAACCAAACCCTTGTGGAAAAGACTCAAAATGAAGATGGGAGACACAAATGCCAAAACTTTGAAAGTTTCATAAGATATGCTGGGGAACTTTTGTTACCTGTGGAAAAATAGATAACTCTCTTCAGGAGTGTGTAGAGAATATGCAAGAAGGGGAAAATGATGACCTTGTTAGCTATCCTTATGGGCCAATCTTAAGGGAAGCTCTTATGAGGTCTAATATTGTCTCAAGGGTCCACTCTAAAGTCACTTATGGCAGAATGAAAAACAATATCCCTAAGGAAATCTTGAAATGCACAAAACGAATGAGATATGTGGAGAAATTGATAATGCTAGGGTCCTAAACCCTCTGACTAAGACAAAAAAAAAGGACCTCTTAACAATGATTGATGTTGCCAAGTTTTTTGAAAGTTGTTGTCTGACCCATCTTGAAGAACCCGTTATTATGGAAAAAGGAAAGGAGAATAACACTAAAATGGAAGGGGCACCATCCTCACAATCACTCACCCTAACAAAAGCTATCGAGGCAGGTGAGGATATTGTGACTACACCATAGATCTTCCCCCTTCCCCCTTCTTCCCCTTCCCAACAACAACAAACTGTTTTGGAAGGAGAGGCAAAGCTTGGTAAAGATGGGGGGAATGGAAACACATAGCCAGAGAATTAGGAAAACGAGATACCTTTAGAAATGAAACCCCAATGGGGAAAAGGAAGGCAGAAGAAGCCATGGAGAGAAAAGCATGGAAATTGACTTTGACCATGACCTAAAGAAGCATAAACAGAACTCATGGAACTGTTGTGGGCTTGGGAACCTATGGGCAGTTCGAGCTTTGAAGAAGCTCATCCTTAGTGAAGATCCCGATTTGGTTTTTGTCATGGAACCAAAAAATTGTATGTTGAAACTAAATCCTTCTAAGGTGTTGCTTGGATGACTAATCTCTTTGGGGGTGGATTGCAGACATTTTGAGGAAGACTAGGATAGAGGGGTCTTCTTCTATTGTGGCGCTCTACTATGAAGGTGGAGATTTTGAATTTCTCCTAGAACCACATCTTTACAAAGTATTCCCAAACTATGAGTGAGAATTCGTCTTTCATTACCTTCTTCTATGACTTTCTGGAACCCTGAATAAATACCTTTCTTAGGAACTCTTTTCTTGTCTCAACCTTGGTTTTGAAATCTCGTGGATTGTAATAAGGGATTTCAACCAAATTTTCTCTTCAATAACAAGTAGATATGAGCTATAACTGACTTCTCTAGCATTTTGAAGTTCCATTTGGCTATGTATGATTGCAACTAACATGATTTTGGGTTTGTTGGACATAGGTTTACTTGGTCAACATGAGGACGAATGTTGATAATATCTAACACCGTCTAGTCAGGGATCTTACTATAGATGCATGGCGAGATTCTTGGCCTCATGTACAAGTCTTCGCTCTCCCTCGCTACAGGTCTGACCATAATTCTATTTTGGTCTCCTATAGCTCTTCCAACAATCAAAGGGGAAGAACAAATCTAGACCAAAACTCTATCAGTTTAAGCAGCTTTGGTTAGAGAAAAAAAAAGAGGATGGACAAATATTGTTTAACATTGCTAGATTAAAAGAGATGATGCAATCCTTAATATTCAAAAGGGTTAGTGGGAAATTTGAAGAATGTGGAGATATAACTTTTGGTCAGTTTCCTAAGAGGATCAAGGCTCTCAAGCAAAAGCTGAATGCCCTCCAATCAAAACCACAAACAATCCTATCCTTTTCCTAACCCACAAAACTCAAAAGGAGTTCAATGAGCTTTTAGAGCATGAAGAGATTTATTGGGAGAAGAGGTCTAGGGCTTCGTGGCATAAACATAGAGACAAAAACTCCAAACTTTTTTTTATAGGAAAGCCTGACAGAGAAATAAGGTAAATTCTATCTCTTCCATAACTGATGATAATGGTGTTGTCCACCGTGATTCAAAGGATGTGGGAAATGTTATAAGTGACTTTTTCTCCAATTTGTTTTCTTCTTCTAATACTCGTCATGTAAAGGAAGTGGTGGCCTTAGTGCAAAACAAAATTGATAATTATATGTTCCAGTTTATGGAGAAGGAGTTTTCAGTTGAGGAGGTGTACCAAGCTCTTTAGTAGATGTTCCACACAAAATCTCTTGGCCTAAACGGAACTCTTATACTTTTTTTTTATCAAAATTTTGGGTATCAGATAGAAGCAGATGTCACGAGGCTTGTTCTACAAATCTTGAACAATGAAGGGATGCCACTAGTTTTAACAAGACTTATATTACTTTGATCCCAAAGTGAAGAGGCCAATCATCCAAGCTAGTTTTGACTGATTAGTCTATGCAATGTCTTGTTCAAGCTCACTAGAAAAACCATAGCTAATCAGCTCAAACAGATCCTCCCTGATGTGTGTCCTGAAATCAGAGTGCTTTTGTTCTTGGAAGGTAAATTTTTGATAATGCCATGGCTGCCTTCAAAATCTTGCATTTCATGAAGACAAAAACTAGTGGCAAGAAGGGCTTTAAAGCTTTGAAGCTCGACATGTCCAAAGCCTACAATAGAGTGGAATGGAATTTTCTAGCCTCTATCCTATCATCCATGGGTTTTCCCCCTAAATGGTCAAACTTAATTATGAAATGTGTCTCCACTGCTAGAGATTTTAAGCCTTCTAGGGGTGTTTGAGACTGGGGGATCCTCACTCCCCCATCTCTTCATTCTGTATGTTGAAGCTCTTTCGGCTTTGCTTACTTTATCCTTGGAAAATCATAATCTTCATGGCATAAGGATCTGTAACCAAGTTACCCCAATCTCTCATCTCCTCTTTTCTGATGAAAACATCATCTTTGCTCAGGCTACTTCATAGGATCCTCTCTCCACCTATTTACTCATGAAGAAAGCTCCCACATTGCTCATCTTCTCCAAGTCTATGAGGAAGCTTCAGGCCAGAAGATTAACCTTGACAAATTTGGGATTTCCTTTAGCCAAAATGTTCTGACTAAAAGATGTAATGAGCTAATTATGTTGTTGGGGTGTAAAGGCAGTGGGATCTCAAGCCCATTATTTGGGCTTACCTTCTCTTATAGGAATGTCTAAAACCCAAGTCTTCCAATTTGTCAAGGAACGAGTCTGGAAGAAAATCAAAGGTTGGAAAGAAATAGTCCTCTCAAATGCTGGTAGAGAAGGCCTCATCAAGGCGGTGGTTTAGTCTATTCCCGCCTACATTATGGGCTATTTTTTCCTCTCTTCCTCCTTGTGCAATAAGATTGATTCCATGGGTTCTAGATTCTTTTTTTTTTGGGGGGGAGGGGGGAGGGGGACCCGGGAAAATGAAAGATGCATTGGTTATCTTGGGAGAAGCTTTCTCGCTCTAAATGAGATGGTGGTTTGGGCTTTAGAAGGATTAAAGCTTTTACAAAAGCTTTGCTAGAAAAATAGACAAGGAGACTTACTCAAATGGATAACGTAGTTGCTGCTCAAATGATCAAAGTCAAATATTTCCCAAATACTTTTGCCCTTTATGAAAAGAAACATTTTAGACCTAGCTATTCTTGGAGTAATATTTTCTTAGCTAGGGATCTACTACTAGATGGGACACTCTAGCGGATTGGCGATGGAGCATCAGTTAGTGTAACGTCCCGTAGGCCTCCGGTATATTATCATTAATAATATCAGATTAGCGCTTAAAACATTTGTTATAAAATTAGCGGAAGCATATAATTGCTTTTCTTGATTTCATTATGCATGGAATGGAACAAATCACAAATAATACCCCTGTTGATCCAGTTTTCCATACAATAATATAGGAAGATAACATATGCATCACAATATACTCAGGAGTAAAGTTTCATATCATTACATCAACAGTTCTGTACATATAAATACATCAGTCTCAACACCCCACAGTGGTGATACAAAAGAATAATTGCCTTCACACAAGGGTTTACAGAACTATACATAACTCAGGTGTACACACACCTTCCCTTTTTAGGGTACAAACAAAATCAAAACAAAACTGAGCCTTCAAGCTCTCTCTCTCTGCCATCTGGCTTAGCAGACACGTCTCTACTGGGGCCTCCTGCCCTGAGACTGTTCTCCTCTGCCAGAAGAGTCACCTGTAAACATATAAACCCCACACGGGGTTAGATACACATCTCAGTAAGCTCAGGGTCCATGGAGGAATCTCCTCCACCCTAGCCCACTCTCCATGATACAAACATCAGGTAATCACAACAATTGGCCACCCGGCCAGGCCTACCGGCCCTCATAACAATATGAGCAAGTCATCTTGCTCTATGTACGGCGTATCATCATCAACGCCTAACCTCAGTGTGAGACCGAAACTCACAACCGTGCCATCCCATCGGGAGCTACCCCTTACGCATGGATGCACGTATATGGTACCTCCGAGAATAGGCTTCAACCGCGACGGGACACACCTATCGCTTGGTCTTAAGGGATCATCATCACCCTGGGATCATCATCACCCACGAGCAAACCAAACTAGGAGGAAACCATCTGCTAGGGAGGTCCATATCTATCTTACTGGCCAGAAGATCTAATCACAGGCATAATACATTTCTCAAGCATAGATGCACATACATATCATTATGAGAATGCAACTACCAAATGCATGCATCATGAATATGACCATCACTCCACCCAGAGTGTGGTGTGGCACAAACAAGCGGGAAATCATCCCCGGGGACCAAGAACTTACCTGGCAAAGCTTCGCTCTGCAGTTCTTTCCCTGCTCTGTGGCACCCGCCACCGACACCCTCGGTGTCAAGCCCTATTCAAGGCATATAGGCTCATATCAAAACCAAATACAACAAGCATCCAATCACAGGGAAAACAGAAATCCTCTAACTTAGGGTTTATCAAGCTCAGCCCACATCAGGCTTCTGACCTTTCAAGGTCCATCATGGCTGAATACAGAGCAATTGAGTCACCTCAGACTCAATGCCCATCATATACATGAGTTCAAACCCTCATCAGCCCATAATTCCATATATCACTGGAACGGTTTAACCCTCATCAAAGGCACCGTCCAACTAGCCTCACAGGCTCAAAACAAACACAATCAAGGCTCTAGCAGGTCATAAACCCAACAAGTGACTCATCACAAAAGCCACACAAGCAATCACAGAGCCAAGATTCAAAGTTTCCCAAATCAAAAACTGAAAGCTAATCCTTCATCACTACATTGCTCTAAACAAGTTTCTCTATAGAACCCTGGGCTAATTGTAGCCCCAGCTCATATGGGTCACTATTCATAGAAAACCCCAAATTCCAAAGTAACCGGAGAAACTCGAGTTTTTTACCTCAGTGGCGACCAAAAAGGCTGAAGGACAGCTTCCTCAAGCTCTGGTGTCCGTAAAACACCTTGGGTTTTCGCCAAACTCAAGTTTCTGAGCTTTCCTCTGGAGAAATGGATTCTCACTCTCAAGGGATTTTTCAAAGGAAATGATGAAGGATTAAAGCTCTCAAAGGGTTTCTAGCAGGATTAAAGGTCATTGGGAGGTGTTTAGATCACAAAGCAAGGTCCTAAGAAGCTTGGGCACTCCAACAATGGAGGTTTTGGCGTGGAGAGGAAGAAGAAAACTGTTTTCCCTTTTAATTTTGCGTTTTGGCCTTTTATACTGGGCCTGCCAGAGGTCTGGCGCTGATCGCGCCACCTCTGGCGCTAACAGCGCCACAATGGCGGTGTCTGTGGCGCCAACAGCATCACTCCCACGCCCCCAGCGCCAACTTCCAGAACCTTTGGCGCCACCCGCGCCACACTGGCGTCATTAGCGCCATCCTCCCCTGGCCTTATGGCGCCGTCCGCGCCACACCTG
This sequence comes from Glycine tomentella, assembly GCA_007407185.1. Lineage (NCBI taxonomy): Eukaryota > Viridiplantae > Streptophyta > Magnoliopsida > Fabales > Fabaceae > Glycine > Glycine tomentella. Next base: position 159,626 of record PYAF01005251.1, on the reverse strand, counting down.
GCGCTGATCGCGTGGAAAACCAGTGAAAATTGGTTTTCCAGACCACTTTCCGCGCCATCAGCGCCACCCATGGCGCTAACCACGCGGGCTGGAAATCCTCTGGCGCCCCTCGCGTGGCTCTGGCGCTCTGGGCGTCAAGTTCTAGTGGGTTTGGCGCTACCCGCGCCACAACCCTCACAAGGTTTTTTGCTGAACAATCCCCGCGCTAATCGCGCGGGATCGGGCGCCAACCGCGCCACACTGAGGGTCATCACAGTTAGAATCTAGGATGACAATTGGGTTCCAGGGTTTTCGGTTTTACCTTATTCGGAGGGCTTGGATCCCAATGAGCATAATTTAGCTATAATAGATCTTATTAACCAAGGTTACAAATAATGGGACTCCAACATTGTTCATAATCTTTTTCTGAGTCACATTAGCTCAAAAATTTTGTCTATACCCATCTCTCTAACTTCTCAACGGTATAGACTCATTTTGAGACATTCTGAAGATGGTCACTATTCGATCAAATTGGGATACCATTTTGAAGTGAGAACAATTTCAAATCATGCCACTTTTTCCAGCTTGATCTCAGGAGATCTTTCGTAGAAACTTTTGAAGATCCTTGCAATTTCAAAAAGTAAAAATCTGGCTTGAAGAGCTTGCAAGGACATCATACCAATTATGACAAATCTTCAGAAGGGGGGAGTACAGATGGAGATTGTTTGCCCCAAATGTGGTCTCTACCTCGAATTGTTGTCCTTGCACTTTTGACATGCAAAGAGGTTAGAAGAACCTGGTTTGCTTCACCTCTTGGTGGACTTTTTACTATGAGAGATGATTCTTCCTTTGCAGATTGTTTGTTTCAAATTTGCAAATCCTTGATCTAGAAACCATGGCCATAATCTTTGGTATGTTGTGGGTTAATTGGAAAGGTAGAAATGATTGGGTTTTCAACAAAAGAAGACACCCTATCTCGATTTCTCGGAATATGGTTGCTGCTTCAATGCTACCAAAACAATCTCCAATACCTGGAATCATATAAAGAAATGGGAAAGCCAAGGCCAGGCCTTATCAAGGGTAATTTTGATGCATCCATTGTTGAAACTGATTGCTAGAGAGTATTCCTTGCTTGGAAAGATAGATCCTCAACTAATCATAGCTACTTCGATGGAATCATTCTTGACTGTACTCATTTGTTTCACCAGGATAATTTGAATCTTCTGACCTTCGCGAACATAGAAGTTAATAGAGTTGCAAATTCTCTAGCTAGATTAGATTTTTTGGTTAATGATTTCTTTTTTGGATTTGAAGAGGTTTTTTCTCAAACTTTGGACATTGTTGAAAATGATGTAAAGCTTGATTCTGTTTTTGTTTCTTTTCAATGAATACACATCTTTCTACTAAAAAATACAATATATGTAGGTAATAGTACACAAAAAAAAGTGTCGTTAACAACTACGTGCCAAGTGCTTTATGTTTCTCCTTTAATAGCAACTAAATATTATCTTTTTAGGGTAAACTTAAAAAATTAAGAAGGAAACATTATTATGCAAGTTAACAGAAAGTTTTTCATTTTTCAGTTTATAGACATTATTTAATTAACTTATGTCTTTATTTCTTCATTAAACACAATTAACACCGGACGGTTCACATTTAGACGTTAAACCTACTTTTGAACTATAAATATAGTTTCATACCAAGCATTTTAAACACATCAAAGCTTATTAGTCATTACCAACAAGAAGACCTTTGATTATCATCAAACTATGGCTACATAAATAATAATCCTTTATTTTCTTGGATAACAAGGACTTTTGATTCTTTAGTATGCTTAAGTTATATTGCATATGCATCTGTTGATGAGTGAACTAAAAGCTCATATTTCAACGTACTTGCATTATTATATATGTTTCATGATAAAGATATAGAAGTTTTATATAGCTAACTGAGACTACAATTATATAAAAAGAAAAACAAATGTCGGAACTCAATATAGGGGTGTCTCTGATACACAACAAGGAGAACATCATGAGAACAACACATAATAAATATTTGAATTACGTTATTCTCTGTGCATTGGATAATAAATATTTGAATTATGTTATTATCTATGTATTAAATAGTACAAGTAAAATAATATAAAATTTATTATAGAAACCTAATTAGTATTAATTATCTGAACATAATTAATTTATTATATTGTAAAGTTTTATATATTATTATATTTTAATATACTATAAAGAACATATAATAGATAAGCTAAGCAAAAAAATTTCAATTTTCAACCTTCGAGTTTCAAATGTGTGGAAAAGGAGATAAAATTCATGTTAGTAGGTTATGTTTCCTTGTTTCTTTCTCTTTTAGTTAGTTTTTAGAAGAAAAAATCTGCCAATGAAAGAGAGAACCATACATGAACATGAGAGTAGTGGTTTCATGCTAAAGAGAGAGAAATTATATATGTTAAGGATAATTTTGACTTTTAAGTTTTAGCTGTATTCTCGTATTCTCCAGAAGACAAACAATTGTCTTGTGGTTTACTAAGGCACACGTTTTTAGCTTTTTGTTGTGTCCTTTACCACTACTATTTTTCCATACAATCAATTTTTACAATTAAACACGTAGCACATATTTTTGTGCTATTCTCTATTTTTTACAAATCAAATTGTAACTACCTAAAATTATTCTAGATATTATATTTTTATTGGGGTTAATTTTTTAAGAATCGTTAGATAATTTTTATTACTATTTTATTTTTACTGAACGGATTCTAGTATAAGTTCTAAAACATTTAAATTATGGAAATTGTTAAACTGATAGCGACAATCCTTTGTTACATAAGTCATTCTTAACATAAAGATACTCCAAATTCTTTCATCATCCATATCCTAGAGATAGTTCTATATCTTTGTACCACCACCAGTCTAAGGCGTCAAGGAAATTGATCACCGTTTCCATCTAGAGAAAAAAAAATGAAACAAATCTAGTGAGAAATAAAATTTCTCAGTAGGCAAAACTAAACCACCAAACACGTTAGTACGTTAGTAAATCATCATAAAATAATTATGCAAACTATATGAATGCATGAAATGAATTTTCCCAAGGTTCACATGCCCTCTACACATCGTACTGTATGTAGCTACACCTTGTACTGGATATAGATGCTATGATCGTCTTACGTAAACATGCATGATTTATTCCATGTATCTGCATTTGGTCACTACATATCGTATTGTATGTAGTATCAAATTATGTTTCACAAATCTCGTACTGGACTTGGAAACATAAATCAACATATCATCTATCAAAATCCATCCATAATAAAATCCATAAGCAAAATACATACCACCTTATGGAAAAATATTGTTATCATAACATCATACGTACCACAAGTATGGTTAAACCACCATACCTTATTTAAGTAAGATCATTACCAACTTAGGCATGACCATTGAGTATCCTTAAGCTACAAAAAATCATGTTAGTAATCTAACTAATAACCACAATATATTTTTCAAATAATTTCTAATTCCTTTAAACCTTCATAAGAAAATTATAACCTAGCATGCATCTTAATTTTCTTTCACCCACCACCTTACTACTTAATCCTCAAAATTTAATCACTCAAGCATTTGAACCATTTGTCTACCATTTGTCTACATACCATTCAACCTCTACATCTAAAAATTAATACAAAACATTCCCATAATAAAAATATGAACAAACAGCCCAAAGGTCATCAAATCACTTCCAAAAATCATCAAATGTGATTCCAAATATCACTAATAATTCAACCTATAAATCATCACCTATCCTATGGTTTAAATCAACATTTCCACATCATAAAATAACCTTTAAATAACATGAATTTCCAACCTAAATAATAACCATAAATCTGCCCAATTAAGCATATAGGTTAATCCAAACAAATGCTTAACTAGATATTGAAGCCTAGCCTACCTCAAGTGAGTTTGATTCTTGAAAAGGAATGAAGTAAGGACTATCTTCCTTGGAAAATCCTCTACGAAATAAATTCTTAAAGAAGAAAGTGGCTGGTGGATAAGTGGTAGAAAGAAGGCATGGTCAAAAGCAAGCAAAGGAGGTAGGAAGTGAAAAGTGGGTGCAAGGAGCAAGTAGTAGTGGAATAGGCTGAAAATTTACGTGCACAAATTTTGGGAGTATCCAAGCTATATATACTAAGTTTTTTAGTTAAATAGTAAGTGAATTAGTTAGATTTCAACTATATTAATATTTAGTTTAGTTACAAGGTAGCTTTCTTTTGAAGATATTATCCTAATTCTAATCATGATAGTTATTCTTTCATTTATGGCTCAAGTGCACATGGAGTTTGCTATATAAATGGATTTCCTTTGCTTTATGCCTAGAACTAAACATACATGGCTGAAGATAAAGCAAGGTTCCTTCATTTAATGCTTGCTTTCCACCTTGAAGGCCACTTAGAAAGGTTGATTCAAAAAGTTTATCTTCATTGACTTACCATTGACTTTGGTTTACCAAACTTTTCTTCCTATTAGTTCACTTAGCTATGCCTATTCTATGGCTGTGGCACGTGAATCCACTTCTGGATAGTCCAAATTTGAGCTGAATATTTGATTCCTTGGGCCAAAATTCCAGGAGTTACAAGTTATGCCCAATCCAAAAGGTCCAAAAGGCTAGAAACACTTAACCAGATGATGTTTGCTCATTGTTTATTATGTACCAATATACTAGTCCAAAAATCCTCATATATTAGTGTGTTAAACTAGACTTCCTAAGATTTCTAACACAGTATCACATGAATTATTTGGAGTTATAAAACTCTGACTATAACATTTTTAATCTAGACTTAAAAACTGCCAGCAAGCTGAGAAATTCCACACTGACATCTCTTAATGTTTTAATTACTGCAAGCAGTACACAAACTATATTTATCTAAAATTTGTATATGTTATAGTAGACATCTAGATATTTAATTCCATATATCATACACTAAATTTGGATAAGCACTGAGAGATAAATAAATTTCTCAATTCGGGTGGCAGAAATGAAAGTTTTGGGCAGCTTATGTTCAAATAAAATTTATCCTACTCTTTTTGTATCCAACTATCATCCTACTTCCATAATTAAATCATAAATATAACTCATAATATAATTTTGAGGATGTTACACAAATAGATCCTAAAAGTATTAATCACTTAAATTAACATTCACTAGAAAAAATCTTAGATTAACAAATTAAGATGCTAGACAAAATATATGATACAATCAAGCATGTATATCAATTGGTGATTAGTTGTTCCCTCTTAACTAGATGTCTCAGGTTTGAATCCTAAGTACGCAGAGTAAGAGTTTTACTGCCATTAGTGGTTTTACCTAGTTCAAAAATGTTGCCTTTAATCAGGAGCATAGTGCTTGCTAGGTTTTGGTGAAAGGGGGCCAAATATATGAAAAGTAATTTTCATTCAACAAATATATATGTATAAACTTTCATACATATATAATTACATCAATAATTTATCAAAACATCTCTTTTATATGCCCAAAAATTATCTACAGTTGAATTTATACAGCATTCTTCAATAATTTTATTTTTAAAATAAATATATTTCTAAATAAAATCGATGTATTTTTTTATATTTTAAAACATTAGTTATCTTTAAAAATAGAGAAGTCCTTGCAGCTGCTGCAAAGCTTTTGCCTTCTATATTCTAGCCTCATATCAGTGAGGCAATGGCTTTTTGTTGGGCCATTGAAACTGTTCATACCCTTTTTTTCCCTCAAATATTGTTGAAACTTATTGCTAGAGAATATTTCCTGCTTGGAAAGTTAGATCCTCAATTGATTATAGCTACTTCGATGGAATCATTCATGACTGTACCTGTTTTCTTAACTACAATACTTAAGACCTTTTGATCTTTGCGAAAAGTGAAGTTAATAGAGCTGCGTATTCTCTAGCTAGATTGGCATTTGTGGTTAATGATTTTGTTTGGATACGAAGAGGTCCCTGCTTAAATTTTGGACATTGTTGAAGATGATGTAATGCTTGATGCCATTTTTGTTTCTTTTCAATGAATACACATCTTTCTCCAAAAAAAGACAATATATGTAGGTAACAATACACAAAAAATGTTGATAACAACTATGTGCCAAGTGCTTTATGTTTCTCCATTAACTGCAACTAAATATTATCTTCTTAGGGTAAACTTAAAAACTCATGGAAGAAACATAAATATGTAAGTTAACCGAAATTTCTTCGTTTTTCAATCTATAGACATTAATTAATTAACTTATGTAACATGTCAAAAATTTAAATATGTTAGTTAGAGATAAAAAGATAAGTGACAAAAATGCCCCTGGAGTAAGTGACAAATTACCAAAATACCCTTGGATATTTTGATTAGATATTTTGAAGGAAAAATTACAATAATACCCCTAAGGTGAGTGACAAACTACCAACATACCCTTAGATATTTTGTCTTAGATATTTTGTAGAGACTAGAAGAAATTACAGAAATACCCTTGGATTGACAAATTACCAAATTAACCATAGTAACAGATAAATATCACAAGAAACCTAGGAGTACCTAGACTGGCCGAAAATTTATGATTAGGTAAGTTAGAAGATAAGTCTCTAAATTTTACTGCCCAATATAATAAATGCAAGTAAATAAACATTACAGTAAAAAAGAAAGAAAATTGCATGAATATCTAAAGCTATCATGAGCTATAGTTTCAGACCATGTGATAATATGATGAGGAAAATTATCACATGAGAAACACCTGTGATGGTAGTGTGACACAAGAATGATATGATAGAAGCTAATGGATTCAAGTGACAAGTTTAGAAGTGCTTAGAATATATTTAGTTAGGATTAGTTAATTTAAGAAAAACCAATCCTAGTTGTGTAGGATTTTGGGCAAAGGCTTAAGATTTTAAATGTATGTCACATACGTAGCTAGTATATGAATTGGAAGACACATGAAGTACACTAGATATAAATTAAAAGAAACAAAAACATAAGACCCAACAAGCTTATAGTGAGATTTTAAGCTATCTGGAAGTGAAAATTCATGTGTTAAAAAAGTGTATGCCTTAGGAATTGTGCACAAGATGATAATTTTTCAGCCAAGCCTATAACCAATTAGATTTGGCTTCTTGAAGACTCCATTCCATGTGCATATGTCAGCCAAGCCCAAAGGAATCTTTTTATTTGAAGATAACATGGCATTAAATGAATAAGGACAAAGCTTTTAGATATTTACCTTAGGTAAAGACTATTTAGTTTACTTAGGATTAAACTAACTACAAACCAAGTTAAATCCTAACTAATTCACTTAATATAAATAGCTTATGGCACCACAAAAATTGCACGTAGGAGCTAGCTTCCAAAACACGCAACCAATTGCATTCTTCCTTGTACCTTGATATCATTTTCTCACTTCTTTCTTCACTTCCAACCGTAGCCTATCTCTTATATTGCCTCCTTCACCTTTCCAAAACATCAAATTCTAGACAATACTTTCATTCTTTCAAGACCTTGAGGTGCAGCCAAATACTTGGAGGAATTGGAAGCAAACTTGTTTGAGGTAGGTGAAAGTTTAGGTTTATTTATCACTTGATTCTTGAGATTATTCGAATGATATTTTGGTGTATCTTAGTCTTAAGCTTGATGGCATCTGGAAGTTTAATATCTTGTTTTCTTGAAGATATTTTATAAAAATTTGCTTTAAGAAATGAGTGAAAGAGTTCAAGTAACATTATAATACCCTGAGACCTGGCGCGGTTGGTGCTGGATTTCGCAAGGTTAGCGCCAGGTCCTTTTGTGACAAAACTGTATTTGAAGTGCGGCGCGATCAGCACCAGGGTTCACGCAATCAGCGTCAGACTTACTGGAAGTTGGCGCTGATGGCTCCAGGTCAGCGCTGGGAGCGCCAGGTGCTCTGGAAGTTGACGCTTGGAGCGCCAAAGTGGCGCCAGGGGCGCCACCAGTTTTCCAGCCCACGCGGATGGCGCCATGGGTGGCACGGGAAGTGGTCTGGAAAACCCAATTCCTGGTTTTACACGCGACCAGCGCCAGGTGTGGCGCGGGTGGCGCCACAGCCTTTGGAAGTTGGCGCTGGTGGCGCCAAGGGCGCCAAAGTCTCTGGATTGCCGCGCGGTTGGCACGAGAGTGGCGCTAGTGGCGCCACGGCCACCGCCATTGTGGCACGGATGGCGCCAGAAGTGGCGCGGGTCGCGCCAGACCTCTGGCAGGCCACCTATATAAAGGCAAAACGCGATTTTCAGAGGAAAATCACTGTTCCTCTTCTTCCCTGAGCCTAGGCCACCATTGATGCACCTTAGGAACTTCATATCTTCATTATACGCCACTAAAACACCTCCTGATCACTTCTAAGCTTGACTAGAACCAATTAGAAGCTAAATTTCAGCCTAACTCCCCAGAGAATCCCAACCCCTGAGTTCTTGAGAGAGAGCTGGGCTTTGGAGGAAAAAGAAGCTGGTTCAAGGACGCTAGAGCTAGGAGAAAGACTTCTTCGGCCTTTCTTGATTACATTGAGGTAAGAAACTCCCGTCCTGACCATTTGATTCTTAGAATGGGGATTAGATGAACAGTAGTCAAGTGATGATAGGGCTGAAATTAGGCTAAGGTTCTTTAGAAAAGTGTAGTCAGGAGGTTGTTCTGAGTAATATGGAACTTGGAAACTGAAATTGTGATGAAGTTGAATTTGGCTCTCGGAAGGAAGAAGTGTGTGTGAATGGAAGGTACTATGGCCTGTATTAACTCAAGTACCTTTACAAAAGTTGATCATAAGGCCAAATGATCGGTGAAAACGTGTGGATATATCTGGTTTGGCTGAGTTGAACCATTATTGGTTCTTGAGATTAGTAAAGCTTTGAATTGCGTTGTACAGAGTTTTAAAGGAACTCTGAGGCCTTAGTCAGACTGAGGCAGACCCTTGAGGGTCAATGCATGGCCTAGTAGGAACTGGGCTAAGATAAACATTAATCCAGAAGACAGAAACTGATTATGAAAGGAAGGGTGTTTCCTTCCATATAAACGGTTGAATACCGTATCTGATTGTCTATTTCATGCCTATTGTAGGGCGTGAGACGCATAACACTGGTGGAGGTCACCACGAGACTAGGAGAGCTGATTCTGAGCTGTGACCAGGTAAGCTCAGTGTTCTTGGGGATTGTTTCCCTGCTTGTGTTTACTACACCCATCTTGGGTGTTTGTTTGATATATCTTGTATGCTGATGCTTTATGATGATATGATATTGAATGATGTACCTGATATTGATGAAATGGTTTGATGATTTCTAGCAATTGAGTGCTAGCTCAACCTTGAGATAGGGTATATGTATATTGGTACATTGAGATAGTATATGATGTGCTGATTATGATGATGGCTTGAGTACCCTAGTTTATTATATGCTTGTATGGATTCTGTTATGAGATGATTGTGATGTGATTGCATAAAATCTACTGGCCAGTAGACTGAGGAACTATGGACCCCTTGGGAATGTACCGACTCGGTGGATGATCTCCCTTGGGATAATCCATAGGCGTCCATGTAAACCCTGAGTAGATGTACCCACTCGGTGGATGATCCTATTCAGGTATTGGGTGGCAAGTCCTGAGTAGATGTACCCACTCGGTGGATGATCCTATTCAGGCATAGATTGAGTGAGTTCTGAGTAGATGTACCCACTCGATGGATGATCCTATTCAGGAACTCAGATGGAAGTCCTGAGAGAACGTACCCACTCGGTGGATGATCTCTCTCAGGCATTGTGTATTGTTTGCGTATGCTTGATTTGGAATGGCCATGTGCATACAGATGGTTTATGTGAGCCGTGAAGGCTAATTGTATGATGCTATTTTAATATGATATATATTTTTGTATACTGAAAAGTGAACCAGGGGGAGGGAAACCTCGGAGAACCCTGAGTTTACTGGGATGATTATCTCACCCCTGTTTGGGGCTAATGTTGCAGAAGCTGAGACTGAAGTCACTGAGAGATCCCAAGGCAAAAGGCCTGAGCTGGGATAGGGTGATAAAGAACCCTAGGCTTAGAAGACCGAGCTTGTTGGCTCACATTTTGTTTATTTTGACTGTATTTTGATACCTAGGGAAAATTTGTATAGTTTTGAGAACTATGTATCTTGTAAAGGACAAAGATTCACCATATATGTATATAACGTGTATTTACATCAGATTCAGGCTTCCTTTATTATTCTGTTTTCCTTGCTTGCTGCGTTACTCTGATATCCTGATAATGTTAATACGTCGGATGAACACAGGGTGTTACAAACATCAAGGTAGGTGGAGGACTAAGCTTTTGGTGAAAATTGGTGTTGAAGCTTGACTGGCTTTGAGCTGAATTTTGGCCTGCTTTAAAAAATTTATAGCTCCCTATGTACTTAACCAAACAAGGTGTTTGACCAATAATTTTAAAGATTAGGATGCCCTCTATGTTTTACTAAAATTTGGGACTAAACTAAGTAGTGAATCGTGCCCATAATTTATTTAAACCCAAGTTGTCCAAAACTATGCATACTCAAAACAACCACTGCCACCCGTTTTAAAAAAAAATATTTCTCTCTCACTTCTTAATCAAATAAGGTGTATGATATATGGAATTAAATATCTATATGTTAAATATAACATATAAAAAATTCACCTAAATCTAGATTTTTTATTGCTTGTAGTCACGAAAACACTAAGATATGCCAGTGTAGAATTTTGAGCTTGCTGGTAGCCTTAGAGTGTTGTTATTAAAATGCTATAGCTAGAGTTTTAGAACTCCAATTTAAGCATGTGATACCTTGTTAGAAAGCTTAGGAATTCTATTTTAACATACTAAAATATGGGGATTTAATGACTTGTATAGTAGCATAGGTTATAGGAATAAATGAATCTTATGTGGTGAGAAATCTTGTTGTTATGATGTTCTTGAACAGTTTTTTTGTATGATGATGAAATCTTGATGTTTTGTGGAATAATTGCATGACATGAGTTATGTAGCTTTGCATGTCTTTGAGCATGTCATGTGTATTAAGAAAGATAAAAAGATAAGACCTGAAGGGTGATACAGTTAAGCTGAGCACGACCCTATGGGAGGAACCTAAGTCTAGTAATGAGCTCATTGTCTAGTTTAGGGAATTAAGACACATTAAATTAAAGAGAAAGATAAATCAAAGACTAAAGAAAGATAATACTTGAAGGGTGATATAGTTAAGCTGAGCACGACCCTGATGATACCCAACGGGTAATACGGTTAAGCCGAGCACGACCCTACGGGAAAGACATATTGACCCAAGGGTGATACAGTTAAGCTGAGCACGACCCTAGAGGACCCCAAAGGGTGATACAGTTGAGCTGAGCACGACCCTGCGGGAGGAACCTAAGTCTAGTAATGAGCTCATTGTCTAGTTTAGGTATTAAAGAAGAGATTAATAAAGATAAGCTATGCATTGTCATGATTGAAAATGATGCTTGCATTAATGATGATGAGATTATTTTTAAGTGTTTGTGAATAAAATGAATCTACTTCGGGTTATATGTTTATGAAATTAAAATCAACTATAATTGTTCACATGTTTTCTCAATAAATCGAAGTAGCTGGAATGATGACAATGACATTGTATAATAAGTCAGTCTTCACCTATTGAGAATTTTTTGGAATTTTCACTATTCTAGTGTGTTCCCGTGTCATTCCAGACACGTAAATCAAGAGGAGCAGCTACAAATTGGGGACAAACTGGAAGATTTCTTATAATTTTGCAAATTTTTAGTATTTTCCTATATGCTTTGTAGTATATGGACATTAATATTATTGTATGAAATATTATTTACAAGTTATTACTAAGTTTATAATTTATTAAAGAAACCAAAAAGTCTTTACAGGCTCTATATAAGCGTAATTTTCATAACACAATTAAATTTCTAATATTGAGATAAGCTTTTCTCAATCGATTTTGGTTAAAAATTATACGTTAGAAAAGTTAACATCTTATAGTTACTTATTATGACCTAGGCATAATATAGTAATTGGAAGGGTGTTACAACTTACGTCTTTATTTCTTCATTAAACACAATTAAGATCGAGTGGTTCGCATTTAGACGTTAAATCTACCTTTGAACTATAAATATAACTTCATACCAAACATTTCAAAACCATCATGGCTTATTAGTCATTACCAACAATAAGTCATTCGATCATCATCAAACTATGGCAACATGCAGCAACATTTCTCAAATGGTCCTATGCTTCGTGATTAGTTCCACATTGATGATGAAAATCGGGCTTTCACAAGATGCTCCGGAACCATCAAATGCACCAGGGCCATTGTCATCAAATTAGAAGTATTTAACCAACTGTGGGTCTCATTTGTACCCAAATTATGGTGATGAGGTATTCTTAGCAATATTTTTCGGTAGCAAAATAGTTAGTGATGGTTGTTGTGACAAGCTTGTGAATGATGTTGGAAAAATGTGCCATGATGACATGACAAAGTATATTTTGACATTGCCAAAGTTCCGAGTCCATCAAACTCAGATCTTGAAGAGGAGTCAGAAGGTTTGGTTTGATTGTGTTTTGCAGGACTACCCTTGAACATCATGAGAACAACACATAATAAATATTCGAATTACGTTATTCTCTGTGTATTAAATAGTACAAGTAAAATAATATAAAATTTATTATAAAAACCTATTAGTATTAATTATTTGAACATAATTAATTTTTTATATTATTATATTTTAATATACTATAAATAACATATAAGAGATAAACTAAGCACAAACATTTCAATTTTCAGCCTTCGAGTTTCGAATGTGTTGAAAAGGAGAAAAACATTAGTTAGTAAGTTACATTTCCTTGTTTATTTCTCTTTTAGTTAGTTTTAAGAAGAAAACATCTGCCAATGAAAGAGAGAACCATAGATAAACATGATAGTATTAGTTTCATGCTTAAGAGAGAGAAATTATATATGTTAAGGATATTTTGACTTTTAAGTTTTAGCTATATTATCCAGAAGACAAAAAATTGTCTTGTGGTTATTGAGGCACAAGCTTTTAGCTTTTTGTTGCCTCCTTTACCACTACTATTTTGCCCTACAATCAATTCTTACAATTAAACACGTAACACACACCACTAGATAAAGTTCTTTTTACGACGCCTATTTGAAGTCGGTTGAGGGCGCAGTGGCAATTTCATAAATAAAAGTAATATTTCAAAGACGGTTATAATCAAACCGTATTTGTAATCAAAGACAGTTTCATCAAGACCGTCTTTGAATTTATGTTTTATTTACAAAAATGACATCGTTTTTAAACCTTGTCTCCATTGTGACCTGGTGTTGTTTACAAGGGTGTCACCACGTAATTCTTCATTTCTCAGAGCTGACCCTCAATCGTGTGACCTTTGTCTCCGTTTTCGTTCTCTAACCTGACTCGCTCACCCACGGTCTCCATCGTGCATTCAAAGGTGACGTGGCATCTGGTGCCACCGTCGTGTGCCGACTTCGTCATACAACTTACCATCACGACAGTGTTTTGTGTAAGTTTCTTTCAATCCTTCCATCAACCAACTTATAGTCATAATTTATGTCTACAAATCTATATTGTTCGGTTAAGCATCTTCGAAAACCTAATTTTCCCCTTTACAACTTTTGATTGCTTTGTGTATTATTGATATATTTTTGTTGATTTTATATATATAAGCATTACTCACATATTGTTTCTCAGCATTACTCATGTGATAGGGTGTTCATGTCATTCCTGGGTTGCATTTTCTGGTGTGAAGTTGAAAAATATTTATATCAAATCACTATTGTTGAAAGTATACTCTCAGTGAACACAAGAATGTTCCCAATGAAAGCCTTTTGAGAGAACAATATGAAATTGGAGCCTGAATAGAAAATTCTTAGCAATAGGGCTTTAACAGGAAAATAATTTAGGTTGAGTGGGTACCAAAAGTGTTGATATAATTTTAGGTATAGATAGATATATTCAGACAAGGAATCTAGGGGTCATCAGTTCCCCAGTTCATCTTGTCTTTCCTTTTCTTCATGCTAGTTCTCTTTCCCACTTAATATCCTAATTTTTGGTAACTATGGTATGGGTATGAAGTTGTCTCTACCAAAAGCACTGAGAAAAATTCGTCGGGGACATTGAGCGCACACAAGGTGGTATTCCCTTCCCACTGTTAATATGCTAAGTAGAAGCTTAGAATAGTTGATCTTTGCTTTGTTAATTGTGAGACACTTAGAGAATGTCTGTCTTTTATATTTATAATGTATCCTAAATGAAAAGATTTATGATTTTAAGAACTTTGATACTTCATATTTAGGTTAGATGGAACAGTCAACATATTTTCAATTTAGCACTTGTGATGGTTTTATTTTTTACCTCTCATCTCAGCTTTTTGCTCTTGAAACACCCATAGGATTCAAAATTTGAACCTTTTGCAGCCAAAGGGAATCTTAGAGAGTGTTTGTCTTTTATATTTATAATGTATCCTAAATGAATTAAAAATTTTATGATTTTAGGAACTTTGATTCTTCATGTTTAGGTGAGATGGAGCAATGGAGATCTTCTCAGTTTAGCTCTTGTGATGGTTTTACTTTTTTCCTCTCATGTTAGCTTTTTGTTCTTGAAATACCCATAGGATTCAGAATGTGAACCTTTTGTAACCAAAGGGAATCTTTCTTTAAGCCTCTTAATGATATATTATGTGTATTATTCACTGTTAGAATTAGTCATCTATTTCTAACAGCAGACCACATGAATTTGACAAATAACATTTTTTCACTATAGAGCAACCTTTTTGTTCTTTTGATATACTCTTTCACTCTCTATCCCCAGATCTTGACTATTGGATGATAGATGATCACTTTAAATTTGTAATGTAGCACTTGAATGCTTTGTCAACTATCAATAGTATGCTTTTGGTTGGTCAACCTTTTCCAAATATGAGAACATGATTAGAAATGATGATTCTTACTTGTAGCATATGATTTTTCCCCATTATATTCACAAAGTTCCTAATGTGTTTTGATTGCAACATTTTAGGGTAGGATTGTGGAAATTTATAGACGAGAAGCAGCTGGTAAGACTACACTTGCACTTTAAATTATTATAGAATATCAAAAGATTGGAGGTACTTATCAGAATTTCAGTATTTCAGATTTTTAGACTCACTTCAAGTCTATAAATAAGTTCTCAATTAGTATTTAGTTTTATTTTTTTGGGAGGGGGCAAGTCTGTTTATGGAGATTTCTGTTCGAGTTTCTTATGAATACTGATGATGTTAATAAGGGATTGGAGTAACAATCAATTCTTGGCTAAGCAATAATAATGAACTTTTGTCTCTTGGTATGGAAGCATATTTTGTTTGTGGTATAGTCCCTCCATTTATTTTTATCTTTCCACTTTTGATAGGAGATTTTGTTTCTATTTAATTATTTGATCACTTAGAAGTTCAAACACTCCCATTGCATCAAAGGAAGTGAATCCTAAAATGAAGTTAGTAGTTATGAAAATGAAAACATGACATAAATATTTGAGGGAAATGGGAATAAACCTTTATCATAGGGCCCAACAATGTCCTTTATTAAATTGGGATTGCTTTTAATTAGTAAGTTATTTATATGGAGTGGAGGCCACTTGTATTGGTATTGGACAGCATGGGATCATATATTGTATTAATTAAAACTTGTCTAAAACCGTGACTGTGACGGAGAAACATATTATACATAATGTCATGTAAGGGTGGTTGGGGTATGACATACTTCATGTTATATATGTGTTGGACAACTTCAGTCAATACCAATTATTTTTAAGCTGAACTTTAACATCGCATCTTAGCCTATAGCCGATTTGGTCTGACACTTAGTGCCATTGGTTTTAAGCGTTGTTACAATGTCCATTCATAGCTAAGCAAATGAATTAAAGCAAAAGAGAAACCAAAATGGCTTCACATCCTTTTCACCCAACATCAAACAAAGAAAATAAAAACAAGAATATCAATACTAATACCTGCAATTAATTGATTTGAAATTGTACATTTGCTTACTTTGTAGGTACTACTTGTTGTCTTACAAGTTTGGGCGTTATGAATTTATAGAGTTTTCCATCATTTGATACGTTCATTCATGTTTAATTGTTTGTATTAGACTACATGTATCAAAACATTGGTTTAATTGTTGTGTAACTATTGAAAATTGTTTGATTTATTTAAATTATACACATGGACTATTTCATTACAATTATTTTCGACCAAAGCCCATTTGAGAGTTGTTTGTATTTTGTGTCACTTTGAAAATTACTTTGCAGCTCATTGTCAACTTAGATAATGAAACCCAAACAATGGTAGCCCACCCATTTGAGATGACAGCCTATTAGGTGTGACTACCTGGTAAATGGATATTCACTTAATTGTTCACTTTTTTCCATACTATGACTTTCGAGTGATAACCAACTCGCATGTATTTGCTGATGACGTTCACTGCTCAGCATTTTGATCCAAAGCTTTAGGTTGTTTAATTGTACTACATCATGAACAATAGACCATGATTTGAACTTGGTCAATCCTCCTCATATAAAGTCAGTTATTATAGTTTTTTTGTTTGGTGAATTTGATTTATCAACATTGATTTCCTTATTCAGCAGGTGACACAAAATATAGAGGTAGGAATAGCTTCTCTGAGAGAGAGCCATGCACAATGAAAAATAGCAAAACATGTATATAATTACTCCCATCCCATTCCATTTTAGCTTCTCTGATTTTGACCATCCTAGAATTATTCCATTCCATTTCTTGACTATTCAGGGCAAGTGACTACTCAAGATGGGGTTTATCTGATGATGATAATGGCCTTGGGGATTCACCAAGTACATTCTTATTTTCACCAATGTCTTGTGGTGGTTTAATCTCAAGTCTCCAAGTATTGGGTAATTATCAATGCTTGCTCACTCCACCTCAATGTGTTCTTTCTGTTGCAAAAACAATGCAATTTATACAAAGAATCACAATGGGAGTGCATATTTTGACTGCCTCAACATGACTGATGCCAGTTGACTGTGTAAGTTAGAACAACTTTTCAAAATTTCAGCAGTGCATTATTGAGGATTTTGTTTGCATTTTTCATAAAACTATGTGATTTTCTTCCAAATTTGGAAAAGTATATGCCTCATATTTGATATTTCACATGTTGTAATGAAGTGTAACAACCAAAGATGTGTATGATAATGTTTCTGATTGCTGCAAAAGTAATCTCTGTTATCTAACATAACTTAATTAGTCTTGCATTGCTTGTAGTTTATGACCATAAGCTAGGTTGGTATATTTAACTGAACTGAGGGTCTTTTATAATCTATTTGATGCAGCCTGATGTTGCAACACCTTGCCTTGACATCTCTTGGAATCTTATAGACTCAAGAAGTCACTCACTGGTTTGAAAGGGAACACTTAATTTTCAGAATTAACTATAATGTATGGGACTTCATGGCATGTGAAACTTTAGTTTATAGCCATATTTATTATAATGTACGGGACTTCCATTCCATGATGGAAATTTATTTTATAGCCACATTTATTTTCTATACCTCAATTCTTGTGTTACTTTATGATGAATTCATACACATTAACATAGATGCTATAACGACATAGATGAAAAATATTAAAGGCAAAAAAAAAAAACACATTCCAAAGACGGTTTTTATATTGGAACCGTCTTAGAAATCTTTGATTTTATTTAAAAAATATCATATCTACGACGGTTCTAAAGCTGGAACCGTCTTAGATATGACACCTTCTAAGACTGTTATGAACCCAAACCATCTTAGTAGGTGGCATATCTAAGACAGTTCCAGCTTTAGAAACCGTCGTACATATTTTATTTTATTTTAATTAATTCTAAGATGGTTTGGGATCGAAACCATCTTAGAAATGTTTCTAACAAAGATGGTTATATGACTGTCGTAGAAAGTGGATAGCTACAATGACACTCGTAATAACGACGATTAGATAACCGCCTTTATATGGCATTTTTAACCGTCATAGATTGAAGTATTTGTAGTAGTGACATATTTTTGTGCTATCCTCAACTTTTTACAAATCAAATAGATCCTAAAAGTATTAATCACTTCAATTAAGAGTCACTAGACAAAAACTAAGATTAAAAAATTAAGATGCTAGACAAAATATATGATACGATCAGGCATGTATATCAATTGGTGTTGGGTTATTCCTTCTTAATTAGATGTCTCAGATTCAAATCCTAAGTACGCATAGTAAGAGTTTTATCGTCGTTAGTGGTTTTACCTAGTTCAAAAATGATTGCCTTGAATCAGGAGCATCGAGCTAGCTAGGTTTTGGTGCAACGAGGGCCAACTATATGAAAAGAAAATCTCATTCGACAAATATATACCTATAAACTTTCATACATATATACATTCATTTGTATTTTAAAAATTAATTACATCAATAATTTATCAAAACATCTCCTTTATATGCCCAAAAATGATCCACAGTTGAATTTATATGGAATTTTTAGGTAATTTTCTTTTTCAAATAAATTTATTTCTAAATAAAATCAATGTAGAAAACATTTTTAACTTTAAGATATTCGTTATCTTAAAAAACTAAGAGAAGTTCTTGCAACTACTGCAAAGCTTTTACCTTCTTTTTTCCAGCCTCATATCAGTGAGGCCATGACTTTTTGCTGGGCTATTGAAATTTGTCAGACCC
Source organism: Glycine tomentella (assembly GCA_007407185.1). NCBI lineage: Eukaryota > Viridiplantae > Streptophyta > Magnoliopsida > Fabales > Fabaceae > Glycine > Glycine tomentella. The sequence goes on along the minus strand of PYAF01005251.1, from coordinate 140,887 downwards.
TTCTTCTCCCCTTGACTATTGTTGAAACTGATTGCTAGAGAATATTCTTTGCTTGGAAATATAGATCCACAACTGATTATATCTACTTCGATGGAATCATTCATGACTGTACTCTTTTGCTTCACTAGGATGCTTCAAACCTTTTGACCTTTACGAGCAGAGAAGTTAATAGAGCTGCGAATTCTCTAGCTATATTAGCTTTTTTGGTTAATGATATTGTTTTGGATTTGAAGAGGTTCCTTCTCAAAGTTGGACATTGTTGAAGATGATGTTAAGCTTTATTCCATTTTTGTTTTCTTTCAATCAATCACATGTTTCTCCTTAAAAAACCAATATATGTAGGTAACAGTACACCAAAAAAACATGTCGTTAACAACTACGTGCCAAGTGCTTTATGATTCTCCAATAATTGCAACTAAATATTATATTCTTAGGGTAAACTTAAAAAATTGTGGACGAAACATAAATATGTGAGTTAACCGAAAGTCTATCGTTTTTCAGTTATAAACATTAATTAATTAAATTACGTCTTTATTTATTCATTAAACACAATTAAGATTGGGTGGTTCACATTTAGACGTTAAATCTACCTTTGAACTATAAATATAGCTTCATACCAAGCATTTCAAAACCATCATAGCTTATTAGTCATTCCCAACAATAAGTCGTTAGATCATCATCAAACTATGGCAACATGCAACAACATTTCTCAAATGGTCCTATGCTTCGTGATTAGTTCCACATTGATGATGAAAATCGGGCTTTCGCAAGATGCTCCGGAACCATCAAATGCACTAGGGCCATTGTCATCGAATGAGAAGTATTTAACCAACTGTGGGTCTCATTTGTACCCAAATTGTGGTGATGAGGTATTCTCAGCAATATTTTTCGGTAACAAAATAGTTAGCGGTGGTTGTTGTGACAAGCTTGTGAATGATGTTGGAAAAGTGTGCCATGATGACATGACAAAGTATATTTTGACATTGCCAAAGTTTCGAGCCCATGAAACTCAGATCTTGAAGAGGAGTCAGAAGGTTTGGTTTGATTGTGTTTTGCAGGACTACCCTTGGATTGGACCGGCTGGTGCTGAATCATGAGAATTTATACAGTTGATACATTTGTAATCTCTCATAAAAATACAATGTTTTAATTTAGTTTGTTGGCTTGTTTTCTTGAAATTAAATAATAATCCCCTATTTTCTTGGATAACAACGACTTTTGCTTCTTCAGTATGCTCAAGTTATATTGCATATGCATTTGTTGATGTGTGAATGAAAAGCTAAAATTTCAGCGTACTTGCATTATTATATATGTTCCACGATAAAGCTATCGAAGTTTTATATAGCTAACATAGACTACAATTATATAAAAAGAAAAAAAATATTGGAAGTCAATATAAGGGTTTCTTTTATACACAACAGGGAGAACATCATGAGAACAACACATAATAAATATTTGAATTACGTTATTCTCTATGTATTAAATAGTACAAGTAAAATAATATAATTTTTCTATCAAAACCTTATTAGTATTAAGTAACTGAATATAATTAACTTTTTATATTGTAAAGTTCTTATATTATTATATTTTAATATATTATAAATAACAAATAATAGATAAACTAAGAAAACACATATCAATTTTACACTTTCGAGTTTTGAATGTGTGGGAAGAGAGATAAATTCAAGTTAGTAGGTTATGTTTCCTTGTTTCTTTCTCTTTTAGTTAGTTTTAAGAAGAAAAAAAAATCTGCCATTGAACAAGAGAACCATACATGAACATGAGAGTAGTGGTTTCATGCTTAAGAGAGAGAAATTATATATGTTAAGGATAATTTTGAATTTTAAGTTTTAGCTGTATTCTCCATAAGACAAAAAATTGTCTTGTGGTTTACTAAGGCATAAGTTTTTATCTTTTTGTTGTCTCCTTTACCACTACTATTTTGTCCTACAATCAATTTTTACAATTAAACACGTAACACATATTTTTGTGATATCCTCTATTTTTTACAAATCAAATAGATCTTTAAAGTATTAATCACTTAAATTAACAGTCACTAGAAAAAAAAACTTAGATTAAAAAATTAAGATCCTAGACAAAATATATGATACAATCAGGCATGTATATCAATTGTTGTTGGGTTATTCCCTCTTAACTAGATGTCCCATATTCAAATCCTAAGTACACATAGTAAGAGTTTTCTCGTCGTTAGTGGTTCTACCTAGTTCAAAAATAATTGCCTTGAATCAGGAGCGAGCATAGAGCTAGCTAGGTTTTGGTGCAACAAGGGCCAACTATATGAAAAGAAAATCTCATTCGACAAATATATACTTATAAACTTTCATACATATATACATTCATTTGTATTTTAAAAATTAATTACATCAATAATTTATCAAAACATCTCCTTTATATGCCCAAAAATGATCCACAGTTGAATTTATATGGAATTTTTAGGTAATTTTCTTTTTAAAATAAATTTATTTCTAAATAAAATCAATGTAGAAAACATTTTTAATTTTAAGATATTCATTATCTTAAAAGACTGAGAGAAGTTCTTACAACTACTACAAAGCTTTTGCCTTCTTTTTTCCAGCCTCATATTAGTGAAGCCATGGCTTTTTGCTGGGCCATTGAAACTTGTCAGACCCTTCTTCTCCCCTCAACTATTGTTGAAATTGATTGCTAGAGAATATTCTTTGCTAAGAAATATAGATCCACAACTAATTATATCTACTTCGATGGAATCATTCATGATTGTACTCGTTTGCTTCACTAGGATGCTTCAAACCTTTTGACCTTTGCGAGCAAAGAAGTTAATAGAGCTGCGGATTCTCTAGCTATATTAGCTTTTTTGGTTAATGATATTGTTTTGGATTTGAAGAGGTTCCTTCTCAAATTTTGGACATTGTTGAAGATGATGTAAAGCTTTATTCCATTTTTGTTTTCTTTCAATCAATACACATGTTTCTCCTTAAAAAACCAATATATGTAGGTAACAGTACACCAAAAAAAATGTCGTTAACAACTACGTGCCAAGTGCTTTATGTTTCTCCAATAACTGCAACTAAATATTATCTTCTTAGGGTAAACTTAAAAAATTGTGGACGAAACATAAATATGTGAGTTAACTGAAAGTCCATCGTTTTTCAGTTATAGACATTAATTAATTAAATTATGTCTTTATTTCTTCATTAAACACAATTAAGATCGGGTGGTTCACATTTAGACGTTAAATCTACCTTTGAACTATAAATATAACTTCATATCAAGCATTTCAAAACCATCATTGCTTATTAGTCATTACCAACAATAAGTTGTTCGATCATCATCAAACTATGGCTACATTTAGCAACATTTCTCAAATGGTCCTATGTTTGTTCATTAGTTCCACATTGATGATGAAAATCGGGCTTTCACAAGATGCTCCGGAACCATCAAATGCACCAGGGCCATTGCCATCAAATGAGAAGTATTTAACCAACTGTGGTTCTCATTTGTACCCAAATTGTGGTGATGAGGTATTCTCAGCAATATTTTTCGGTAACAAAATAGTTAGTGATGGTTGTTGTGACAAGCTTGTGAATGATGTTGGAAAAGTGTGCCATGATGACATGACAAAGTATATTTTGACATTGCCAAAGTTCCGAGCCCATGAAACTCAGATCTTGAAGAGGAGTCAGAAGGTTTGGTTTGATTGTGTTTTGCAGGACTACCCTTGGATTGGACCGGCTGGTGCTGAATCATGAGAATTTATATAATTGATACATTTGCAATCTCTCATAAAAATACAATGTTTTAATTTATTTTGTTGGCTTGTTTTCTTGAAATTAAATAATAATCCCCTATTTTCTTGGATAACAACGAATTTTGCTTCTTTAGTATGCTCAAGTTTTATTGCATATGCATATGTTGATGTGTGAACTAAAAGCTAAAATTTCAACGTATTTGCATTATTATGTACAATTATATAAAAAGAAAAAAATGTTGGAAGTCAATATAAGGGTGTCTTTGATACAAAAAAGGAGAACATCATGAGAACAACACATAATAAATATTTAAATTACGTTATTCTGTGTTCATTGAATAATAAATATTTGAATTACGTTACCACTACTATTTTGTCCTACAATCAAATTTTACAATTAAACACATATCATATATTTATGTGTTATCCTCTTTTTTAACAAATCAAATAGATTCAAAAAGTATTAATCACTTAAATTAACAGTCTCTAGAAAGGAATTGACAACATGGTGTGGTAAATGCATTTGACATTTTTAAGTATATACCTAGACGTATAGATAAAAGATTATATTTAAACATATATATATATATATATACACACACACACACTATATCATTGTTGAAAATTTCTTTTTATATATTTATTCTTTTATTCTTTGTTTTTTTTTCTTCTTTTGGTTTAGTCTCTCTCTCTCTCTCTCTCTCTCTCTCTCTTAGTTATTTTAGGACATCCAAAAATAGATAAATGACAACTAATAGATTGTTGATAAACTAAGAGGGTTAATAATTGAGTGGGTTCGAAGAAGGATATTAAGTTATTCTTAGGTAACTTGATGTTCATGTTCCTATTGTTTTTAGGGGGGGAAATTCTTCAGCTACTTAAACTCATGATTTTACAAAGGGATCTCATGATCACAAAGCCTTTCTAGCCTTGTTTTAGTGGTTATGCAACCTTATGCTTTTATTGGACAAACTAGCATCCCAAAAATCACTAATGGAAGGATCCACTTGGCTAACCTATAACTAATATATGAATCCTAAGAACATATAAATTTTTGCCTAGTTTTCCTTTCATGTGATTAGTAATGTGTGCCTTATGAATGGCCACATAATGTTTAGAGATTATCATCTCCCTAGAGAGATGTCACAAAAATTTAGGGCAAATGGCATGTTTTCAAGTTCATAATATATTTAGATAGAGTTGCAACATGTTTTCAACTTCATATTCCTCTGTTGCATTAATGACATGTGTAGTTATATCTAAGTATGCTCACTATTTTTAAGCTTCGTTTTAGCATTGTTATGCCAAATATTTTTTATTCCATGGAAAATAGGATATTAAATATGGATATCAATATTATAACATCTCAATTTTCTATATGTGTATGGTAGACAATGTTAGTGCTTTATTGTGCGATTATGTAGTCTTTTTAGACTATTAAAATGGTAAAAAAATGAGATGTTACCATAAGATACCTAGGCATGGTTATGCTCTTATGATTTTAAGCTAAAGTCTAGAAAGAATAAGGATAATTCAGAGAAATCCTCTAGTCAAATAATGGTAAACTCATTAATGACATAAATGTTAAAAAAATTGGATTTTGGTTTAGAAATAGAAATTTAGAAGCTTGAAAGAAAATTAGTAATTAATTTAAGTTAGAAATTAAGTGGGGATAATTAAGGTTGATTAATGGTGATCTAGATTTTTATAGAATTAGAAAAAGGGTAATTAAGTCATAAGAGTTTAAAGTGGAGGGTGTTTTCATAAATGACTATATAACTAGTTTAAAAATAGATTTTTAGTTTAATTAGTTGGTGACTAATCAAAGTGTCTAATTATATGATGTAGAATAATTAAAATAAGTTAGAGTTGTAATATCCTGAAAAATTACAACTCAGACCGACAAAGAAAACTGTGTTGTGTCTTCTATGGTTTTGCATATTTAATTGCAGTAATTATATGCTTTTAATTATTGATTTTTTGTGTTGTGTGTGATTGGTTTAGCAAAGCTTGGCAGAGAAATAGAAATTGTCTAAGCTAAATTTTCACTTGTGCAAGAATTACATATTGAGTTGCAGTGTAATTTGCCCCTGTGTAAGTAGACTATGTGTGAGGTTTACTCCGAGTACACATATCCCTAGGGATATTAGCACAATAAACTAGGAAGTCAACTCATTAATCTAAACATTTAAGATAGGATTTATCAACTTTGGCAAAAGTAGTTTTTACCATTTTTGCTTATGTCTACTTTAGCCATTTTTGGTTAAAATTTCAAAAGGCAGAATGCACATAAATGACATGACTTGGCACGTTCACCATGGCTGTCCAGTAGTCATTCATGTTGTCAATTAAGCTTGTCAACTTAAGTCTAACAAAGTGTCATTTGGACAAAGCTTTAAACCTCACCTTCATGTCTTTTTAAACACCAAGTTGGAGCCCTTTCTTCTCCATTGCATGAGCTGAAACAAGGGAGAGAGGAGTCCATTTCTTTCTTCTTCCAAGCTTCATATAAGTGTTCTTAAGGTTTCTTCCATCAAAGCTCTAGTAAGGGACTTTTAATCTTCTTTCTCTTATTGTTTTCCTTACCAAATTTATACAAGTTTCTCATTCATGGTCCCAAATTTCATTTTCATTCTTAGAAGTTTGAGACATCAAGGACCTGAGCCCCTTGTTCATCTGAGCCGTTTCTTGTAACTTCATCAAGGTAAGGCAACTCTCTCTAGCTATTGAACCTTATGCTTGTTGTTAAACTTCCTTGAACAATCTTGAAAATTTCATGCTTGCTTCCTTGTCCTTAATTTGTGTGCTGAGTTGTTTTCCTTGAGTATTTTATGCCAAAAATGAGTTCTTTTCATGTCATAGGGTTAGCCTTAAATTTCACTTAAATCGAAATTTCCTAGCAAAAGTTACAAGTAAAACAATTTTAAGGATCATTGGTAGAAAGAAAATCTGTCACAAAATTGGACTGGGTGTTACAGCAGTATGAACTATTTTTCTTAGAGTTTTGAACTCAAAAATGAGTTTGTTAGGTTCGAAAATGTAGGGTAGCATATAAGATTTATGAAAATACAATTCATAGAGCACCTAGAACACTGAAAATAAGCTAAGAGAAAAATTTATAAATTGGAGTGGCAGAGTAATTTAGACAACTTAACATTAAAATCTGTGCCTCTGGTTAAATTACCTTAAAATTATTTATTTCTGGATCTATTGATTTATTTATTATTATATTGTTGAGATAATCGCAGGATCTTATGACTGATGCATGTTCTGGAATTGTGATTATTCTTTGCTGAAAATTATTGAAATGCATGCGTGTATATTTATTATTGTTGTTTTTGAATGATAAGACCGACAGAGTGTAAACTCCGACAATTATATTTTTGGCATGCGAATTTATTTTCAATTATGTGTGTGTGTGCGCGTGTGTGTGTGTGTGTGTATGTGCATATTCCCATTTTTATCTGTATGCGTCGTGGTTTATGCCTGGGGGTGTTCAACCCTTGTCAAATTGTTTTTTATGTTTGTTTGAATAGGTATAATTACAATCGTTATGTTGTCCAACTATTTTCTATGGCAATTGATTTTACCACTTGAGGGGCCACGACTAGTTCCCTGAGAGTAGTACATAGGCCTGAACCTTGTCTTTCTTTCTTGTTTGTTTGTATGCGTTCGTTAACGCACGTGACATGAGGGCTATGCACATGATGCAGTGGCAAAAATCACGAGGATTAGATTGAGATTAAGAAATTGTTGGTTCTATTTCCTTCGGTGAGAAGGTGAGGTTATGTTGGATGATGGACAAAGATAGAATGGGGTAGTTGTTTAGAGGTTCGAGGAACCTAGGGGAATTAGCAAGTGGTGACTTTTAGATACACGGGGAGCTTGAAAAGGATCAAAATGATGAGGCTCTTTGACTTAGGCAAATTTTAACATTTTAGATGTGGCTAGGTGTATTAGGAATTAAGCATAATGTCCCTCTCAGGTTAAGCTAGTGTTGGACGATTTTCGGTAGTATGCAAGAGATAATAGGTTCAAATTTTAATGTGATTATTATAAAATAAAAAATCATATATATGCAATAAAAATATTAAGGGGTGAATAATTTTTAAAGATTAACCTACTAGTAAATATTATCTCACCTTAAACAATTAATATTTAGGGCAGAACTAAACAGGCTCTAGGCCAGCCCGTTAGCATACCAAACTAAAACGCCTGCATCAGATTGGAAAGATTAATTGAAAACTACTAAACAATAACATAAATATGCACTAACCAATTAGACTTTATTATCATACAAGTAATCTACGTAAACTATTACAATTGACTTTTTTTCATTGTAGTTACTAATCGAAAGAGATGCATTTTGTGCATCTATCTGTATTTTTTAAAATAAAAAGTAAAAACGAAAAAAATAGTTAAAATAAATAGTGATAACAGTTACATTTTGAAGGTTCATTAAAGAAATGGAAACAATTATATATATTGTAGGGTCCAATTTAGGAATAGGAAATATGTACGTTAAAAGAGGTAATTAACTTTGTTAATAGTTATAGAGTATAGATGACATTTATTTTTTTATGTCTAGTGAAATGTAATATACGAAAACAACAAGTTGTTGGTTTGAATGGTCTTAAATTTGGTCCCCTTAAATAAGGTCTTGGGTTCAAGTAATGAAAAAAATGTGATTGGAAGGAGAGATTCCAATAAAGATGGCCTCATACCAATGTCACGGTGATAAAAAAAATGTAAAATACGAAAAAATATACCACCCAAATTATTTTAAAAAGTTTTAAGATTAAAGAAAAAAATTAAAAGAGTTTTACAATATCATGCATTATAGTGTTAAAAAAAGGAGAGATAATAGACTATACATTGATTGTACAAAATAGTTTAATAATTTATAATTAAATAATAATGTAAAAATATTTTAAACCATCAAATAAAAATCTACACACCAAATCATTATTAAACTCCTACTTAAAAGACTTTGAATATGTAGTAATTTGAAAGGATTATTAAAATAGAAACTTTTACTCACTCTTCTCTAATTGTGCATTAAAATTTAATCTCCTACTAAAAAATCTTCTAATATAATTTGAATAAATTATTAGAATATAAACTTTTACTCACTCTTCTCTATTGAAATTGAATGAAAAAAAATTAAACTCGTTTCAAAATCATGTAACTATACAAAAACAATAATACATAAAGAATAAATACTTATTTATGTTTGCACCACAAAAAGAAATTATTTATGTACTTGTTATTAGGGATTCAAATTCGTCCAAAATAAAAACCAAAATCCACTAAAAAAATTGGAAATCGAACTAAATCAATTCTTTTTTAATTTGTTTGGATGTTTTTTTCTCAAGCCAATCAATTTGGTTCGGTTTATGATTTATGTTTTTGAAACCAAATCAAACTGCAATACTTATAATAACATGAGACTTCTGCCAAAATGCAACGAATTTAAAAAAATAATTGGCAAAATGCCACGCATTTGAAAGAAATTGTCAAACTGCCACATGCCCTAATTCGCTGGAAACCTAGGTGAATTAGGTGGCATTATGTGGCATGCTTTTTGGCCACGTGGCAAGCTGGGATTGGAGGCTTAATTCGATGGGGTTGACCGTGAAATAGGTGTCTTGATCGGATTTGCTTTTGGGTCAGCACACGTGGCAATCAGTGAATGGAGGAGTAATTTGCAATGATGGCCAGCGAATTTGGTAAGGTTTTGACATGTGGCAACTTCCTGTTAATTTGGTAAAGGATACAGCGAATTAGGTTAAAGTAATTTGCTCCCCTACACAGCGAAATTAGTCCTATTTATAGTGCCCCAAATCCAAATCACCAGACATCTTCTACTTCTTTTGCTGAAGTATTTGATTTCATTCTTTCTAAATTTTCATTCTGAAAGACATCTTCTCTTCTTCTACTGAAGTATTTGATTTCATTCTTTCTAAATTTTCATTCCGAAACACGTTCTTCTGTTAGTTTTTTTAATTTACGCAAAATGAGTGCTAATAGAAATGGTTTAATAACCATTGTCTATTATAATGGGAGTAGATACGTTGGGCCTAACGGTCAAGTTTTTGAAGGAGAAAGTAAAATGTTTCATATGCCCCCAGGATGCAGCCAACGTGATCTGATGAAAATGATTTACAAGAAGTTGAGATTACAACACGGACAATCTGTCTGTCGATTGACTGCTAGATGTGCATCGGGCAACCCGGTGCAATGGGTTATTGTGGATATTGTAGATGATGACGATGTAGCGTTAGTTACAGATGCTTGCATATCGGACGGAGCAAACCCAAGATTTATCAAATTGTATGCAGAATTAAACTGTGGGGGACAATCAAGCAGTCAACATTGTGTCCAGCCCAACAAGTCCATTGACATAAACAGAGAGCCGTTGGTGAATCCGGAAGACAGAGATGTATCCCAATCACCACCATTACCAACCCAACCAACCCAACAAATGGATTATGAAGATATGTACATATCGCCCCCACCAGCACCACCAAGTCAAGCAATGGAGAATGAAATGGTGCCGGCCCACGACCCAGTTTGGCCTATGGGCAGTTCTGAGGATGAGGTGGACGAAGGTGTTGTTCCAGACGATGACTCGTCAGATACGGACGTAGACGGTGACTTCGATCATGGTTTTCCAATTCCTTCTCCGGGCATTGTCGGAATGCACAACCCTGCAGGGTCAAGGTATGGATGCACAAGTTTTTGTCATTCAGTAGTTATTAAATTATTGTAGGTTTAATAGAAATTAGAAAAAAGATTATGAATAAAAATTGTAAAAACTTTTATACAAATATTCAATCATAATTCATTATATGTAGTATTTATTGACTTTTAAATAATTAATTTAAAATAATTTAAATATATTTTATGATCAAATATAAATATAATTATATTTTACACTGTTACTACATAAATATTAAACTCTAAAAAAATTATTATATTTTTTTATGTAAAATATTCTTATATTCTTAATATATTCACTATCACGAAAAAGGTTGACCATTTGACATTGCAAACGAAACAGTTATAAAGAATTAAGTAGGGCATTACCTTTGTGAATTGTGATCCCTACAAGCCAAGTAACCAACCCAAATCCGATACCTACTACTATTTAATGTAGTTTTGGCAAAGATTACTTAATTTTATTTATGATTTACGTATTAGGAAACTTAAACGAAAGTTTTATAAGTATGTGTCTTCCAAATAATTATAAGTGTTAGAAATTCAATGAATCATTTTTTAAATTAATCATGGAAAAAGTATTTCATGAACAATGTGTCATATGTCTAATGATATAGGAGACGACACCGTTCCATTTTGGTCTGACGTAAGGCATTACACACATGTTAATTGGGCATACCCAGACCAGGAGTCTGGTGATATGGAAGGAGGGCAAATACCAAACTGGTAGATGAGTCAACAACTATATAAGAATCAGGTGTTTGAGACCAAGCGGGATGTGCAATTGGCTATAAAACAATATTGTATGGTTGATCATCGCACTACCATAGTAGAAAAAAGTGATACGAAAAGACTTATAATAGTTTGTGAAAATCATTTTGACGGTTGTCGGTGGAGGCTGAGGGCATATCAAAAAAGGGGTGGCACTGAATGGGTTGTAGGCATATGGAACAACGAGCACACATGTGTCGGTCAGAATCTTTCTCAAGATCACAAGCAGCTTGATTCAAATTTGATATGTTTGATGATCTTAGGTACATAAAATAAATTAAATTGAAGTTTGGTTATTGGTTACAATTTTTTAATGTATTATTGTATGATGAAATGCAAAAATGATCAGGGAGGATCCCAGTGTTAAAATTGGGTTAATTCAAGAAAGGATAACAACAATGGTCGGATTTCATATATCATACACGAAGGCATGGAAGGCAAAGTAAAAGGCCATTGTGAAGGTTTTCGGAGATTGGGATGAGTCCTATGCATTTTTGCCAAGGTGGTTGGGATACAAGTTAAATTTTTCTCCTGGGTCTGCATACAAGCTGGATTTGAACGACCATTTTATTGATGGCCTACTTGACGGAAGTGCTAAGGTGTTCAACAGGGTGTTTTGGAATTTCAAACAGTGTTGCGATGCTTTCAATTATTGCAAACCAGTGATAAGCATCGACAGAACCCATTTATATGGGAAATATCGGGGAACACTGTTGATTGCAACATCAGTTGACGGAAACAATTATGTCCTTCCACGTGCATTTGCGATTGTTTCCAGAGAGATATTGATAATTGATCGTGGTTTTTAACACTGATTCGGATACACGTTACGTAGAAAGAGAGAATTTGTCTTATTTCAGATCGACATACGGGCATAATTGCGGCTGTAAACAATGTCGAACTGCAATGGCATCCACCAAAGGCGTACCATGTTTATTGCATTCGTCACCTGGCCAGTAATTTTAATCACAAGTTTAGCAATGCCGTCTTGAAGAAACAATTGAAGAAATTAGGTATGTTTGTCCATTAGAAGCCAATGTTATTATATGCAATTACTCCATTGATGTTATGTGTTGATTATGACCTTTTGTTTGTATTTGCAACCTATACAACCTCGTGCCTAGATTTTGATGTCGGATTAGAAACATTTAAAGAATCAAGCCCTCAAATAGCAGCATGGGTTGATAATATCCCAAAGGAGAAGTAGAATATAGACTATGATGACCAGGGAAGAAGGTTTGGTCACATGACAACCAATCTTTCAGAGTGTTTTAATAAAGTGCTTAAAGGAGCAAGAAGCCTTCCTATTACGTCCCTTGTGCAGTTCACATACGCTCGCTTAGTAGCATACTTTGTCACACATGGTCAAGAGGCACGTAAGGAGATGGTAAGAGGTAATCATTTCTCCAAGCTAGCATGGCAAAAATATACGAGGGTGGTTGATAAATCGGCAACACACTACGTCACTTGTTTTGACTCAATTAAGACGAGGTTTGAGGTTCAAGAGACGTACAACATACGGACTCATACGGGCGGGAAAAAATGGTCGGTGTCATTAGCTGAACGAAATTTTCAATGTGGTGAGTTCACTGCCAATAGGTTTCCGTGTAGTCATGTTATTGCAGCTTGTCGATCCACACATCACGATCCCAGGAAATATGTTGACCCTGTATACAGTGCCGCATATCAATGTCAACTGTATTCACCGCAGTGGTATCTAATTGGAAATGAGGACTTCATACCACCAGCTGGACCACCTATTGTTATACCAGATGTGTCACTGAGACAGAAAAAAGGAAGACCAAACAGTACACACATACGCAATGAGATGGATTTGCGTGAAGGGTCAACAACGCGTACCAGATGTGGTTATTGTAAAGTTGTCGGTCACAATAGGCGTAATTTCCCTTCAGTCAACCAACCCAATTGATGTACTAGCTGGTTATCATGATGTACTACGCTTGCATTAAATAATAAACATATCAAATCAAATTAAGTAGTGTCCATTGTCATGCAATAAACGTTAAACTAAAATAGTCTTCGATATAGTCCACCATAATCATGCGTGAAACACAAAAATAAATTACAATTTAAGTCCATGGTAGCTACATAAAAAAACAAGTCAGTCATGTTGTCCGTGGTCTTCATGGTATCCTCCACAACGGCTCATGTTATGCTCGTATGGTGACAGATTACATAGAAATCGTGCTCCCCTAACCGGATTTCTCCTAATGATGCGGTCAGGGTCATCGTCACCATCGTCATCGTTGTCTTTATGTCCCTTACCCATAGCCGCCAATATCTCATCCGTCGAATACGAGGTGAAACTTGTAAAATACGAGAACACTTCACACTTAACCAAGAGGGGGGGTGAATTGGTTAACCTTGGTAATTTAAAAATTACTTGATGAATCAAAATCAGAGTTTCTTTGCCCTTTGGATCTTTATCACAAAAACAATCAAGAATCTTTATCCAAGATCAATCCAAGACTTGTAAAGCCTCAAGAAACAACATGTAAAAACAGAATTCACAAAGAGAATAATCAAATATGCAGAAAATGAAAGAACACACAATATTTATACTGGTTCACCTCAAACACTATGAGGCTACATCCAGTTTCTTATACTCAACACTAGAGTGGAGTTCCACTATTGCAAATATTATTCTTACAAGCAATTACAAGCTTCTCTTTATCAACCCTAGATAAAGTTCAGAAGTCTAAAACCCTATTAGACCCTTAGAAGCCACACCGACACTGAGAACACTACTCAGCTGTCTTTAGAGAAACACTATCTCTAACCTTGCAAGAAAACCAAATTACAATAGAACTTCATGTAACACCCCAAAATTTTGGAATCACAGGGGTAAGACATTAACTAGAGACAGTACAGAAGAAATTAGGGAAAATGACGAAAATACCCCTGGATATTTTGAAAATGACCAAATTGCCCTTAGGCATCTGAAGGAGGACGTTATAAATACTCTTAGATGGTTGGAAAATGAGCAAGAGTACCCTTAGGGTGATACATACA
>PYAF01005251.1:106964-120811 GCA_007407185.1 Glycine tomentella | reverse complement strand
TTAAAATCATACTGAACAATTCTTTTCTCATCATCATTCATCTCATCCCAATCTTTGGGAATCATGTTATTGTCTACTATCTTGATGGGCACCCTAGGACCCTTTTCTATGGCATTCCATGCTCCTAGATCATTGGATTGAATAAAGATCTTCATTCTATTTTTCCAAAAGCTGAAATTCTCCCCCTCAAACAAAGGAGGTCTGTTTAAAGATGCACCTTCCTTGAAGGTTATTTGTGAAGTATTCATTTTGAAAAAAAATGATCTTGAGTATCTTACAAGGCCTAGCTCTTGATGTCAGTTGTAAAATATGGGAACACTTCACACTTAACCAAGAGGGAGGGTGAATTGGTTAGCCTTGGTAATTTAAAAATCACAAAATTAGAGTTTCTTTGCCCTTTGGATCTTTATCACAAAAACAATCAAGAATCTTTATCCAAGATCAATCCAAGACTTGTAATGCCTCAAAAAAATACATGTAAAAACAGAATTCACAACGAGAATAATCAAATATGCAGAAAATGAAAGAACACACAAGATTTATATTGGTTCACCTCAAACACTATGAGGCTACATCCAGTTTCTTCTACTCAACACTAGAGTAGAGTTCCACTATTGCAAATATTATTCTTACAAGCAATTACAAGCTTCTCTTTATCAACCCTAGATAAAGTTCAGAAGTCTAAAACCCTATTAGACCCTTAGAAGCCACACCGACACTGAGAACACTACTCAGCTGTCTTTAGAGAAACACTATCTCTAACCTTGCAAGAAAACCAAATTATAATAGAACTTCACATACAAAGATTCAATCAGAAACTTTACAACAACAAAGAGTAAGGAAAGAGGTGTTAATATGGGTGATACATAAATATGATAAAGATGGGTACATAGATTCACCTCTAGTCCTCACTATCATGATCCTTGTCATTGATCCTTGAGATAACACCTATTGTATTCCTAGGGCCTTTATCTTTAAACACATATTACTATAAAATATGGGTGATACATAAATATGATAAAGATAAAGATTGCTCAAATTTATTAACCATAAAATACTAAATAGAAAAAGGTGTTAATATGATGAAATAGACTGTCTCTAGGACACCTACTTGCAAGGGTTAATTTGTGGTGATTGGTACATAGAAAATTGATATGGATGAAATGAGAGTGTAGGATATTGAAAATTTGCCATATTTGGATTTGGATTAGGATTATTTTGCAAATTTGGATTTGTGGGAACTTGAGAATTTGGCATGAAATTAGACTTCAGATTCATATTATGAAAATTTTGGTTTGGATCCATTGAATGGAAAATAATCAAAGTAGAAGTTGTGATTCTTATGAGAATGAAATGAGATATTTTAGAGGCTTTGGTTGTGTAAAAAAAATTACATTGCACATTATTAATATCGAAATAATTATAATAGCTAAAAATTTCTCCAACAACTAGAATTGGTTGCTTTTATCACATCTACACATAATAATAATCATTTGCAGTTTTTTTAATTGTTTTTTTTATTGTTAGCAAAGTTGCTTTAGAAAGAAACAGTTGCCTTGGAAGCAACATTTCAAGCGCTGCTATAGTGAGACTTGCTATGCAATCACGATGTTTCCTCTAATAAATTGTTTTTCTTTTTAATAATCAATTTATTATTTTAAAAACTCTTAAACATTAAATAAAAACAAGGTTCTTTTTATAAATAAAAAAGTAAGTTGAGTACATAAAACTTCAATTAATTGGGTAAAAAAAATAAAATAATTTCACATGAATCACAAGAAGATTCCTATAGAACAAATGCTCAACAAATAAAATAATAAGTATTTTTATAGATTCAATAGAACAAATGCTCACCAAATTCTCGATGTTTAGATCATGCAAGATACCATAAGCTGCCCACCTTGACCAAGATTCCAAAACAATACCATTATGTCCCATTTCCCTATAGAAGAACATTCACATAAAAAGTAAATGAAACCACAAAGATCAAGGAAAAAAACCAGAGAACCATACCATATTGTCTTTAGAAATATTTGCTGCTGTTTAAGTTCAAAACCCTTGGAACTACAAAGCCAATTTCACTAACTAGCAAAAATTACTTACATAGACTGTATGTTGACAAGTTTCACAAGCTCAGGTGCCAGAGTTCATCTAAGACATAGATCCTTCAAATTCCTTAGCAAAGGAAAATTTTCTCTTCATTAAAATCCATCAAGTTTAACAATACAAACACTAGTGATTAGATTTATCACAAGAGACTAATGTAAAAAAATTATTGTGATGATAGCAACTATCGGTAGAGTGGATCACTTGAGCATAAGGTTTTAGTGTTTGACCAAGAGAAAATAAAGATTTTAAAAAAACTTGGATCTCTCATTTGATGACACAAATAAAGAGACAGATTCAAAAAGCATGTATAAATAAAATGGACTCACACGAGCCTGAAGAAGGATAATAAGCAAAAATGTCTAAAAAAAACATTTGTAGAACTTGGTCACATAAGTACATTATTAGGCATTACAAGAAATTTATATAAATAAAATGAAAAACATAATGAGACACAAAGAATGCATGATTGATGATTCAAAATCCCAACCTGGATATAGTAATTAGTGCCCCCAACTATAACAGGCAAGTGATTGCGTGCCAATATATCATCAATAATATGAAAATAACAAAAAATATTAATTATAAAAGTTAATTATCTTGATGCGGAATAGCGGAACAATATGCTTAACTTTTTAGGAAATACTGAGAATTCGGATTTGGCTAAACATGATAAGCTAAGCATGAAATGGCATATATTATAAACTAGTAAAAGGAAAAAAACGAGACATAATAAGCTAATTACCAAAGGAGGTTGAATAACTCTGTCCATCAAATTCTTTTTCTTCTTCCTCGTGGAGGAAAATTGAAACTTGAGAAGGAAATGAATTAGAAAGCATGATGAAGGGGGAGACCCATGTGGAATATCAGAGGCTCCAAATAAAAAATTTCCAAAAATACAGTCAAATCAAATTGGGGGCAAAGGGGGAAGCATTAAAAGAGGTAAAGAGACAACCTTTCTCCTTTCTTTTGTTTTGTTCTTACCATCAAACTTCTTAGTGGAGTTTAGAGCCCATCACCTCAACTCAACTCAACTCAACTCAACTCAACGGCACAACCTACCAAGCCAAAGCCAATCATAGATAATAAACTAAAATACCAAGAGATGATGCGGCACTCCTGCAACAGATTCGAAACGCAATCTCAGAAACAGAACAAGATTGAGATTGGGATAGGGAAAAATCAAGTTTGGGGAGGATAGGGTGGTACCATTTTGTGAGAAAGAGGGAGTTTGTTGGTGAGAACATCGAGGCCGTGGTAGACCTGCATGGAATCAGCGTTGATGAGTTCGACGAAGAAGTGAGAGGCCAGATCAACGACAAGCTTCGACTTCCTGGAAGCAATGGGAGAGAATGTGCGAGAGAATGAACGGGCCCGAGAGAATGAAAAATTGAACACTTAATTTTAAATTTTAAATACAAATTTCAAAAATTTAAGAGGGGGAGGTACAAAAAGTAAAAAGACACTTAATTTAAGACGGTTTTCATAAAACCGTCTTTGAATACTTGTTTTCTAAGACGGTTTTACGAAAACCGTCTTTGAACACTTGTTTTCAAAGACGGTTTTACGAAAATTGTCTTTGAACACTAGTTTTCTAAGACGGTTTTACAAAAATCGTCTTAAAGAAGTTTAACTTAATTTCAAAAATGCCACCGCGCACCCTTCTAAGACGGGTATCCTACAACTGTCTTAAAACACACGTCTTAAAAGACCTTTTTTGTAGTAGTGTCAGTGCGTCGATGCAAATGCTATTGGTGTACTTTGATGAACCCGTATTTCTAGGTAGGCATTATAATTGAAGATATAGTTGTATACCTTTATGGTCCTATACGGTGTATTTGATATAGATGATAGAAATTAAAAAAGGTCAAAAAGAATTTTTTAATTAAAGTAAAATGTAAAAAATATAAATTTCATTAAAAAATATATAAGATTTTTCTTGAATGTTATTTTTATCTTCCATTTTACATTCTAAATGCGTAATCTACACAGGTGACCATTTAGTATTATAAGCATGTCAATTTGTTCACTAACTCAACTATACCTTTTTTTTTTTATCATAATATAGTTTTTATCAAAGGATAATTTCCCCTATCTCCTATTACACCACAATGGAGAAGATATTGCACTACTAAATCTCATTCATGGTAGATACTGTACCTGCAGAGCATACAAGAATTCAACTCAATACAATTTCAATCAACTAGAGGATCTCAATATGTAGTAGACATTACTAGGGATCATTTTAGTTAATTTCTCTTGTATCAATTACTGTTATTACTATCACCTCATTATCTTATGTTTATTAATATAATTGATGTTATAACTCAATTACATACTATTGGTTCTAGTCCAATAATGTTGACTACAAATTTGTTAATTGTTTCACATTTTTTTATTATGATTCAAATTCTATTTTTTACCATTAACTATTTTGTTTTTGTCAAACAAATCAATGGAAACACAATTTTGTTGTACAAGTATACAACAAAATAGTGTTTTCAATTATATGTTAGGTGAAAAAAATATACAGTGAAAACAAGATTTCGTTATACAAGTAATAACAAAATCATGATTCTGTTGTAAATGTTTTTTAACCCCCAAACATATACAACAAAAACACAATTGCGTACATCATTTCGTTGTACAAGTGTACAACATAACTGTGTTTTCATTGCATATTTTTTTAATCTTGAATATATGAAACAAAAAAAATAATTCCATTTTGTACTTGTACACCAAAATCCTTATTATGTGAGAAGGGTATTTTTGAAAATCGATAAAAAAACCACCCACATAAGTGGGAAGAATAGCAATTTAGGGGGTGAGAATAACAACTTCCATACCACATTGGAGGAGAGTTATGTAAAGCCTTGAAGCTTTTGGACTTATGCGGTGAGTATGAGGCTCTTGATATATATTCCCTCAGCCTTGGTTGTTAACTTCATCACCACTTTTTTTCTTAAATTAAAAATTAAATTACCCAAACCCTTTACCCTCCCTCAACCTCCAACCACATTCCCAACCTTATAGATACCTTCTGTGGTATGGAAGTTTCCTCTCCATCTTTGTGCCTTATCCCTCTTCCTGGAAGCTTGGAGCATCACATCACCTCACTTCACCATAAGTCGTCATAGTCATCAAGTTAATTTTTTTTTTTTGTGTCTATTAGATCCTAATGTACAATAGAAACACATTTTCATTATGTATCCATTTTTTCTTTTTAGTTTTCTTTAGGACAATCATTTAGTTTTGGCCAATATTTGGGACAATTATTTAGTTTAGCACAATATTTAGTATTTTAAGACAATATTTGTTATTTTAGAATAATATTTAGTTTAAGGACAAAATGCTTATGACTTTGTGGTTTATTGTACATGTATATAACTAAGTATGTTCAATTTTACTCAAAACATCCATATATTAGACAATTTTTAGTGTTTGTTTAGCTTATATGCCTTGGGTGTATCTAGAGCTGTGCGAGCACCACCCATTTCCTATGCTCACAAAGTAAAGCAAAAACTAGTCATAGAGACGATTCTTGATGCACTGGTGGAACCAATTATTGCTCCTAGAGTTTTTGTTTAGGTTATTGAGCTTGCTACTGAGGCTAATAGGCCATAGGCTTCTTAGCCCACTATCTAGGAGGTCTTGTAAACCTATTTATGATAAGGACTTATGTGAACCATATTATCGCACACTTGTGGGAAAGATTGACTTGCATGGAACTAAAAATGATTGGTCACTGGGTAAGATCTTACCACTACCTAAGGACATAAAGGTTAGGGCATGTGAAAAACAATGAATACACTCAAATACCAAGAGGGAGGTGAATTGGAATAACCTTGACCTTTTAAAATTCTTTATGAAATCAGGGTTTAGGATCTTAATCACTTTTAAAACCAACACAACCTTAATTCAATCAAACCACTCAGTCCAAGATTCCAATCACAAAACCAGCACTTGTTGAGTAATGAAGAAATCACAACATCTGAGAGATTAAGATAACAAGAAGAGATATAATAATAGAAATTAACACAAGCACATATACTGGTTCACTTCTCAAGAGAAGCTACATCCGGTTCTTCTAATCAAACTAGATTAGAGTTCCACTAATTCAAAAGTATTATTTACAAGCAATTACAAGTGATTTTCTCTATCAATCCTAGACAAAGAATCAGAGTTCTAACACCCTTTTAGAAATCAAATCACCAAGATCCTGAGAACCCTACTCAGATATTTACCCCTAAAGGAATGATTGGATCCTTATTATACGTAACTGCTAGTAGACTGAATATAATGCTAAGTGTTTGCTTATGTGCAACATACCATGCAAATCCTAAGGAATCTCATCTTAGTGCAGTAAAAAGGATACTCAAATATCTCAAATCCACACCAAGGGATTATGGTATCCTAAAGGTACATCAATTAGTATAATTGGATATTTTGATTCAAATTTTGCAGGATGCAAATTGGATAGGAAGAGCACTAGTGGTACATGCCACTTGTTGGGAAACTCTCTGATTTCTTGGCATTGCAAGAAACAATCATGTGTAGCTCTTTCCACTGCTGAAGCTGAATACATTTCTGCTAGAAGCTGTTGTGCACAAAGTGTCTGGTTGAAGCAACAACTCAAGACTTTGGTGTTGAGCTATAGGAGATTCCCTTGCTATGTGACAACACAAGTGCTATCAACATTTCTTAAAACCCAATAATGCACTCAAGGACTAAACATATTGAAATCATACATCACTTTCTCAAAGATCACATTCAAAAGGGTAATATCAACATTGAGTTTGTTAAAATAAATAATCAACTAACTTATATTTTCACTAAACACTTAGCAAGAGATAGATTCTATACACTTAGAAACATGTTAGGAATTCTTGATGAATCTAACATATCATAACTTGTTTATTGTGTGATAATCTGTATGGTATTACATGTCATTTAGCAATATCATCACATGTGCTAAAAATTCAAAATTGAATGCATATACACTGTTCATTCTGCATAATGCTATGATTTAATTGATTACCACTCGAAATAATCGATTATTTGATGCTTAACCTTGATTTAAAGACATTTTATGTGATATGTAATCAATTACACTAACGAAATAATCGATTACACTTCATAAAAATTGGATTTTGATTTTTGTCTCTCTCTACTTTAATCGATTACCTTACGGAATAATCAATTATAGCTCATAGGAAACACTTCTCTGTTCATATATTCTCTGTGTCAATCGATTATGATTCTTCTGTAATCGATTACACTTCAATGAAAACTCTCCTCTGATTCAATTGTTATCTGCATTAATCGATTACTTCATAGAATAATCGATTACTACTATGTTATTTGTCATTATGAAGAATGAAATAATCGATTACGTTGCTTCTGTAATCGATTATTGATGGAGTTACTGAAGCTCTGCAAAATTTTTTGAAAATTGAAACTGTCAGATTTCATTCAAAATTCAAAATTTGAATCTATAACTGTAAAGTTATGGCCTTGGAACGTGTAGTAACAGTTACATTGTTTAAAATTCAAACTTGAAGCACTGAATTTTTCTATAAATTCAGCTTTTCTCAAGAGAGAAATTCACACCTGAATTCCTTTCTCTTCAAAGCTTGCTCATTGAATTTTCTGAGCCTTTCTTCTATTCTTCTTCTAGCCCAGTTTCTAAATACCTTTCCTACACAATGTCTACCTCTAAGAGAGTCAAAACTAGAAAGAGAAAGGTTGGTGAGTCATCCAAATCCTCAGGGAACAGATTGCATTCTTGGTTCCTTGAAGAAAAGGATAGAATGACAATACCCAGTTTAATGCCACCAAATTAACCATGCCCCCCAAATATTCGAACCTTGACTGGTTTGCCAAGAAAGGTTTCTAATTCCCTGAACTTCTTGAAATTCAAGGATTGAGGAATTTTGTAGAACTTCAGGGTACTTTTTACCCTGAGTTGGTGAATATGTTCTACACCTGCATGAGGGCCTCCATGGAAGGGGTAATTCACTCTCAAGTAAAAGGTGTTTCCATTGTGATTGATGAGGAGGTTTGGCAAGCTATTGTTGGCATCACTCCTGATGGAGCCAGAAAATTTGAGGAAGAAATAGGATTGACACCTATAGAGGGATGCTTCAAGACCCTCAAACTAGATTGAAGCTAAGGCTTGGCACGGGAAATATGACTAGTGAAGGAAGGCTTCTTCGCTATATCATCACCTACATCCTCACTCGTAGATCCATAAATCATGCACAAGCCACAGATGATGACCTACAGCTTATGTATGGCATCAAATCTGCTACCCAAATCAACTGGCCCCTTGTATTTGTTGAGACTATGCTGAAGGCAAAGAGATTAATCATTTATAGTTTTCCATATGTTGTATTAATCTCAAGGTTTATTGACTATTTCTATGTTGATGTCTCTGATGAGATTGTGGACAATACTTCTGATATTGTCAGTCTCATCAAAACCAAGCATCTCCAAAAGCTTGGTCTAACAAAGACACCACAATGATGGAAAATGGTGGGAGAGCTGCAACAATCTGAAGGTGCTGCTGGAGGAGGAGGAAATGAAGATGAAGAAGATGAAGCTTAAGCTGGACAAGGTGTTGCTGAGTATCAATACTAATGGTTCAAAAGATGGATGCTTTACTCACTCTTCATCATGAACATGGGGCATAAACTAATTCTTCGTTGGAAGAGATGAAGACTAGGCTAGAAAATATAGAAGCTAGGCTTGTTCTAGATGATTTTGACAAAATTACCTAGCTTTTCATATTCTCTTTGTGGTTTGCTTAGGCTTTGCTTTAGTTTATGTTTATTTCAGTTTCTTATGTTATGGTTTAATGATTAATGTACTCAGTTTTTCAATTAATGAACTCTTTTTTCAGTTGATATGTTTCTTACCTCTGTTTATGCATTAATTTTTGTCTTTAATCAAGCCAAATAGGGGTAGAAATAATCAAATAATTGATATCTATGCAAATGCTCTATTTTGCTCTATTTTTTTTTAACAAATATGTCTAAGTAAGGGGGGAGAAAATGATTATGAAATGCATTGGATACTTGAAACTTAACATACTTAACACTTGTTATTGTCAAAAGGTTAATTTGTTTCAGGTTGATTAAGCATAATGCTCATTCCTATCTTTCATCCCTCAAGGAAGTTAAAAGCTATCTTTCTCTCTCAAATAAGTTAAATGCTAAACAAATGATCAATTGATTTGAATAAAATTTGGCATGTTAAAATCCAAAAAAGGGGAGATTGTTAGATACAGGGGGAGTTGGAAGAAGGAGCTGCAAGTTTCTCAAAGCAAGGCTAATGTAGTTGGCTTGGTGTTTTAGCTTTTTACATGACCAATCATTCTGATGACATTTGTAATTTGTCTAAGTGGTTCACGTACATAGCCTAGTGATCCTTGCATAGCATAATTCATTTACATGTATGCATATGTAGAACACAGGATTAAATGTTTGCATTTGCAAAGAAAATAGCATGGCTTAAATCAATTACCAATACTATGTAATCAATTACATGCTTGTGTTTGTTTCTGGAAAAGCCATGATGAACACTTTAATCGATTACCTCTCTTCTGTAATCGATTACCAAGTGTTATTTCAAAATATGTCTATCTGTGTTAATCGATTACAGGAAATCGTAATCTATTTACTTAGTTCATTTTACATATAGTACGAGTCTGCCTTAATAGATTACAAGTAAGGCGTAATTGATTACAAAAGCTTGTTTTCTATTTGAGCTTATCTGTGTTAATTGATTACATCACGTATTAATCAATTAAGTTGTTCATGAAAGTTTTCCAGAAAGCTCAAGAACATATTAATCGATTATCTAATTGATTTAATCGATTACAGATGTTAAAATAATCGATTACCTGAACGGATTAATCGATTATAGTTAGTTAAATCAGTTTTTTATAAAAAGGCTTTTTGGGTATGCACTTCATAAGTTTTGAGAATTTTTCAGAGCGAAATATTCTTTGAGTTTTAGATTTACCCAAATGTTCTAAGTGCATTAAAAAAAGAAAGAAACTGATTTTACATGTTGAGTCACATCTTGTGAGAAGGATCAAAGAGTTAATTTTTGAAGATGATGTGTTTGTAAGAAAAAGAGATTTCAAGGAAGATTAGTCTGCGCATTGATATTCATTCAACCTGATTGATCAGTAACATCAAACATTCATTCAATCATCTGTTAAGGATCTCAGGTTGTGTATTTCTTGAACTATTTGTTTTAGAATTTTTGTTTTAGAATTCTGTGGTGCAAACCATTTTAGTTCTTTCAAGCTTTCTTGAGTAGGGTTCTCAAGGGGAAAGATCTAAGTAGGTTTCTCAGGATCTTTATGATTTGTATTATAATAGAGTTTTAGAATTCAATATCTTTATCTAGGGTTGATAGAGATTATCACTTGTATTGCTTGTAAAAGAATTATTTGATTTAGTGAAAACTCTAACCTAGTGTTGGTTGGAAGACACTAGATGTAGCCTCCAAGTTTGTGAGGTGAACCAGTATAAATAGTTGTGTATTGTGTTCTTTATCTGTGTTTCTTTCATTGCTTATATTTGGAAATCAATATAATCAACAAGAAATATTTTAGTCATTACATGCATTCTATGGTGTATCTTGATTGAAAGAAAATTCTGTTTTTGATAAAGGGTGATTGAGTGATATGATCCAAGTTTTAATTTCGCAAATTGTTTTAAAGAAAAGTTTTAAAAGACTATTGTAACCAATTTACCCCCTCTTGGTTATTTGAAGTGTGTTCATTGTATTTTCAGAGAAGACCCAACAACAATGTTATCAATTGCCTACTACAAATTGGAGATGCACGAGGATTTCCAGGTATATTAGGTTCTATTGATTGCATGCATTATGAGTGAAAAAATTGTCCATTTGCATGGCAGGGTTAATTTCGTAGAGGTGATCATCACAAACCCACAATAATACTTGAAGCAGTTGTTTCACAAGACTTGTGGATTTGACATGCATATATTGGAGTTGAAGGTTCAAACAATGACATCAATGTGTTTAATCAATCGCCTGTGTTTGATGACGTTTTGCAAGGTCGAGCTCCTTCAATATAATTTACAATTAATGGAACTCCATATAATATGAGGTACTATCTTGCAGATGGTATTTATCTTGATTTGACCACATTTGTGAAGACCATATCAATGCCACAAGGTCCCAAAAGAAAAATATTTGCATAATGTCAAGAAGTAGCGAGAAAGGATGTGGAACGAGCATCTGGTGTGCTCAAATCTCTATTTGGTAGAGCATATTTGGGAGCGTTACTGTCATAACAATAATGAAATTTGATTTTTCTTTGGAATTAATGTTTTGCAATTTTTTTATTATCAAATTTATGTATTTTCATTTCTTTAACATTTAGTCATAAATAAAAATTAAATTTATGCTCATATTCCTATTTCTTAATATTTATATTTTTTTCCTTCGATGTTTTATTAATTAAATTTAATTACTTAATTAATTATATTTAATTTAATAAATATTTAAATATTTTAAAGTGAGGTTTATGTGGGATTTACTAAAAGTTACCTAAGATCCCAAAATGAGATCTACTACTAAAGGAGAAAATGGGAGAGATCTTGAAAGATCTTTAATCTTATGTGACACTATAAAATTTACCAAAAAATGGTCTAAGATCTCAATTTTAAAAAAAATTTGTAACATAATTTTCTTCTGTCCGAAGAAATTATTCATCGAAATAACGAGTTACTATTAGTATCGACACATCTGAGATCGCTAAATGTTCAGGAGTTCTTCTATTCAATCCTTTTCCTTCTCCTTGTTGCTGGATATCTTCTATCTTTCCTGCAGGCATGGAAATCAAACTGGAATGAGACCTTCCTTTCTGTCGACATTCTTTTCCATTCAATCTCTCTTCCCATCTTGCATCAGTCTCTGACTCACTCATGCGGTTTCGACGTGCCCAGAGGCCAGAGGCAAATCCATTCATGGTCTGTAGGACCAACACCATTCGAAGGTGGGTGGCCCGCCCGGCCTAGAACGGTCATTTTTGACTGGGCTTACACACATTTGCTCACTTACGCTATCCCCCAGTCATAATAAGAAAATAATAAGTAATGTGAAAGAAAGTCAAATAAAGAGAAAATCTGATCAACGATAGAATAAGATCCATTTTGAATCATATTTAAGGGATTCCAAAATAAATGATTTTAGCCCTTATAAAAGTTATAAAAAAATGGATTCCTCCTTTTTTTCTAAAAATTTTAGAAATCAAAAAGAAATGTCCGATAATAATTTTTTCTTCGAATCTTAGCAATCGATATCCTTTCAAAACAAAATTTTTTTGTCGATTATTTTTTGGGATATACGTGGGGGTTTATTCCTCGGATACCGTCATTGCTTCTTCTTCGGGAAAAGAAGTTCATGACCCGCAGACCTTCTACCTTCACGCGGCATTGCTCCGCGAAATTTCGGTCTATATTGGCACCATAATATCAGACTGGGGGGCAGATTAGAATTAGAGATTGATAGAAATAAATAATAGAAATTAAATAAATAATTTGAAAAAAGGGACTATTTTTAAAATAATTTGCAATTTGGGGCAGTCAAATACGTCTAAATTGGGCGTGTTTGATTTCTGTCGCTAAATCGGTCGCTAAAAGTTTGTGACCACAATATTCCGTCGCAAAATGTGTTAGCGACTGAAATAGAGACTGAAATTAGTATACGACTTTAAAATCATTTTTTTAATTTACACTATAATTTTTTTTCAATTTTTGAAATTAGTGTTGCGACCACAATATTGTGATCTTTTAATTTTTTTAAATTGAATTCGTTTAAAAATTTACAGTATAATTTTGGTAAATAGATATACCAAAAAAACATTATCTAATTTGGGTTATTAGGAAAAAAAAGAATGTGTATAATATATATATACACACACATACACACACACACACACATATATATATATATATATAATTACGAATATTTTTGTAAGTTTATTCATCACAGGAAGTGGGACAAGAGAAGTGGGAAAAGAGTATTTCGCTTGAGGGAGTAGCGAATTATGTAACGGCATGAATGGTTCCTATACATCACATAATTCGCTACTCTGTACAGCGAATTATGTAACGGCATGCTGACGTGGCAGAGAGAGAAAGAACATTTCGCTTGAGGGAGTAGCGAATTACATAAAATAAATAACTACTCCCACTTTCCAATAAATAACTGCTTTCACTTTCCCATAATATATGTCATCCCTTTATTTTTGCATATCTTTTTAAACTAAATTGGATGGTAACCGACATATTTTTATTCAAATTTTTATTCAAAATAATTTTAAAAGAAACTGTATTGTTTTACAAAACTAATTTAGTTAATAGAATTAATTTTCAACTAAATAAAAAAATATTTAAAAAAATATGATAAAAAAAAATCAAACCAACTGCTTTTCAAATTGTTTCACTTATTTTTTTTTCAAATAATTGTCGATTTAAAATTGAAATATCTTGAATCAGTTTTAAATTGATACTAAGAATTAGAACTATTTCAAATAGATTTTCTAACTGTTTTTTTATTTTCAAATATTTTTTTATTTAGTTGAAAATTAGTTCTATTAACTAAATTAGTTTTGTATAACAATATAATTTTTTAAAAATTATTTTGAATAAAAATCGGTATTTTGAATCAGTTTTAAATTGATTATAAGAAATAGATCA
>PYAF01005251.1:75529-90707 GCA_007407185.1 Glycine tomentella | reverse complement strand
GATATTGTGTACAGTTTTGTACTTAAACAGTGAAATTGTATATGAACACCATATTATAATGTAAAGCGTGTATGCTTATGGCATTTGTTGATGCCTTTTTGTTATATTGCTTCCGAACTGCTTAATCTCTGATGTATTATGTCTGATAATGACGGTTTATGCGTGTTAATCACCCGGTGCGTGTAAGGGGTGTTACATAGCTTCATGTTTTGAAGTGAACCAGTATAAATTGCTTGTATTCTTGTTTCTATATCTCTATTATCATCTTATTCATTGATCTTTAATTCTTTGAATCATATTCATTGTTCAACAAGTTCTGTTTTGATCTATTGAATTCTTGGGCTGAGCTATTTGATTGAGTAAAAGGTTTCTTTGTTTTTGAAAGTGATAAAGATCCTGAAACTCTGATTTGAATTTAAATTTTAAAATACCAAGGTTCAACCAATTCACCTCCCTCTTGGTTGTTGTGAAGTATTCCTATTATTTTCACCACCTTCCCCTAAAACCGCTAAGCTAATGGCTTCATTGGCTAAGCAAATGGATAAGTTGCAAAGGAATGTTGAAAGGAGGATGGGAGACAGATTTGATGAGATACAAAGAAACACTCAAGAGTTGAGTGGGAGAATGGAAGACATAGAGAGAAGGAGACATCATAGGTCACCTTATTCTTCTCAAGGGAGTGATGATAGTGAAAATAATAGGAATACTTCACAACAACCAAGAGGGGGTGTGAATTGGTTGAACCTTGGTATTTTAAAATTCAAATTCAAATCAGAGTTTCAAGATCTTTATCACTTTCAAAACCAAGAAACATTTTACTCAATCAAATAGCTCAGCCCAAGAATTCAATAGATCAAAATAGAACTTGTTGAACAATGAATATGATTCAAAGAATTAAAGATCAATGAATAAGATGAGAATAGAGATATAAATAAGAACACAAGCAATTCATACTGGTTCACTTCAAAATTTGAAGCTACATCCAGTTTCTTCTAATTCACACTGAATTAGAGTTCCACTATTATAAAATATTCTTACAAACTTTTAGAAGAACCTCCC
Organism: Glycine tomentella; assembly: GCA_007407185.1. Lineage (NCBI taxonomy): Eukaryota > Viridiplantae > Streptophyta > Magnoliopsida > Fabales > Fabaceae > Glycine > Glycine tomentella. The sequence goes on along the minus strand of PYAF01005251.1, from coordinate 89,648 downwards.
CTTTATCAACCCTAGATAAAGAATAGAATCTGAAACCCTATTAGACTTTTAAGGAGAAAGATTCAGAGAACACTACTCTAATCTTTAAGCTAGAGAACCCTTCTCTAGTCCCAAGCTAGAAGAATCCTATTACAATAGCGAATTTCAACAAAATATGTAAACAAAATTACAATCAATGAGTTAAGGAAAGAAACAACCTGATGATCCAGTGAATGACATGCATATGAATGAATAATTCAGGTTGAAAGACAAAAACAAACTTAGAACATTCTTCTTCCTTAACCTTTGAAAGAAACTTCTTGCTTTAAAGAATCACTCAAAAACCCATGAGTGTTTTAGTTGATGCAAGAACTCATAGAACTCAGAAAATCACTTTGGACGTGTTTAGAAAGCTTGTGTATGCTTAGAATACAAATTGATCAAGTTACAAAAACAAGCTGAGCTTTGGTTCTATTTATAACAAACTTTTCTAACTATCAGTAATCGATTAAATGTGCTTAATAATTGATTAAAATGTTCATGTATTCAATTAAATCAACCTTGTAATCGATTAAAGTGTTCTACAAGTTTCTAGACATGAGCAACGAGTAAAATAATCGATTATTCCATCTTGTAATCGATTAAGACAACAAGCTTCAAATTATCAAAATACACTATGTAATCGATTACGATCTTTGGTAATCGATTAAATCAGGAAGCTTTATAAAACATAATGAGCTATGTAATCAATAAATACAGGAAGACAACTTTTTCATTTAAGCCTGTGTAATCGATTACTACCTATTGGTAATCGATTCTTCCAGAGAGTCTTCAAATCATGTATAGCAATGTATAGCTTTGTAATCGATTACTACCTATTGGTAATCGATTAAAGTGTTTCAACAAAGCAGTATATATGAAAACAAAGGTTAAATAATCGATTATTCTGATAGGTAATCGATTACATTGTTCTTTAAAGCTTTTCCAGAATGAACTAAGAACAAAATAATAGATTATACCTTTAAGGTAATCGATTACAACAGTACAATAACAATTTTTCAAAAAAAAAATTTTGAATCAAATTAAAACCTTAGTTAAATGTTAAAAGCTTTGTTTGATTTTCATGAAAAACATTTAGTTAAATCACTGAATGAATAAGTGAATGCATGGATCAATCAGATAGCTTTCCTTTTACATAAAATCCCAAGTCTTCAAGCATGTTGAAAGCTTAAAACTCATCTTGTATCAAAGACTTCCAAACTTCATGAAGTTCCCCCTGTATCCAACAAATAGCTATGAAGATTGTTGAAGACATATGCATAGGAGGAATAAGGATGGCATGGATAATGTGAAGGTCCAAATTCCCAAGTTCCTAGGTACTTATGACCCGGAGGCTTACCTTGATTGGGAGATGAAAATCAATCACGTTTTCGATTGTCACAATTTTAGTGAAGAAAAGAAAATGAAGTTGGCTAGCCTTGAATTTGAGGGATATGTCATGGCGTGGTGGAATCAAGTACAAAAGGAAAGAGAAAGATTAAGAAGACATAGAACGAACATGTGGGAGATAATGAAAAGAATCATGAGGGAGAGATTTGTCCCACCTCAATATATAAGGGAAATGCATAACAAGTTACAAAGACTCTATCAAGGAAGTAAGAGTGTTGATGATTATTACAAGGAGATGGAGATTTCTTTGGTAAGGAAAAACATTGAAGAAACTAATGACACTACAATGGATAGATTTTTGAATGGCTTGAATAGGGACATTTTCAAGATGTTGTAAAGCTTCAAAGCTACAACACCCTGGATGAACTTATATATACGGCTGTGAAAGTGGAGCAATAATTGAAGAGAAAACAAGCCTACAAGAAGTCTTCATATGATTATTCATCTTGAAAGGATAAGGACACTTCCAAGAAGGAGGGTTCTTCTTCACAATATATTGAAAGGAAGTCTTCAAGAGGTAATCCTACTTCTCCTACTCAGCCCCCTTCTAATAAATCTAGTTCAATTAAATGTTTTAAATGTTTGGGTAAGGGTCATATTGCATCCCAATGTCCAAACAAAAGGATCATGATTGTGTTATAGAATGGAGAAGTGGATAGTGAGTCATCTAAAAGCTCTCATAGTTCCTTTAGTGAAAGGGAGGATGATAGTTTTCTTCAACCGAAAGAGGGAGATCTTTTGATGGTAAGAAGAGTCATGGGAAGCTTGTGCAAAGATCAAGATGATACACAAAGAGAAAAAAATTTTCATTCTAGATGCTTGGTGAATGGAAATGTTTGTTCTTTTATCATTGATGGAGGAAGTTGTACCAATGTTGCAAGCACTAGATTAGTGGAGATGCTTGGTTTAAAAACCACCCCTCATCTTAAGCCTTGTAAATTGCAATGGTTGAGTGACAATGGTCAGTTGGTTGTGGATAAGCAAGTGTTGCTTACATTCTTCATTGGAAAATATGTTGATAAAGTGCCTTGTGATATGGTTCCCATGGAACCTGGCCATGTTTTGCTTGGTAGACCGTGGCAATATGATTGAGATGTTATCCACAATGGGTACACCAATCGATATTCTTTCTTACATAAAGATAAAAAATAGTTCTCTCACCATTGTCTCCAAGTGAGGTGTGTGAGGATAAAATAAAATGAGATTGAAAAGAGAAACAGAAAATAAAATCAAAGAAGAAAATAATCCATTGAGAGAGAAAAGTAAAAAAAGAAAAAGATGGCAAAAAGAGTGAAAAGAAAGAACAAACGCAAATAAAAAAAAAAGTGAAAAGAAAGAGCAAATGAAAATAGAAAAAAAGAGTGAAAAACAATTAGTGATAAAAGAGAGTTTGTTCATCAAACCTAAGGAGGTAAAAAGAGTGATGTTAGCTAGACAACAAATGTATTTACTTATTCCAAATTATATGTGCTTGTATTCTAGTGCCCTTGAGTTGTCTCAAGGTTTTGATACACTTTTAAAAGAGTTTAAGGATGTCTTTCCACAAGACATACCCCATGGCTTGCCACCTTTAAGAGGAATTGAGCATCAAGTTGATCTTGTTCTGGGAGCTTCACTTCCTAATAGAGCTACCTATAGGAGTAATCCAAAAGAGACCAAGGAGATTCAGAAGTAGGTTGAAGAGTTGATGCAAAAAGGATAGGTGAAGGAAAGCTTGAGCCCATGTACAATGTCGGTCATCCTAGTCTCCAAGAAAGATAGCATGTGGAGGATGTGCACGAATTGTAGACCCATCAACAACATCACTGTAAGGTATCAACATCCTAATCCTAGACTTGATGATAGAGTAACCAACTCTACCACTTCTTTTTCTCCTTTTGAGGTCGTTTATGGTTTTAACCATTATTCCCTATTGATTTAATATCCTTACCTAATGATTCTTCTATTTTGAGTAAGAATGGGCTTTCTAGAGCCACTTTTGTTAGGAATTGCCATGGAAGGGTGAAAAATCAAATTGAGAGGAAGATGGAGCAATATGCACGACATGCAACCAAAGGGAGAAAGACCATGGGATTTGATCCTGGAGATTGGGTTTGGGTACATCTAAGTACGGATAGGTTTCCTTTCCAAAGGAAATCTGAACTCCAACCTAGGGGTGATGGTCCTTTCAAGATCCTTGAGAGGATTAATGACAATGCCTACAGGATATATTTGTCAAGTGAGTATGGAGTGAGTTCTAGTTTTAATATCACTGGTCTTTCTTCTTATAATATAGGTGTTTTGAATTCAAATCCGAGGAAAGATTCTTTTCAAGAAGGAGGGGATGATAGAGGACTATTCAAAGATCATGAAGTTCTAGAAGCACTCCATGAAATGAAGGGTCTAATAACAAGGTCCAAAACCAAGCTTCTACAAGAAGAGATGACCAAGAGAATCATGGCTGGACTATTTAACAAGGACAAGGATGGAGGAAGCATAAGGAGCTGAATTGGACCACCTTGAAGATTGTAGGAGAGCTCGCTTAGCGCGAATGTCATGCTTAGCGCAATTCCTTTCGTAACTTTTGTAATTTTCATAATTTTTGTTATGTCATAGTTTAGTAATTTCTTATTTGTGTAAGGACCTCAATGTGGACTAAAAGAGGCCCAAATTATGCATTTTTAGGTTTTATTAGAGGCTTAAATTTATAAGTACTCAGATATTGCTATTTTTGGATAACTTTTGATTAATGAAATTAAGCATTTGCCTAAATTGAGAGCTTAGCCTCTTCTTGGTTCTTGGTTGAACCCAAATCGATTATTATCAAAGAAATTTTCATTTGGGGTGAATCCTCCTCAACTTATCGTTCCAATACCGATCGTGGCGTTATTTATTACCATCTTTTTAATCTTCTCCATCTTTTGTTTTAAGTTCTAAACAACTATCCCTTGAGTCTTGAAATTTGCATTCGAAAACAATCCTATCCAAGCGTTCATGTCTTGGCCGTCATCAAATTGACAATAGTAAATTGAGCTAGAATTTATAGAGGAGCTCCACCTCTTATGGGAACTTTTATTTTCTGAATGCAAGAAAAACCATTTTAGAAGAAGCATGACCTAATCTAACATGCCAAGTGGAAAAGAAAGCATTACACTTGGAACTATTTGACTTACTCTTGTATGCATATAGGCCATTTGTAAACTAAAAGGGTAGGGCCACACATGGTGACTTTGTGATGTGAACATCATGAAATGCATATAGGCCATTTGTAAACTTGCCTTCCAAAAGAATTTGGTTGGTTGCTTGATATTTAACACATCTATCAGCTTGAAATTCAAAAACATTGTTGTATATAGCTAATTATTAAACACTTAACATGCTTTTAGGAATATTGGGAACATGCCAAAAATTGTGCAAGAATAGGGGATTAACATTTGTAGGAGACATGAAGTATTTAGCTATGAGTTGTATGTTTACTGCTGCCCCATTCGGTACTTCGTTCTTACCTTCACCATCGTAAACAAATTTGGTCACAAGATTCGAAGATTCATGTATAATATGATTTGTGTAAAACTGGTATCTTTACTAATTTGTGAATAAGTGATTGAATAATTAAAAAGATAAAATTTAATTTAATTTTAATGTTAAAATATTAATTAATAATTTATGTTTATGTTTTATGTATATTTTATGAAGATTTTTGTAAAATTTCAACTTGTTTGATTATGGACAATGTAAAAATACACTATGAAATAGTTGATAGATAAAGTTGAAGTATGAGAATTTACTTATAATTAATTAAATTTAATTATATTTAGATTCAAGTGATGTTAAAGTGATTTTCTCACCTTGTGTATCAAAGTGAAGTAATAAAGGTCATTTAATTGAGTTTGAGCATCCAAACTGCAATATAAGTTGGAACTGATTGTCTGACACTTAATTAAGACTTTTCGATCATTCACATAAACACGTGAGAGACCTTATATTCATTCTAATACTTATTTCAAGTCACAATTCCATTTGGTCAATAAATAACTAAACTTAAGATTTTTTTTATCAAACTTGATGAGATTTCTCTGTGTATTATTTACCAGTACACAAAACAACTTTTTATTTTTCCTAGACAAGATGCACTCACAAAGTTCTCTCTATATTCCACCTAACTAAGTGGTTTCATTTCAACTAAACTCATTGAAAAGTAACCAACCTAGCTTAACTACATGTACTTGCTAAATACATATTTACTATACCTATTTTCCATGCATCATACTTACTCTTAACCTAAATCAAATCATGCCCCCTCTTTCCCTAGCTGCTAGCTGAAATACCTCGTTGGGAGAAACACAAAAATTCAAATTTTACAACAACTTCTTCATTAAGTTTCTACCTAAATTTCTATTTCCTAGATTACCCTCACTTATGTCTTTAAATCTAAGTCTATTTTGCCACAAAACACATTTATTTCACATTATATTCACGTGGATAAAATCAACACACGCACACACACACACACACACACACACTCTCCATTTCACTCACTTCCAAGCTTAAAGTGTAGAAAGAAGAAGAGAAGGGAGAAGGGTAAGTTGAAAACCCTAGATCCAGCTTCCACTTTATCTTGATTTCTACTCTTTCTATTTCATCTTAACACCTCAAATGACTCTTTATTCTTTGTTCTAAACTTTAATGTTTCCATTCTCTCATGCTTAGTTGAGGTTAAGTGAAGGAGAAGCCAAAAGGAGGTCATTTCCACCATCTGTTTGTTGCTAGTTGTGTGTGGTATGCATACTTTGTGGTGTTGTTTTGTTTGGTGTTTATTTCATGATATATGGTTTGTTTGAAGATTATTTGATGAAAGCATGTGAAATAGCATGATGTGCTTGAAGATGTCACGAATATGTTGCTATTTTGTGTAACGACTCATCTCGTTGCTATGATATCACTACTCTAAACGTATAATTTTAAAATTTTAAATGAAAATTCTATTAATTTGATTATGAAAATAAGGGTAAATTTCTCACGATAATACACTCATCAAAATTGCACAAATACATAAATAAAATACACACACACACACACACACATATATTAAACCATTAGATATCATTCACATGTCAGAACATAATTCAGTTTTTACATATATCTAAGTTTGAGATCACATGCCCGATCAAAGAGAAACAAGGAACCAACTAAGAAAGAGTTGATAAAAAAATACAACTCTCTCCCAAAATAAATTCCAACTTCATCACGTCGGCTTGGCGGGTCCAACAAAAGGATTTCCCTCCAACATCACCTACTGATGTTCATCTGCTCCCACGAACGAAGGTTCGCGATTATCACAGGTACCAACCACACAGTACAAAATTGCAAGGGTGAGTTTATTATACAATATCAACAAACACCAGATAACAATGATTAGTAAGAAAACAATAATAATAACCACAATCATTCTCAGTAATCAATCAGTTCAACACACACTCAACCAACTAGTCATCAACTTTTTCCACAATTCAAATCAATTATGCTCAGAATGATGCATGCACCTGACTCAACTCTCAAATGCAATGTGGTACCATTCGTCAGAAAATAGCGTAAGCATGCCCACATGACACTCTCACTTAGGAAAATGATGCAATAGCTCATCGAGGTCACCCTGTCGTGCATAGGCCACTCCCCTGCATGGTGATCAACCAGAGTCACAAGGGAGTTCCAAAACGAGTGACATGCCCCCATGTACCTGCATTTTTATCCTAAAAAAAACACTGGTACTTACTGCCAATATATATACTATTTCCATGCAATTATGAAGTATGAAACATAGGCACCATCAATGCACTAATCATGGATAGTTAAAAATTCTAAGCAATCCCTTTCCCTCTCCAGGGATACTTAAAATTCTTAAACCAATCATCTCCCATGTACATACACAACATCTATCCATGACAAAAATATCGTCAACATCAACATCATTTCTCATCAATGTCATCATCAACATCATCTCTTATCAATGATACCATCAACATCATCTTATATTAATATAATCATCAACATAATTTCATTTCAATATCATCAACATCACCAGCAATCGCATTCGACATATACATATATAACACATGTCTCGGATTCACATTCCCCAGGTCTTTAGACAACACAAATCTCATACATTCACAATCCATAATACCACGAGACTGATATTTTAGGAAAATTATAAATTAAAGAGGAGAACTATAATATACAAAACAAACTCATGCCCATTTAAAATTTAATAAATAAATAATAGGAGAACAAATTTATAAATTTTGGGCAGAATCTCCTCTATAATTAAGTTTTTTTTTCCAAAAAATCTAATCATTACAACAACAACATTCACAATATCATTCATCAATACCCAATATATCGCATCCCATTAGTTTAAAACATAGTTTTTTTTTTTGAAAACCAGCACGCAACAAGGACAGACATACATCCTCATAATTGGGTTTGCTGACACTAACTATGGTATCAAAAACTGTAAACAAATAATAAACTCCCCTCACCTATCTATATCCCTATGTTAGCTCCTTGTAGTGTCATTTTGAGATCTCTCAAGTTCACATGCTTTGGTCCAAATGCAGAGCTCTATATACCAAATCGAAGATAATTTAGTATAGATCTCAAAGACAAGGTTAATATTAACATTCGGGGTCAAATACCCACTCAAATTTAAAAGGGGCTACAATGGTGTTTTAGGAGTCCACATAAAAAAGACATCATTTTAAAATTTCAATCACACCAATGTGACCGGGCTCAACGAAAGTCACAAAAATGACATCAATATTATAAAAAGGTAACTTTTACAACGTCTCATTTTCAAAGGTTTTTCAAAGGAAGTGTAAAAACATCCAATAATGGTATCCAAGTCACAAAAGATACTAAGAGGGGTTCAAACTAGCTAAGAGAAGGCATAGAAAACACGGTTACCTTGAAGAAACCACAAAGGGAGGGTTGGAGGCTCCAGTCTCTATCGAATCTTCGAGATGAATTTTGAAGATTTCACTCTAATTAAAGTGTTCCTCTTCGTGCGGTGATCCGATGACAAGCAACGACGGCTCATGGCAGTCACCGGTGGTCATGGGTGGTGAAGGAGGAGGATGAGAGCTTGAGTAAAGGTTTTGGGGAAGAAGAAAGCATAAAATTCCTGATTTCATGCTGCTGCATGTATTTGTAGCCAACTTTACTCACCCGGTCGAATTATGCTCGCCTGGGCAAGCTGACCCAGTTTTTCTTTTAAAAAAATCATTGCTTTTGTGCAAAGCTGATATCTCACGCTCCAGATGTTATTTCGCTAACCCCAACGGTCCAAACTTGAATAAGTGGGTTATGAGACTACGTTTAAAATTTGAAGACACTCCAACGGTTAACCAATCTAGGATTTTGATGTTACAAAAATAGGTTTTGGGTCAAACTCAGAATCACACAATTCCAATGCAGATCAATCAAACTCCATATAACCTAACATCCACACCAATCAATTGAACAAGGATAATTCATACAACACTTCAACTAATCTAAACTAATCAAATAACACAAGAAATACATCAAACATATATTTTCAGTTATCGAAATTTTAGGGTGTTACATTTTGTCTTTACACCATGACTTGTTTTTGTTATATCTTAAGTTGTGGTTATTGTTTTGATCTGATTCCACTTTTAAATGAAATAAAACTTGAAACAATACAAAATGGACACTTGAAACACCCATAAAGGTTTAGAAACAAAGGAGACTTATTTTCTATGATTTTTTATATTTGAAACTTTTGTACCAGATTCTAATAGAAAAATGCTTTTGGACTTGTTTAGTACTAGAATCATAACAAAGAATCTACACATGGATTTATACAAGGTTGGACTTTTTAGAAACAGAAAAAAAATCCTCTAAAACATGGTGAAAAGTTTCTAAAAGTTAATACTCTTTTGTGGGCTAAAACTGAGAGACGAATGGATTGGTCACCTTGCAAGGATAGTTTGACCTCTTGGTGTTCTTTATTTTATTTAATTTTTTTAATATATTTACCTGAGAAATGAGTTATTGTTTGAAAAATAGACACAATAAAATTTCAAATGATATATGGCATGTATGAAACAACAATGTTTTAGTGACTCAAATAATTATCTTTTTCAGACCTTGAAAACAGAAAAGAAAAAGCCTAAGTTTTTCAAGTTACCTTAAAGAAATTAATTGAGTGATTTCTAAAACTTTTGAAAATGGACTTTGGTGATTTTCCAAATCAATTTTTTCAGTTTAATTTTGATCTTTAAAGATCAATAAGTAAGATTCTATGTTTTTATAATTATTAAGATATTCTATTTATGAAAAAAAGTTGAAATCTTTCCGTACTTAAGTAGAAGTTGTTTTTCTTTGACTTTTTTTTGCAATTTCCTTGATTTCAAACTACATTTAAATCATTTTGAAAATACTAAATAATTAATATAATTAAACTGAATTATTTATTAATTAAGTGGTGGCTCAATTTGTTTTTGCAAAGTTGCTCGATGAAAACTTTGTGTTGAGAGGTTGCTCTAGGAGAATCTCTGCTGATCCTCAATTTGGAATCGCTCTAGATAGGATTCTATTGTAGTTGTTGATGAAATGATGGTAAGTGTTGTTCCTTGTTGACTTAATAGGATTTATTTGTGTTGTGACTGTTGACGTTGTTGATGGTCATGTGTTGATGCATGCATGCATGAGTTGGCAACTTCGGTTGTGTTGTAGTAATATGAGCTATGCTATGTCAATTTTAGCTGTGTTAGCGAGTACACACATATGTTTGGGGTTGCTTGGTGGGACCCCATATCTAGTGTGGGAGAGGTTGGTGGAGGATAGACTTCCTTAGAGATGGATGTACGAGCGACTCCACGTTTTAGGCAAGGATTACTGCAGACCTTGTGTCGCGGTGAGCCACTAGCCACATACTCTTATCCTAACAAGACCACTATAACACTTTGTAGATAGGTTTTGCACGAGATCCCACAAATAGTTCATGACACGTGCAAGTGTTGTTTGCCCAATCGGGAGGTTGTTGATTTTACTATAATTAACGGATTATCCAGCCTTATCACTTGACCAAGTTAGTCTCCATGGATTAGTCATTGCATTGTGAGCAAGAGAGGTCCTAACATCACTTTGTGAAAGTCGTTGTTGTGTCACATGAGTTGTCTGGCATCGCATGACATTTCATATATGATGTGATGTATATGTTGAGTTTATCTGTTATATTTGGTCGATGATAAATGTGTCTGAATGGATGATATCTGTTGTTGTATTATTCATTTGCTATGATAGATGTTATATGAGTAGCTACATTCTCACAATATATGTGTGTGTGTGTGTGTGTGTGTGTGTGTGTGTGTGTATGTGTGTGTGTGTGTGTGTTGTTTTCGATAGCTTATCCTTGCATTGTTGCACATGTGATTTTGTGCCTATGAAGATCTCAAGCGATGCATTCATGGGAGATGAATGAGATTCAAGTCCTATCCTTAGTTATTTTTCGATTATACTTGATTTGCACGTTCTTTGATGGCCAAACTTATCAAGATGTCATTACAAGAGATGGTCAATAGACGAGAGACATACTTGTCACATATGTATCTCAAGAGTATACATCATCTTCACGTGAATGACTTTGAATCTATGAGTATAGACTTTCCTTTTGAGTCTTTGGTCTGACATCACCTAGCATGTTGACAAATGGTAGTACAAGGGAACCTACTCATGAAGATATTACATCAGTGATTTAGACAATATCACGTATCTTTTATCTCTATAGTTTGATAGTAGAAGGAGATTTCTCTCGAAGTCTCTCATATGTTTATGTTTTGGGATTAGTGTACAAACAACATAAGGAGTGCATGATGTATTATAGTAGGTAGTAGGTACATTGTGACGGTTGCACACTTTTCACCTAACTTTTCTTTTGAGATATTTCTATGATTTTAGCTTGTACCTATATCCAGATAAACATGAGGTAGACGTTGTTTCATCTAGTGCTTTTATCCAGTGTGTGACTTGTTAAGCTTGTTCCTATGTTAATGTACGACTTTGATATATATAGTTATTTTGTGAAACATTAACTCATGTTTTCATAAATAAACTTAATAAGAGTTTTATTGGAGATAAAATTTAGTAGAAAACCTTGTAGCACAATTGGGATGTTACATTTTGCGACTCCAAGTCAGGGTACCAAGAGGGATCATATAGGGTTTTAGGTACTTCCATATAGAGTCTCATTTTTCTTGAATGAAGTTAATCTTCATTATACATCTAATAACAATTCAGTGCAATGTGAACCAATTTCTCACAGATATAACATTGAGGCTTATTGCCTTGGCTACCTACTCTAGTTAACTTGTTTCTTCTTCTACCTGTATTACTTTTTGAAACTATATTAGTTTGGTTTGCACATAAATGCATCTAAATCTTTCTTATGTTTTTGAAGTCATTCTTCTAGAGCCAGCAACAAGGCTTCCATTTCCTCTATAGTATAAGAATCAAATCTAGAACGACAAATGTAAAGAAAATATCATATTATTGTGAAATGACTCTGAAAATTGCTTCAATCCAATCTTCCACATTATTGGTGCTCCAACCATTGCTATCATATCTACAGTCTTCTTGAATACCAACAAGTACTCATTGATTGTTATAGTTTTCTTACCATTATTTAGTTGCAACTTCAATTGATTGATCTTTGCTTTGGTTTGAGTCTCAAAGTGAACAAAAGTCAAATTTCTTTCAAATCTATAGTGTATACTCACATCCAACCATTGTTGTTGTCAAGCTCTCAAACCTAAAAGATAGAAACCAAGATGCTAGTATCTAATCTTGCTTCTTTCAATTGATGTAGTCTTCACTAATTTAAACTTGCAATTCATGGTCTTTAGTGAATAATTTACAAGCTATACTTACAAATTCTATAATGTGTTTTTGTAGTTTGTGACCTTTGATGATGAGTTCAGTTTGTTACTTCCATGGCAATAAGTTGTTCGCATCCAACTTGATTGTCATTGGATTAGTGACATTATGAACAACAAATAGGTGAATAACCGTATAGTTTTTCACCAATGCTAGATCGGTGAAGAAAAACCACAGAGAAAAGCAAAGTACAAAAAGAAATGAATTGAGCAAATGGGAAAAACAATGTCAACTTTGTGTATTAACCTTCAATTTGTTAGACTCAAGGGGAGCAAAAGAGAATCCATGAAGCTGATGATCTTAGACATACAGGTTTAGGCTTTTTACATGCCAATTCAATTAAATGAAATTTGTAATTTGTGTTTGTCTAAGTTGATGCCTCATATAATCAATTGAATAAAACTCATTCATGGTTTTGTATTCATGCTTTCACAAAGTAAAAGTTTCATAAAAAGCTTTTTTGAAACTCAAGATTTTCATGAGTGCATAAAAAACTAAGTGTTCCATATGTCAAGTTTTGGGAAAAACTGTTTTCTCATTGGTTTAATCGCTTACCAGCAAGTGGTAATCTATTACTTGTGAACAAAGAATCTATTTAATCAATTATGAGTATATGGTAATCGATTACACAGTTCAAAATCACAGAATGAACTTCGTGTGATAATCGATTAGAACACTATGGTAGTCGATTACTTAGTGCTATTTTTCATTAGAGCTTCCTGTGATAATTGATTACATTGTTCATAAAGCTTTTCCAAAAAGCCTCAAGAACACTTTAATCAATTACTTAAGTGATATAATTGATTACTAACAGTTATAATTGTCTTCTTTATAAATAGCTATAGCTTGTTTGACTTAAAAACAATGAATTTCATAACTTAATCTTCAGAGATAAAGATACTACGAGCATTTCAGTGTTTGTCCCACAAATTCTCTGTTTCAACAATCTTCAAGAAACCTTGTGAGGATTTCCTTTTCGGCATGTGTTAAAGAAAAGTGTTGGAGAGATTGTTTTGAGATTTTCATTCAACCTTGGTTCAAGATTCTTAATCATCTGCATTCATCTGCATTGGATCCCAGGTTGTATCTCTTCTTGTTAATTTGGTTTAATTTCTTTTAGAAATTCAGAGTTTGTAACTAGTGCAATAGTTTCTTAAAGTTTGTCTAGAATAGATTTTTCTAGAAGAAGATTAGAGTAGGGGTGTTTCTCTAAGTCTTGATCCAAAGGGTCTATAGGTGTTAGATGCCTTATTCTTAATCTAGGTTTGATTAAGAGTGATTGTAAAAACTTGTAAGAACAAATTGCATATAGTTAGATCCTAGCTAGTTGGTTAGGAAATTGGATGTAACTTCTCTGGATTGAGAAGTGAATTAGTATAAATTATGTGTTGTGTTCGTCTTCTTTAATATTTTCTTTAGGTTATTGATTGTCATTCATTGATAAAGCTCTTTCATAATCAACATAAGCAATCTTGGTATAATTGTTGTAACGAACTGCCTTATCGCTACTGTATCATCAACTCTTACCGCACAAGATTTGTAATACCCCGTAGGCCTCCAGTGCGTTAACATTAATAATATCAGTTTAGCGCTTAGTAAACATAAACTAGTACTCAGCGGAAGTGTAGAATCGATTTTCTTGATTCATTATGTATGGAATATCAACACGTGAAATCACAATTATACAAAACACAATTCAATCCTATGCTGATCCAGTTTCTCCATTCATATATCAAAAGTCAGACATCTTAATAATACA
>PYAF01005251.1:57715-67732 GCA_007407185.1 Glycine tomentella | reverse complement strand
ATCATGTTATTGTCTACTATCTTGATGGGCACCCTAGGACCCTTTTCTATGGCATTCCATGCTCCTGGATCATTGGATTGAATAAAGATCTTCATTCTATTTTTCCAAAAGCTGAAATTCTCCCCCTCAAACAAAGGAGGTCTGTTTAAAGATGCACCTTCCTTGAAGGTTATTTGTGAAGTATTCATTTTGAAAAAAATGATCTTGAGTATCTTACAAGACCTAGCTCTTGATGCCAATTGTAAAATATGGGAACACTTCACACTTAACCAAGAAGGGGGGTGAATTGGTTAGCCTTGGTAATTTAAAAATTACTTGATGAATCAAAATCAGAGTTTCTTTGCCCTTTGGATCTTTATCACAAAAACAATCAAGAATCTTTATCCAAGATCAATCAAAGACTTGTAATGCCTCAAGAAACAACATGTAAAAACAGAATTCACAAAGAGAATAATCAAATATGCAGAAAATGAAAGAACACACAAGATTTATAATAGTTCACCTCAAACACTATGAGGCTACATCCAGTTTCTTCTACTCAACACTAGAGTAGAGTTCCACTATTGCAAATATTATTCTTACAAGCAATTATAAGCTTCTCTTTATCAACCCTAAATAAAGTTCAGAAGTCTAAAACCCTATTAGACCCTTAGAAGCCACACCCACACTAAGAACACTACTCAGTTGTCTTTAGAGAAACACTATCTCTAACCTTGCAAGAAAACCAAATTACAATAGAACTTCACATACAAAGATTCAATCAGAAACTTTACAACAACAAAGAGTAAGGAAAGAATTCACCTGATGATCCAAGAATGATATGCATATGAATAGAAAAACCAGATTGAATGCAGAAACAATATGCAGAACAACTTTTCCTTAAACTTTGTAAAGAATTGTCTTTGCTTCACTAAATTCTAATGACCCATTTTTGTTTGAATGGAAGCAAGAATTTTAGAACCCAGAAGAAAGCCTTCGTGGATGCTTAGAAAGCTTTTAGAACGCTCAGTGCTCAAAAATTCAAGTTCTACTTCGTTCTCTCAATCAGACAAGGCAGGGTTCTATTTATACTAAAAACTGTAACTAAAATAATCGATTAAAAAAGCTCCTGTAATAGATTATTTAGCATTTGTAATCGATTACATACGCTCCCGTAATCGATTAAACTGTTCATAGCAAGTTCTGGGTTACAGCAATGGGTCATTTAATCAATTATTCCGACGTGTAATCGATTACTCCAGGAGGTATAAAAAATCAGTTTGAGCTGAGTAATCGATTAAAATAATTGGTAATCGATTAAGACAGGCTTTGCAAAAATCATGTTTGTGTAATGTAATCGATTACAACACATCGTAATCGATTAAAGCAGACTAAGTGCAAAACATGAAACAAACTAAATAATCGATTACAATAAGTGGTAATCGATTAAGGCAGCGTGACCACTTTTTCCAAATAGGCATGTCATCGATTACGGATCAGTGGTAATTGATTAAACCAGTCACTCAGTCATATCATGTGTATACTAAGATGAAATAATCGATTAATCCGATTATGTAATCGATTAAATTTTTCTAGATATTTTTCCAGAAAGCTTGAAGAACAATATAATCGATTCTTTATGTGTATTAATCGATTAAACCAGCTTAAGGCTATTTTTCCAAAATACTTAGCTTCTTTTTATGTTCCAAAACAATTACTTAATGCCTTTGTGATGTAATGCTTAAATGAATATGAATGGTATACATGCAAGGACTTGGATAAACAGAAAGCTTTCTTTCCTTTTACATTTAATCACAATCTTCATCTTCAAGCCTTCAAGCATGTTGAAAGTCAAAACATTTCCAAGTCTTCACATTGCTTCAATCTTCAAGTAGCTCCCCCTCAAATCAACACAAACTACCAAGAATATAAAAAATGAATTTACAACAAGAGATAATGGAGAGAGACAACCTGATGATCCATTGAATATGAATGAATATGGTTTACCAATCAGAGTTAAAATGCAGAAATAAAATTCAGAACTTTCTCTCCAAAAACTTTTTTAAAAATCTTGCCCAAGAAATCTTTCAATACACTATGAAGATCAAAAAGTGGGACAAGAGCTTTGCTAACTCAAAAAATTCTTTCTAACTTTGAGAAGGCTTGTATATGCTTAGAGAAATCGAAGTCTTAAAGTTGTAATTTCAGACAAGCCTTTAATCTATTAATAACCAATTTTTATAACAGAATGTAATCGATTAAAGTGTCATGTAATCGATTGAATTATCATATGTAATCGATTAAATTGCCAAATAATCGATTAAAATGTTCTTAGCACAACCTAGGAAATGAAATGAGCAAATTAATTGATTAATCCAAGTCATAATCGAGTAAATCAGACAGGTTTAGTTTTGAAACAAGCTTAAGTAATCGATTACAGATTTTGGTAATCAATTACAACAGACAAGTTTAGTTTTGAAAAAAGCTTAATTAATCGATTACAGATTTTGGTAATCGATTAAGTTAGTGAAACATGATTTTCATTTTGTACTAAGTAATCGATTACAAGTAGCCTGCAATCGATTAAAATGTTCTTCATGGCTTTTCCAGATTTAAAACAGAAGCATGTAATCGATTGAATCATTTGTATAATCGATTAAAGCAATGGAATTTCATTTTTCCAAAAACTTAACCATGAGAATTTTAATTTCTTTCACAAACATGAATAGCTTTAACGCTTTAATAAAATCATGTATGCATGTTAATAATCATGTTCATGCAATGCTAGGATCATAAGATTAGCCTTTCATACACTTGACCAAATTACAAATTCCTTAGCATGTGAAAAGCTCAAAACTTTCTTCTAAGGCACAAGCTTCTTGTTTCATCTTCTTCCTACTCCCCCTATATCCAACATATTGTTTTTCATAATCACGCAATTAATGACATATTGTTGGGTCATGCATATGCTATTCGTTTAACCAGTAAAGAAAAAAAATTGGTTTAGAAGGATAGATTGTAGAAAAAAGACATTGGACAATGTCTGGTCCCTAAAAAATCTATGATTTTTCTTATGCTAACAAAAGTATTAAATTTTGTATGGACTAATGGATTTCAGTAAGTATTATAGGATTGCACCATTCAATCTCCTATGGTAACGAAATACTTAAGCTCATTTTATATACATATCTCTAACTGTCCATTGAGCTGTTAAAGAACAAGTATCCAAGTTAATTGTGAAAACAACACTCTAATTATTTTGTGCTTTTATGCATCCAAAAAAGAGGTCACTAACTTACACAAACTATTTTATATCAAAGTTAGTTATGTTCTCATGATGGCACAATACATGTTAGCGTTTCAAGGATGATACATGTTCCGGAAGCTTAGATATTTTTGTATTCCCTCATTAATTCATATTTGAAATTTTCTAACATTTAAAATGTTGAGACTTTGTGCCCAAGGCAGGGACAAAAAAAAGAAATCTTGCAAGAGTAAAAATAGTACAAGTAGTGGAGTAGAGAACATGTTGCAACGCGAGACACGAGATTGAAAAATGAAGTATCAAAGTGTTGAAACTCTACTGATTATTGGTTGATCTAATACTTGTTCTTTGAGAGCTATTTTTTGCCTAGAAAATTTATTTCATTTGTATTCGAGCTTACTTGTATATCCACTCTTTGAGTGTTTCGAATATTGTATACATTCAAACTATTGTTTGGAAAACCAAGAGTGGTTTAGTGACAAAAAATACTTGGGTGTTCTTAATCTCATGTGGAGATTAAGGGTGTGTCAGGAGTGACTTGGAGAATAGCTATTGTAGCCAACAGTGGTAGGGAAAAATACTTATTGTAATCATTGTTTGATTAATTGAACCGTTCAAGGTTTGAAGGAGAACTAGTCAAAGGTAATGATATTTGAGTGAACTAGTATAAACCATTGTGTTTCTCTCTACATTTCTATATTATTTGTTTTTTTGTCTTGAAGTTATTTCCCTTCACATCTTGAATGCACAAGCTCCTATGGAAAACCTTTTGTGAAAACTTGTTATATTTGTTGGACGTTGCCCGACAAAACTTGGTTATTGGGAAAATTTATTTTGAGTATTAGGCGCTTGTTTGAGAACTTATGTTTTCAAACAGCTTGAGAAAATATTTTTTAAAAAACATCCATCTTGAGAAAAAGTTTTCAGTTTATATTAACACAATAATGAACCCCCCTTGTAGTGTGTTCCTTCTATTTCATGGACATTTAAGATGTTGTCAAAGATAAAATGTGGTCACATCCAAATTCTATCTAGCTCTTGAATTCATTCTCGAAAATGTTGATATGTGATTTTACTTACAAGACAAACAAATATTGTCTTCCGTTATTGGAAATAGTTGTTGTGACGCCCACTGACATAACTTTCTCTATCGCCTTTGATTATTTAAAATCTCAGAGAACAAATAATTTTGAATGGACTTTAAGTAAGGTGACCAGATTGTTTGTGAAAGATGACGTGTTGCCTCAGATAATTATTAGTGATAGAGATCTTGCTTTGATGAATGCATTGGAAATTATGTTTCCTTCTTCAACTAACTGTTATGTTTATTCCACATTTCTAAGAATCTCAGCGTAAAATGAAAATGCACTTGGGTAAGGCAGAAGAGTGGCAAAATGTCATGGATGGTTAGGAAGTGTTGGTTCAATTTCTTGATAAGCAATTGTATAACCAATGCTTGAATAGCTTTACAAACCTATGTGTATATTTTCCATTATTTCTTGAGTATGTCTATTATACATGATTTCTTCCTTTTAAGGAGAAGTTTGTACAAGCATGGACTAATCGGGTTATGCATCTTGGAAATACAACAACAAATAGGTACATTAATTGAATTGCTTACTTGCTTTGACATTGATTATTTTTAACATTAAAGTCTTGTTGACATTACACTTTATTTCATAACATGTTTAAAGGCGAAAATGCAAGATTTAAGAGGTTACTTCGTGATAGCATGGTGACCTATACACCTATTGGGATGCAATGAATAATATGCTTATATTTCAGCATACTTCGATTAAAGCTTCATTTTAGAAAAAGATGAATGTGGTTAAGCACGAGTTTAATAATGTGCTTTATTGGAAGGTATGAGGCTTTATATCAATTGAAGTACAAGACTTGATATTCCACGAGTATAAATATGTTGACACCATTGGTGTTGACTATTCGGCTTGTGATTGCACACTTAGAACTACTCATTGTCTACCATGTGCATGTGAACTTGCTAGATTTAGTTGTATATATGGCTCAATACCCTTGAATTCTATTCATGCACATTGGAAGATATTATTTGTTAGTAATTCAGACGACAAAGGTGATTCTTATGGGGACTTAACTTTGACACATGATTTTAATGCATTGTTAAAGAGATTTTCACAAATTGACCTGTGCGGTAAAATCATCTTAAAGGAAAAAGTTTGTGAACTTGTATGTTCAGTTACCACTTCAATGTGTCCCCCTCTGGAGAAGATGAAAACAAATGGTGCACCAAAGTCTATGAAATCTACTAAATGTGGTACTTTAATGTGGGAACACGTAGATGAAATGCACATGATGAGTGGAAGTTCAAGAACTAATGGTGTGGTTCACAAAGTTGTTTGTGACAATAAGAGGAACAAAATACATAGTTATATGGATGAATTTTTTTGATGAGTTACAACAATACATTCTCAAAATTGTTGATGTATAACCAGATGGAAATATTGGTTACAGGGTGATTGCAGTGTTGGTAGACCAGGTTGAGGAATCTTAGGCTCTAGTGTGCCACGACTTGATTCAAGAACTTTAAACATGGAACTTTGTTTATGTTGATATGTTTAGTGATGTTTTGTGTATTAATTATTCCATTTTATGTTTATTAATTAACTCTTAATGTTGATTACAAACATGGTTAGATGTTACACAATTAGTTAATTGTTGCACTCAATGCATATTGCCAACCAAACAATACAACAAAAGTATGATTTCGTTTTACACTGCACAATAGAATTATGCTTTTGTTGACATAAAATGAGGCAAAAAAATAACTACGATGGAAATCATGATTCCATTGCACAATATTGAAAAAATAATGATTACGTTGCTATAATTGTTGTTCAAAAAATATTATAAAGAAACAAGATTTTATTGAATATTTGCAATGAAATCATGATTTTGTTGAAAAAGGTATTTTTCAAAATATGAAACTGTGGGTGGAGCCAATAGCAATGTGGTGAGGTTAATAGCAAAGTTGTACTAGTAATTGCAATATGGTTTTAAGTATCAAGAAAAAAATTCAAATTTTTTTTTTGTTGTAAGAGACTTTCTTCTTGTAGTTCGTCCCCCTAGATAATTGTTCCACCATTGTCTCTTTCATGCTTCATTCTTCAAGTTTCCGCCAAGTCGACATTGTTGATTACTTCAACATCATCAATTGATGCCAAGAACTTTTTACAATTTTTAGGAAAAAAATCGACAGTGGCTTAATAGTTTTCTGCCCCACTGTCAACGGTTTCAGCCCCCAAGTACAAGAATCTCATTTCCCTTAAGAATCATGAACTTGTAGCTTATTTGGTTTGAATAATACTCGTTTGTGTCAAATGAAAATCACAAATTTCTCATTTGATCAATCAAAGTTAGGATTGATGATTGATCAAAGATTTTGCTTCATTTTATTTCCTAAACACATCAATTAAATGTAGAATTTTTTTCTTGCAAAGTTTCACTAGAATTTCTTTGAGCTCTTTGCATGCCTCACACAAGACAACAACTATTTAAAAATATTGCTCATGGCCTAGCAGCATGTGCCAAATGCAACTTCAATTCTTTGCAAATCATGCAAGTTACAATTCATGGTTGCTTTTGCTTTATATGATTTCGTGTATTGATTGATTCAAAATCCTCACCTTGTGTAATTTCATTGCTTACTTTTTGTTTGTATTTATCTTTGAAATTTAACTAGGACCACAAGTTTCTTCCAATACTCAAGCCTAGCATAGCCTTCTTCAAATGAGGGGAAGCACAAGCTTGTTTCAACTTTTTCAAAAGCTAACTAGGGTAAATGATAAAGTTTCATTTAGTTTTCTTATTAGTTAGTTTAAAAAGCTAACTAACATATGAGAGGAGTCATTTATATCTAATTTAGCTTAGAATCTATCATGTGGTTGTAGCCAATTGTGAAAACAATATAAGTAGCACACAAACCAAGAAGGGGGTGAATTGATTCTTCTTAGCCAATTAAAATTTGCTTTAAAATTGATTTAACAATAAAAGTTTAAAGAATTGTATCATAAATCAAACTTAGAATGCTTTTGATCAATCAAGCTCCAATCCTTGTATAATTTGATTACTTTATTAATTAGGATTAGTTGAAATGTTATGTGAATTATCCATATGAAATTGCTTGGTGTAGATGTCATGTTATGTGGAGTTTGGTTGAGATGCATTGTAATTGAGTGATTCCGAATTTGACCTGAAACTTTTTTTCGCAAAGTCACCATTCTGGATTGGTTAACCGTTGGATCGCCTTAATATTGGTGAGTTCCTGACCCACATATGAAAGTTTTAACCGTTGGGATTGACAAAAAAGCATTTGAAGCATGCGAAATTAATTTTTCACTGAAGCAGAGATTTTAGAATTGGGTCAGCTCGCCCAGACAAATTTTGCAGGCATTTTTGCTCACCTGGGCGAGTGAAGGCGGTGATAAATACGTACCAGCAGCCATAATTACGAAAATGGAGGTTCTCTTCTTCCTCCTAGCTTCCCTCAACCTCCCACCATCATCCTCCATCAACCACTGCCACCGGTGACCACCACGGGCCACTGTCGCTTGCCGTTGACGGATAAAACTATGAATGATGTTGCTAATGTAATTAATTGGATTTTTGGGAAAAGTCTTAATTACAGAGGAGACTCTGTCCAAAATTTTATAATATATTTTGTTATTTAATTCTTTATCAATTTTTTTAAATGGGCATAAGAGTGTGTTTTCTATATTGTAGTCCTCCTTTTTAATTTAGAATTTTAATACCATTCTCGTGGTAATATGGATTGTGGATGGATGAGGTGATATTGATGTCATTGATAATATTGAAATGAGATGTTATTGATGTGTTGGTGATGATTGAATGAGATAATGATGATGTGTTTATTGATGTATAAATGATATAACGATGATGTGGTTTATGATGTTTAAATGAGATGATGATAAAATGAATGTTGATATTGAAATGAGATGAATTTGATCTATATGATGATGATGATATCGAGATGAGGTAATGTGTATGTACACTGATATCCATGGGAGGTGCATGATTGGTCATCCTTACGGGGAAGGATTTGTTCCTGGCCATGGTCATGCATTGATGGTGCCCATGGTTGTCATTATGTGATGTGGATATACATGGATACCCATGGGGGTGTATGACTGGTCATCCTTGCGGGGAAAGATTTGTTCTTGGCCATGGTCATACATTGATGGTGTCATAGTTGTATGTTGTGTATGTAGTGATCGGTTAGTTATCCTTGCGGGGAAGGATTTGTTCCTAGCCATAGTCAGTGCATCGGTGAGCCCACATTGGTGTGTTATGTATGTACATGGGGGGTGTATGACTGGTTATCCTTGTGGGGAAGGATATGTTCCTGGCCATGGTTATACATTGATGATGCCCATGTTTCATACTTCATGTGCATGGATGGAAATAGAATGGTGACAGTAAGTACCTGTGAGTTTCTGGGGGCTGAAACACAGGAACTAGGGGGTATGTCACTCTGTTTGAAACTCCCTTGAGACTCAGCGTTGATCACCATTGGGGGGAGTGACCAGTGCACGACAGGGTGACCTCGATGAGCTACTGGATCATTTTCCTGAGAGAGGATATTTTCATGAGGATTGTACCACATTGCATGTTGATAGATGAGTCATGTGCATGCATCATTTTGTGCCTGAATGTTTGAGTTGTGAAATGCATTGGATGATTGGTTTGTTGAGTGTGTATTGGACTGATAGAATTTTGGTAATAATTGTGATTGTTAATGTTATTTCCTTTCCAATTGTTGTTATTTGATGCTTGTTGATTTTATATAATAAACTCACCCTTACGTTTGTTGTACCGTGTGGTTGGTACCTGTGATGATCACGAACCTTCGTTCGTGTGAGCAGATGAGTAGCCTTAGGTGACTCTGGAGGGAGATTCTTTTTGGTTGGAGCCACCAAGCCAACATGATGATGTTGGGTTTCTTTTTGGGAAAGAGTTGTGTTTTGTTAATTAACTCTTTCTTAGTTAGTTCTTTAACTTTTTGTTAGATATGTAATTTCAGTTGTATTACATGTAAAACTAAAGGAAGTTTTAACATGTGGATGACATGTACCGATTTAATGTGTATATATATCTACATATGTGATTAATTATGGAATTGTAATATGTGTATGATAATTATATTATCACAAAAAATTTACCACCATTTTCATAATCAATTTAATGAAGTTTTCATTAAAAGTTAAATCTTGTGATAACCTTAAGTTATGGCATGGTTGGCGCCAGTCGCGCGGGAATTCACATCAAAAAACCCTGTTAAGGGTGTGGCGCGGATAGCGCCAGGTCTGGCGCTGATGGCGCCAGAGTCTCTGGAACTTGACGCTCAGGGCGTCAAAGTCACGCGAGGGGCGCCAGAGGTTTTCCAAACCGCGCGGGTAGTGCCATAGGTGGCGCGGATGGCGCGGGTAGTGGCCTGGAAAACCAGATTTCCCTGGAATTCCACGCGACCAGCGCCAAGTGCGGCGCTGGTGGCGCCACCTAAACCGCCATATTGGCGCGATCAGCGCGGGAGCTGGCGCGATCAGCGCCAGAACTCGGGCAGGCAATATAACAGAGGTCAGTCGCGTTTTGGAAGAAGAAAACCTTCTTCTCCCTCTTTCTCCATGCCCAGCCTCCATTAATGGTGAAACCAAGCTCCCTAGGACCTTATTTGTCAGCCTAAACACTTCCCTGTGACCTAGAAACGTGTTTTAACCGAT
>PYAF01005251.1:31494-53010 GCA_007407185.1 Glycine tomentella | reverse complement strand
TGTTAGGAATGAATGCTGAGTTAATAACAGATGCCTTTAACACTTGTTCTTGCAAAGGGTTTTTGAATTTTTCAGGAACTAAGCAAGTGCATAAAAATGGTATGAAGCTTCTCCATTTAATCACAAGACCCATTGCTTTTCAATTTAAAATTTGGCATGTTTAAAGCCAAAAAGGGGGAGATTGTTGATTTGAGGGGGAGCTACTTGAAGATTGAAGCAATGTGAAGGCTTGGAAATGTTTTGACTTTCAACATGCTTGAAGGCTTGAAGATGAAGATTGTGATTAAATGTAAAAGGAAAGAAAGCTTTCTGTTGATCCAAGTCCTTGCATGTATACCATTCATATTCATTTAAGCATTACATCACAAAGGTATTAAGTAATTGTTTTGGAACTTAAAAAGAAGCTAAGTATTTTGGAAAAATAGCCTTAAGCTGGTTTAATCGATTAATACACGTAAAGAATCGATTATATTGTTCTTCAAGCTTTCTAGAAAAATATCTAGAACAATTTAATCGATTACATAATCGGATTAATCGATTATTTCATCTTAGTATACACATGATCTGACTGAGTGACTGGTTTAATCGATTACCACTGATCCGTAATCGATTACATGCTTATTTGGAAAAAGTGGTCACGCTGCCTTAATCGATTACCACTTATTGTAATCGATTATTTAGTTCGTTTCATGTTTTGCACTTAGTCTGCTTTAATCGATTACGATGTGTTGTAATCGATTACATTACACAAACATGATTTTTGCAAAGCCTGTCTTAATCGATTACCAATTATTTTAATCGATTACTCAGCTCAAACTGATTTTTTATACCTCCTGGAGTAATCGATTACACGTCGGGATAATCGATTAAATGACCCGTTGCTGTAACCCAGAACTTGCTATGAACGGTTTAATCGATTACGGGAGTGTATGTAATCGATTACAAATGCTAAACAATCGATTACAGAAGCTCATACAGTTGCATATGAGAATTGTCTTGTAGTTATCATCATGAGGAGTGGCATGTCAAATGGCAAGCTGGGAACAACATCATATGTTTTAATTGGTTGTGAAAGGAGCGGAAAGTATAGATCATGGATAAAAGGTTTGGTACCGCCAACAACTAGCACGAGAAAATGTGAATGTCCTTTTAAGCTATGAGCCAAACTAATCCCAGGAGGTCAAGGGTGGATTGTGAATGTAATTTCTGGCAGTCATAATCATACTTTGGCTAGGTCATTCTGTGGACACCCATATGTTGGTTGACTAACTGATGAGGAGAGGATCATTGATAAGTGTCATATTTAAGTTAAAATCATGTTTTAAATGACGACACTTATCTTTTGATTTCAGAAGATTTGATTATAAATTTGCCCTAAACCTAGTTAAATAGCACCTAGTGCTTGTATAAAAGTTGTTTGTTAATGTTTTGGAATATTAATCCAATCATGCTTTGTATTTTGATAGATTCTGTGGATTTCTGAGGCTTCCGAATAAGCAAAGCAAGAAGGGCTTACACAGTAAACATGGGAGGTGTTACAAGCAATCCAGGCCCAGAATCCATCAAAGCCCAAAGAATTCTTCATGGTTAAGGCATTAACTCGGCCAGGCGACCAAACCATATGTATTTGGCTCGCCTGGGCGACCACAAGTTCCAAGATGATAAGAGTTAACTCGCCCAAGCGACCAAAATGTGAAGGAATGGCTCGCCTAGGCGAGTGAAGCTGGTAGGAGAAGAATTCCTATAAATAGGGGACGAATTTGCATCATTCAGATGCCATTTCTTCATTCATTTGCTTCTTAGCTTGTTTCTTAGGTTTAGGAGCTTAAATACTAGTATTAGGTAGGTTAGGGAAGTGAGAGAAGTGAGATTTAGTGTGGAGACTCTGCCGAAAAGAAGCGGTGATGGAGCCCTTCATCAAATCTTTCCTTGAGGAGGTTCTCTCCACAATGAGTAGCTAGCTTCTCTAAGGATTGGATGTAATCTTCTTAACCCTATGTCTCTCTTTTAATATTTACTATATGCATGAATCGTTTCTATTCCTTATTGGTAATTTTATTCTATCCTTAATGCTTGATTATACTTGATCACTAGTTTCATGAACTTAATCCTATGTGAGACTGGAAAGTAATCTTAGGGTTTGAACTGAATGACTTTATTCATTACGTTACGTTGTTAGGAATAGGGCATAACGTTCTGATTGCATAAAGCACACGATTATAATTCTTAATGTTGGAGTACTTACTTCATATGCAAGGAATCGATATTCGATAGATATCCTTAGAACTCGAATGCGAGGGATCGATTCGGGGTACAATAGTGTGCATCAATACAGATAGGCGATGATTTATGCTTGGTAAAATGAATTGGATATAAAAGGATAAGAATGATGAAATCCAATCCCACTTTCTCATAAGTATATTTCATTTTTGCTAAGTTTAGTTATTTACCATTACTTTCTTAAACAAATGAAATTCCGCACATCCTACTTGTCCATAACTATTGAACTGTTAAATTCTCTTTGGATTAACTGAGTCACTCAAGTCCCTGTGGAGACGATCTTTATAAATTTTTGTAACTTACAATGACAAATCGGTACGCTTGCCGAAAGTTCCTAACAATCATTGTTGGTGATATGACAAGGTCGATGGTGAAACCCAAGAATATTCTGTTAACTTTGAAGGATCACAAATTCACAATGTCAATAATTATATTAGTTTGAAGCAAATATACAGTGCAAGATATGTATACCGGACGCATATTAGAGGCAATAATACTGAAATGCAACAATTGATGACACTTCTTCAACGCGACTTGTATATTCATTGGCATAGATTGAAAGATGAAAATGTTGTACGTGACTTATTTTGGGCACATCCGGATGTAGTCAAATTGAGCAATGCATATCATATGGTGTTCTTGATAGACAATACATACAAAACAAACAGGTACAGACTTCCGTTACTTGACATTGTTGGTGTCACACCTACTGGTTTGACATTTTCAGCTGCATTTGCCTATTTGGAGGTCGAACATATAAACAATGTTGTGTGGACCCTTGAACATTTAGAGGGATATTTATGAAAAGTGAATTTTTCCCAGAGGTCATTGTTACTAATAGAGATTCAGCATTAATGAGCGTTGTCAAAACAGTTTTCCCTGAGGCAACAAATTTATTGTGCCAGTTTCACATTGAGAAGAATGTGAAGGCAAAATGTAAAACTTTTATTCGTCAAAAGAACGCTTGGGATCACGTGATGGAAGCATGGGGGAGTCTTATTGATTGTGGTACTAAGAAACAATACGATGATTGTCTTATGAAGTTTGAGATTGCTTGTTCACCATGGCCAACGTTTGTTGATTATGTGAAAGACACATGATTGCATCCTCACAAAGAAAGATTTGTAACTGCATGGACAAATAAAGTGATGCATTTGGACAACACCACCATTAACAAGTAGCAAAAGTTTTAATTTTGTTTACTTTGTTGTTTGAATAACTTGGATTTTTTCAATGTATTGATATGTTGTCATTAAACGCAGGGTTGAGTCTGCTCATTGGACTCTTAAGAGACTACTACAAAATAGCCTTGGAGATTTATGTAGTGTCTGGGATGTGATGAATAATATGATGACGTTGCAACATGCTGACATAAAGGCATCATTGGAAATAAGCACTCATGTGGTCGGACATGTATTTAAATTAACATTGTACAACAGACTGATTGACATGGTGTCCAGGTATGCGTTAAACCAAATTGTGACTGAGTTTGAACGAGTTCATTATGCGGGAAAAAATCCCGCTCGTTGTGGATGTGTGATGCAAACTACCCATGATCTCCCTTCTGCATGTGAACTAGCTAAAGTTGTTATTGGTAGCATATCGCTTTCAAGTGTTCATTTGTTTTGGCGAAGATTAAATTTTCAGAGCAAGGTTTAGATGATGGGCAAATTGACATTAACCACGAGATGGAGGCAATCTCCAACCATTTTGAGAAGCTTGACATGTGTGGTAAGGTTACACTTAAGACAAAACTTAAAGAACTTGCATTTCCTAATTCAACTTCAATGCATCCCCCACCTAAAAAGGTGAAAACAAAAGGTGCTCCAAAAAATAAACACAAAACACAAAAGATCCACGAAGCGGGATCCATCTTACTTTGAGTATGTTGATGAATTACATTCGGTGCAAAATAGTTATTTTACACACAACAGGTAGCATTCGTCGTATGAGCAGACGCATAACAACAGAAACATTCTGATGATGCATAAATTTCAGCCTTTTATGCACAGATTCATCATGGACATTATTAATGTTAAAGCTGATGGTAATTGTGAATATCGTGTATTTGCTTTCACATTAGGTTATGGTGAAGAATCTTGGCCTTTGGTACGTAACCATTTGTTGAAAGAACTTGCACAATGGTCTGATTTGATCAATATATAGCCTTGTTTGGCGGCTTTCAGAGGTTTGACCAGTTAAGTCGTTCAACTTTTGTTGATGCTTTTTCGAAGGTAAACAAAATTAAATACCTTGGCAGATATAACATTATTTTCGATTTTTTAATCTTCTAAATACAAAAGTAAAACAAGTTTTTCTGTACCAGGTTACTATAGATAAGTGGATGGATATTAGCGATATGGGATATGTGATTGCATCCAAGTATAATGTCATTCTTATTTCCCTTTCTCTCTAGCAAAGTATGACATTTTTCCCTCTGAGAAGCCAACCACCTAAAGATCCATCTGTTCATCGCATCATATGTATTGGTCATGTGTTTGGTAACCATTTTGTTTAGGTATAACTTTCATGGTTTAGCAAAGTATTTTATTCTATTACATTTGGTTCATTGCCTTTTTCATAATTTTTTTGTTTAAATAGGTCAGATTGACAGACGATTATCCCATCCCATCTACAGCATTCTTATGGTCTATGCACTGTTCCAATGAAGCCAATCACTGGCCGACTCTTTATGTTGATTGAATGAGACTGTATACTAAATCCATGAAGTGTAGCACTGACCATGTCGATTTAGGAGACGATTAAAAATTTAAATGATAGTGTTGGCATTTTTTTGTAATGATTTTAAATACTTATCAGTTACCATGACATATATTTACTGTGGTCTACATTTATAATTTTCGGATTAAAGTCATCATCATGGGTTTGGTACCCAAAATTTGCCAACAACACACCCAATCATGTTTAATCATGAAACTGTTTAATCCTAGTGCAAACATACACGTTTAATCACATAGTGTTAATAAGGAATTAATTACGAAAGTGTTTTTAATCATGAAATATTGTCTACAAACATAGTGTTAATAATACAAGAGTCTTCAATCTATCCCATCAAGCTGTCTCCTTTGCGTACCCCTTGACCGACTAGATCGCACATACACTTTTCCATGCTGAGTAACACTCCGTGCTAATTCCAACAGGTGTTGTACACTAGTGTATGCATCTGTACCAGGAGTAACCATACGCATGTTCAGCATGTGCTACAACTCGTCTTCTATCCTTTGGCACATACCCTGAAATAATCATATAACATGCGATGGTCATAAATTAAATTGTTGTGAATAACTTAAAATATATTTAAAAGCAATATTATTGGCATTGTTTACCGATTCATGTTGGGGCATATGACTAACATCAGAAGCTCCCACAACTGGATCTGCCACACTTGCTCTGTCATCGTCTTGCACAGAAGGGGGATCCTGCATGGTAGTATGACTCGCAACGGATGTCAGATAGGCTCCCCAGCCTCTGGTGGACTCATGAATGGATGGGACATCCGATAGAATCATTCCATATAGCCACGAGCATACTCATTAGGATAAGTCACCAACGGTCTATTGGCAACAACGTAGTCGAAGAAATGAGTTCATCGGTCGTCAACTTCTTCTGGCAAAGGAGTCTCAGAGTGGTGCAACTCAGGGATGTGTTGAACAAACCCAAATTGCCTAATAACCTTCTTGGGTAAATGTCTGATCATGTATGGTCCCCAACTTAGGTACCCATAAAACAAGGAAATCATGTCGAAGTCCTTGTGCCAATGGTGGTCCTCGTATGGAGTCCAACAAACATCATCCAGTGTCAACCTATCTAACCGCCTGCGATAGGTTATAACTGGTAAAGCCTTAGAAACTTTCCAGCGACATGCACGGGGCAACCTCTCATCGTAATGAGGATCTCGGATGACATTTCCAATGGTTGGAAAATGTTCATAGATCCAACAAAATTAATTAATATAACGAATCATAATGTTAACACTAACATAATTTAAATTTACTAGACAACAACATTACTTAATAAAGTGATGTATCGTAATTACCTATAGCAATGAAATATATCCGGCAAGGTGTTTCCTATGATGCTGACATGGATAGTTTAAGTTTTCATACATGTGGACTAGAGCAGCTGCACCCCAACTATACCCATCCGATTGGCCTAGATCGCAAAATGTGTTTAAGAACACCACATTGATATGTGTGGCACTCTTGTTCATGAAGATTGTGCAACCAACCAGATGGAGCAAGTATGCTCTAGCCGCTAAAACCCATTGTCCTCTATCACACTTCGCAGGATACAATTCTCGAAGCCACGACAGTCGAACATATGCCATGTGGCACTGTTCAGTCTCAGCTTCAGCATCCTCTACTGTCACGTCCAGAAACTCAACCAATAATGTGATAGCCTCCTCCACGTCAAGTGCATCGTACATCTAGAAAGCTCCCATAACTGGGAGATGCAACAACGATGCAACATCATCTAATGTCAGGCTCACTTCTCCGATTGGCAAGTGGAAGCTGCTGGTCTTTGGGTGCCACCTCTCCACAAATGAAATCAATGGGCTTAACCCAGTAACATGAATATCAGGCTCCACATGCTCTTCCTGAGCAATTGGTTCCTTAGCAACAGGAGCAGCTGCCAGTCGTCTTCAGGCGAAAGTCGTAGGCCTACGGCGTTCAGTGCCTTCCTTTGCATGATCAACATCATGTGATCCAAATGCTCGATCTACAGCTCTCCCAAGATCTTTACGCAAATTTAGTGTTTTTAACATATCTTGTACCAATAATTATACAATAGCTTTTCAAACTACAAACAAATCCATGTTATGTACAACTAACACAAATATCAGCCAACATCTTCACATACAAAAATTGGTCAATTATTCACCGTAATTCATCCAAGTCACTAAACTTCAAGTTCCAATTAAAAAACATCAGCCAACATCTTCACACATAAAACCACACCTCAAGAGTTCCAAGTGACTAAAGTATAAAAATTAAGGAAAGTAAAGGTTAAACAAATCCTAATAGACTCAAAATGCACACAAAACTTACATGAATATGAATATCAAAAACATGACATGAAATGCAACGCATTTCAAAAAAATCAATAATACCACAACAATTTCAAATATTCTGAACCTAGCCCCAAAAAACCTTTACAATATCTAAGTAGACAAATTATATGAGTAACTAGGTGAAACCTTGCAAACCATAAGTTGTATCAAAAGGTTGTTCATGACCAAATCCAATTAGAGGGTTAGGTCCCATAACGGGTGAACATTTAATTTCTTCCAATTTCTCTTAAGCACTAATGTCTTTTGTTTTGGTTTGCAAGAATGCTCATTAAAGATAAATAACAATGGTCTGATCACTAAGGTCAACATAAAGGATCCACTGAAACAACTAAGGTCTTCACTATACAAGATAATAGAATTGTGACAATTGTTCAATTTTAAAATCAATATTCCATACCATATTCAGCAATTCATCAATGAGTTCATTGTACTTCCTCTAGTTAACCATAATAATATGATAAAGCTCTTAGGATGTTGTTTCAAATTGCATAAATCAGAATATTTTAAATAATGCTTCTAACGGATTACACAATTCGTAACCTTCATATGGATTGCATAATCCGTAAGAAGCATTGTTTAAAATATTCTGATTTATGCAAGTAATCTGTAACTTTCATACGGATTACACAATCCATGACCTTCATACGAATTGCATAATATGTAAGATCCCCCCATACCACTCTTACGGATTGGTTAATTCATATCACCCCCACGAATTTGCCAATTCATAATGACCCTGATGACAGAAAATGACCCTCACCGTGATGCAAACACCACAACCACCAACGCAAACACGACCACCAACCACCTGCAACTCCAACGATCGCACAGTACCAATGCCACCACCGTCAGCCACAACACAACCAAGAAGACGCAAATGAAGACAAAGGAATGCGCAACTGCTGAAAGGAAACCAAAAAGAGGCTATTACACACTAAACCTAATTAAAATGGTGAAAATCCTATTTTTAGTATTACACTATTATCATATAGTGTATGAAGAAAATAATATAGTGTAGGAAGAAGAATCCCTTATTAAAATGCTTCAAAATTCAAGTCCCCAACAATTTCAAAACCATTGTTTCACTATCACAAAAAATATCCAAATGGAAAACCACGTCACAATATTGTTACTCCCCCTCTTCATCATTCTAACCACCATTGCAACTTCTAATTCCTCATCATGCCCCATCAACTTCCCCTTTGTTGACACCTTCCCTTGGAACACTTCCTCTTGTACAACCCTAATCAACAAACAACCTTGTTGCATAACTCTCGACACCACCTTCCACATAGGCCTCACCCAACATCTCAAAGAAACATTATTGTTCCAACTTCCAAATGAAAACACTTCCTCCTCACGCTTATCCAATTTTCAATCAAAGCTAAAAACCTTGTCAACTGACCTTCTTTGGTCCTTGTTGGTTCCCTAACCCGTCACAATTTGTTATCAACACTTCCACATGTGCAGGTATTATAACCACCCAATATTGGGAATAAAAAGTGGACTCAGTTAGGCTTGGTCCATTATACTCTTATTGCAAAGAAAGCTTTGATGGCAAAACTCGCTGTCAAAATTGCATTGCATCAAGTTTTAAAGTTGTTTTTCAGCTTACTAGTACTAATCGAAATGCTAGTGTCATTGAATGTTTTTCATTTGAATCAATCTATGTTGCAGCAGTTGTTAATCCACAAGGTACAATTGATGCAACCACAATTGGTTGTGTATTAAGTGTTCCACTTTCTGGTGAAGTAACAACAAAAGGGTCATTAAAGAAGAGAATAAAAGTTGTGAAGCTCTTTTTTGGTTTATTAGGTGATGTGGTTGATGTTGTGATTGCTTTTGTGATGATCGTTGTGTACAGGAAGTGGGATAAGAGAAGGAAAGAAGGTGTTTATCATAGGGAAATTGAAAACGGTGTAAGGAATAGTGTTCTGCTTAACACTAGTGCAAAATGGTTTCACATATCGGAGCTTGAACATGCCACTATTATTTTTCGCAAAGGAACACAATTGGCCAAGGTGGTGATGGAGTTGTGTACAAAGGGAAGCTTTCAGATGGCATTTTGGTTGCAATTAAGGAGAATTTTAATTTGGACAGTAAAGGGGATGAAGAGTTTTGCTATGAAATGGAGATCATAAGCAAGATAAAGCAGAGGAACCTTCTTGCTCTCAAGGGTTGTTGCATTTCAAGTGATAATTTGAAAGGTAAGAGGATGTTTTTGGTTTATGATCCCTACTAGAAAAATGCAATTTAGCAACCAACAAGTTTCTGTGGCCAATTGAGACCGAATTTGCGACCACAGTTAATAGTGGTGGCTTAGTTGCTCAGAGACCGAATTTCCGACCGCATAGGGACTTCGAGATAGCGATCGACTAGTAATCGATCGTTGATGCTAGCGACCCAAATGGTTTCGGTCGCTATTAGATTAAATATCTTTAGATTAGCGACCAAATGCATTTTTTTTCTAAAAAATAAAAACTAAATTTGTAATTTATTTTAAATCATAATAAATATATCATATACTTAAATACATTTTATACTTGAAAAGTATTGAAATAATATATTAGTAATATTTTTAAATTAACAAACCAATATTTACAATATTTTATAAATCATAATAAGTATATAATATTTTTAATTATACTATGACAATTTTTAATAAATTTAATAAACCAATATTTACATTTTTGATTAAGATAAATAAATCATACTTATCATTAATCTTTTAATTTGTTTTTTTGTACAAAATAATTGTTTATTTCGTATAATTATTTCAAAATTATAATAAATAAATACCTTTTATATTATGAAAATATGTCATAATCAAATTTTGTAAAATTAAGTATTTTAAAATATAAAGGATAAGTGTAACACTAATGAGGCTCAATATGGTGTAAGTGAAATTTATGCACTGATGACGACCCAATTGGACTTTAGTACAATATTGCACTAAGCAAGGTCCAATAAGATGCAATGGATAACTTATGTATTCACTAAAAGCTTAAATTGACTTTAATTTAAGGCTTAGTTGCAAAGTTCTTCCCCTTATTTTGTATATTTTACCAAATCGATGCTCCTATTTTTTAATTCAATATCTGAGTTTCCAAAATCGTTGATTTTTAAATTTTAAACGTTAACTAGACTAAAAAGTTGACCAACATTTTCGTAAAAAATAAGAACTTTAAAAATGCTTGAGAAAGCACTAGAACCATGGCCCTTAAAATCTAAAGACACTTTTTTACCACTACTCCCAAGTGCTCATTTGAGTATTTAGTGCAAAATATAGTATTAATATTAGTTTTATCAAAAATAGTTCAAAATTCAATTTTTAATTTATTATATTTTATAATGTTATATATTATCTTTTACAATATAATATATAAGATTAAATTCTATTTTCACGTAAATTAGAATATTTGTATTTATATAAGTTTTATTTTTATTTTAATTATTATATTTATCTTTTTAAATAATGCTTGTGATTTAGTGACAACATCTTTTTTATCTATATGATGATATTCATGTTATTTATTTTAATATAAATAAAAAATTATTGTAAATAAATCACATACATAAATATTTTAAAAAATAGAAAATACTATCATTTTATTTAATTATGTATCTTTACTATATAATTTAATTCTTTAAAAAAATGACATACATGATTGAATAAAGTTAAATATAAATAAAAAATACTAT
Source organism: Glycine tomentella (assembly GCA_007407185.1). Lineage (NCBI taxonomy): Eukaryota > Viridiplantae > Streptophyta > Magnoliopsida > Fabales > Fabaceae > Glycine > Glycine tomentella. Next base: position 41,936 of record PYAF01005251.1, on the reverse strand, counting down.
TATAATAAATAACAAGAATATCTTAATATAGGTAACATATATTATAAATAAATCACATATATAAATATTTTAAAAGATAGTAAAATACTGTAATTTATAAAATTATAATTTATAAAAAAAAATATGCATTAAAGATCAAATTTATATTATATATTTATTGTATAAAATAATTTTTGAATTATGTGATAAAAATATATAAGATTATAAAAATATAATATATAAAATAAAAATAAAGCTTATATAAGTATACATATTCTAATTTATGAGAAAATAGAATTTAATCTTTTATATTATATTTTAAAAGATAATATATAATATTATAAAAATATAATAAATTAAAAAGAATAAGTTTGAATTTTGAACTATTTTTGCATAAAACTTATATTAATACTATATTTTGCACTAATTATCTAAATGGGCACTTGGGTATAGAGGTAAAGGAGTGTGCCACTTACCCCAAGGATCATGTTTTAGTCCTTCCTCAAGGATTTTTTTTAAGTTCTTATTTTTAAGAAAATATTAGTCAACTTTATAGTCTAGTCAACGTTTAAAATTTAACAGTTAACTATTTTCGGGGACTCAGATAATGAATTTTGAAATATAGGGAGACTCAGATAGTGAATTAAAAAATTAGGGGATCGATTTGGTAAAATATACAAAATAGCGAGACAAATTTTGCAATTATACCTTAATTTAATATATTCACTAACCAAGGCCCAATAATGGTTTATTACGATTCAATCTGTAACTTATATATTCACCACTTTCCAATGTGACTTTAGTGTAACATATGCACTAATAATTGATTGAAACCCAATAAGACCCAATACGACATTAATTGTTAAATTTTTTAGGTTCTAAATCAAGAAAATAATATTCAAGATTCAATATTGGTTAATTTGGCTTGGGGACCTAAGAGAAAAGTTGAATCATGGCCTATTTACGTTATAAATGGATACAAATTTCAAACAGGTATCTGGAATGAAGGCATGAATTATTCTAATTATGATGTTTATGTATGGGGAGGTGATGGTCAACTAGAATCTGATATTCAATTGGAGTATATTGGCATCCTATTCATATTTGCACAACAAGCAGAACTAGTTTATTACACAACATATCCCTAGGGGCATCGAGGATGGTAAGTTGTAAGGAAGACAAAAGCTCACAGCAAAATCAATAACAATATAGTGAGTGAAATTGAGCAAGAGGTTCCATACCAAGATGATGAGCCTGTAAGGCTTCAAGAAGTGCTGGAAGTTGACCCTGATGTCATTAATGAATCTCTTTTGGATGTTGATGGAGGTGGAGAAGAGATAGATGTAGATTTACTTAAACAATCAGACTTGGTTGAACCAGACGAGGATGAATGCATATTAAATGAGAATGAGATTGATAGTGATTTCGATGATACAAATACTTCTTAGGTAATTCATACATTAAAGTTGATTGCATGCCTTATGTTTATTTTGTGTGTGTGTGTGTGTATTTACATTTTTCATGAATGTGGTTTGTAATAATTATTACTTTTATTCTTGTAGAGAATATGAAAGAGAAGATAAGTGACCTATTTTGGTGTAGAAAACATGTTTATGTGAGTTTTCATTAACAAGTTGGATTTACTTGTTTACTAAATTGTATTGCTTGTGGTACTTCATTTTTATTTATTTATTTTTAAGTATCATACATGTAGATGGAAAACAGAGGTAGAGGTGGTGGTCACAGAACATTTATAAATCGTGGTAGAAGATGTGGTGTTAGTTTGGGAGCTCCAGTTACTATCAACCCTTCCACCTCTTCTATTCACATAGCAACCTCAGAGTTGATGATTAATGTTGTTATTTCGGCACCAAACATACTTCCTACAGCTCAAGACCAACCAAATCCGACCTTCGTAAGGGAGTCAATTCCCACTACCCTTGTTAGAGATGCTTCACCTTCAGCACCAGATGATTCTTTTAAACTTGAGTACCCATCTGATCCAAATTGTGAACATATTGCTGATAAGAGGCATTTCATTCATGCACGTAAAGGAGAGTAAGTGCATTTTATTTAACTATTAATTTTTCTTAAAATGTTTTTTAAATGTGGTATTGACAGTGTCTTTCTACATAGGTTTCAACCAACATATGGATGTTCTAATATCATATCAGATATCATTAGGAAAAAGTTTGATGAACCAACTGTAAGTTGGTTGAAGGTATCAGTTGACCTTCACGATAGGTGGTTTGGAGAGGTTAAGGTAATTTTAATTCTGGTTTAATTTAAAAGGATTGTTTCTTTTATCATTTCTAATTTAGTTTTTATTTCCTATTTTATGCAGAAATATTATAGGTGGTACCCAGTAGAAGAGCAAGCCATTAAAGCTATTTTGTAGACAAAATGTTCACGCATTTTGAAAAGTGCAATGACCAAGATCAGAAATGGTCAAGATAAAGGAAAGTGGATAACGACCAATGTCTGAGCAGCCTTGGAAGAACATTGGGGTTCTATAGATTTCCTAAACTAGAGCTCCAATGCTAAGGTGAATTGATCTGTTGATAGAGGAGCCTCAACATATTGTGGTGTTCCATATCTACTGCAACTCACTTTGAAAAGATGGTAATTTCACTTTATATATATATATATATATATATATATACACTTCATTGATTTTCAATTTAATGTAATTAATTAAAATGTTTTACAATTTTAATTTTTTAAATTTATGTAGTCAAAGGAGTTTCAAAGACCACCAACTGCTAGGGAGGTGATGGAGAAAACTAAGAAATTAAAGTCAGGAGAATGAGTCAATGATAAGTCCCGCGGATTTGCTGTAAGTTATTTTTTTCTAATTATATAACTTTATTTGATATATTGTGGTTGATATTATAAATGAACTCTTATCTTTGGTTAATATTGAAAACAATGAATATACTCAAATACCAAGAGGGGGTGAATTGGAATAACCGCGACCTTTTAAAATTCTTGAAATCAGAGTTTTGTATCTTAATAACTTTTAAAACCAACACAAACTTAATTCAATCAAGCCACTCAATCCAAGATTCCAATCACAAAATCAGCAATTGTTAAGTAATGAAGAAATCACAACAGCTGAGAGATCAAGATAGCAAGAAGAGATAGAACAATAGAAATTAACACAAGCACATATACTGGTTCACTTCTCAAGAGAAGCTATATCCAGTTCTTCTAATCAAACTAGATTAGAGTTCCACTAATTCAAAAGTATTCTTTACAAGCAATTACAAGTGATTTTCTCTATCAACACTAGACAAAGAATCAGAGTTCTAACACCCTATTAGAAATCAAATCACCAAGATCCTGAAAACCCTAATCAGATCTTTACCCCTAGAGAACACTACTCTAGAAAGCTTGATAGAAACTCTTTGAACTTAGCCTTACAAAAGTATTTTTAAACTCAAGACAATCTACAAGAAAATTTAAGAGAGACACAACCTGTGATTCCCAATGGATGAATGAATGCGCGAATGATTTTACCGATCAACACCAGGTTGTATGAATATCAAAGTTCAGACTCAACTTTCTTGAAAAAACTTTTCTTGACTCATCTTCAACTTTGGAGTAAAGTGATCTTTTAATCTCGAGCTAGAAATCTAATACTCAGAAAACTGTTTCTTGAACAATGAGAACTTTTGCTTGTGTTTGGATTTCGTGATCTCAAGAATATGATGAAAAATGATCTTTTATTAAATCACAGACCCAAGTAGCTTTATATAGAAAACAGTTTTAATAGACAATAATCAATTATTACACAAGTGTAATCGATTATTTTAATATATGTAATCGATTATTTAACTAAGTAATCGATTAAAATGTTCTTGAGACAATCTAGAATCTTTAACGAACAAAGTAATCGATTATTCCAGGAAGTAATCAATTAAACCAGTCAGTCTCGTATATGCAATAGGCCTTGGTAATCGATTACAGATTGTTATAATCAATTAAGGCAGTCATGTACAATTTCCAGAATAAGCCTATGAAATCGATTACAGATTGTGGTAATCGATTAAGGCAGTCATGCATATTTAAAAATGAACTTGTGTAATCAATTATAGTGTAATAGTAATCGATTAAGATAGATAACCATGATTTACATTTCGTGTTGTGTAATTGATTACGATCAACTTGTAATCGATTAAAGTGCTCGTCATGGCTTTTCCAGAATCAAACAGAAGCTAGTAATCGATTATATCCTTGTGTAATCGATTAAAGCAGACAAAGCCATGGAATATGCATAAATGAGCTCTTAAGTTCTTTTCTTAAAACATTTTATGCATGAATATATTTATGCTTTATGCAATGCAAGGATCACAAGATTAGCCTTCTAACCATTCTACAAATTACAAATGTCTTCAATTGAATGACATGTAAAAGGCTAAAACCTTCAAGTGACATTGGCTTTATCCTTGATCTTCATCTTCAGCTCCTCCTATATCCAACAATCTCCCCCTTTTTGGTTTTGATCATGCCAAATACCAATTGAACATTTGTTGCTTTGTTAAGTACATGAGAGAGATAAGTGTAGGAGCTTTAATCTTAACCTGAAATAAACTTAGCCTTTTGCTAATTTCAAGTGTTAAGAAGCTCTGCATAAGCATAGATAAATTCTTAGATTGCTCCCCATGTTTTAGGTAATATTGCTTAAGTTGTAGAAACATAGATTCATAGAGCAAAAAAAAGATTCAGTTATTTTCATTTTCTCATAATGTTCAATAATCTTCTCCCCCTATTTGGCTTATTAAATGCAAAAAGTAGCAAGATACATATCATAAGCAAGGAGAATACCAAATAGAAACCAAAATATTATTCATGGAAAGGGGAGGTGCAGTACATTAATCAATAAAACATTAATATCCAAATAGAAATAGAACTAAAACATAACAGAGCATGAAGCATAAGAAAACTAAACGAGTTTATCAAACTTATCAAGAACAAGTCTAGCTTCTATATTTTCAAGCCTAGATTTCATCTCTTCCATAGATTAATTAGTCTCATCTCTATGCTCATGGTGGAGAGACAATAAAGAATCCATTTTTTGAATCATGAGAGATTTGAATGGAGAATACTGTGCTTGAGAAGGGGCATCTTCATCTTCCTCTTCTTCTTCAGCAGCTTCTCCTTCAGCACCTCCAGCTTGAGGCAGCTGACCAACCATCTGCCACCCTTGAGGTGTTTTTGTCAATCCAAGCTTTTGCAGATGCTTGGTTTTAATGAGGTTGACAATGTCAATTGTGTTGTCAACAATCTCATCAGAGACGTCAATTTTAAAATGATTAATACACCTAGAGATCAACACAACATAAGGAAAATTATAGTTGATCAACCTAGAGGCCTTTAGCATAGTCTCAACAAGCACAAGCACCCAATTGATTTGGGTAGAAGTTTTGATGCCATATACAAGCTATAGGTCATCATCAGTAGCTTGGGCATGACTTGTGGACCTAGGAGTTAGAATATATTTTATGATATAATGAAGAAGCTTATCTTCACTTGTCATATTCCTAGTTCCAAGCCTCAGCTTCAGCCTAACTTGAGGGTCTTGAAACATCCCTCTATAGGTGTCAATCCTGTTGTACCCACCAATCTCTTCTTCAAATCTCCTTATACCTACAGGAGAAATACCAACAACAATAGCCCACACCTCTTCATCAATAATCATGGGAACACTCTTCACTTGAGAGCGAATTACCCCATCCATACTAGCCTTCATACAGGTGTAGAACACCTTCACCAGCTCAGGGTAAAACGTACCCTTAAGCTCAACAAACTTCCTCAAGCCCTGAATTTCAAGAAGGGCTGGGAATTGAAATCCTTCATTGATGAATCAGTTGAGGTTCAGATATTTAGGGGGCATAATCAGCTTAGTGGCATTGAAATGGGTATAATTCATCCTATCCTTTTATTCAGGGAACTAGGAATGCATTCAGTTCCCAGAAGGATTGGATGATTCCCCTGTCTTTCTTTTTCTAGTTTTGATCATTTTAGAAGTAGACATGGTGTATGGGATTGGAAAATAGAAATAATCAAAGTTTGGGCTAGAAACAGAGAAGAAGAAAGCTCAGAAATTTCAATGAGCATAAAGTAGAGAGAAGGAATTCAGGTGTGAATTTCTCTCTTGTGAAAAGCTGTATTTATAGAGTTTTGAGGTTTAACTTTTGAATTTTTAAACGTTGTAACAACTATTTCGAGTAATTAGAGGCTTAACTGATTTACAGAAGGTTTGAATTTTGAATTTGGTTTCAGTTAAGCAGTTTTGATTTCCAAGAAATCTTGCAGATTTTGCAGTAACACCATAGATAATCGATTAATTCGTAAGCAAACAATATTCTTGTATAAGGTGTAATCGATTAAATCAAAGCTTAATCGATTAAGTTAGTGAGAATACAAACCAGAGCAATAAATAGTAATCGATTATCATATTTCGTAATCGATTAATCCAGAGAAGTTTTGATTTCTGAAAAACTTTGCTTCATTTGTAATCAATTATTTCGTAACTGTAATCGATTATTCTGGTCCAAAATCATTTTGGAAAAAAAGCTTGTATAACATGCGTAATCGATTAATTCATTGTCGTAATTGATTACTCCAGAGAACCAAAATTTTGAAATCATTTTAAACATTGAGTAATCGATTAAGTCGACAAGGTAATTGATTACCTAAGCATAAATTTGTTTCTAAAATGATTTTTAATGATCATTTAATTGATTATTTAATTGCATAATCGATTATTACAGTAAGTTTTGCAGAATGAACAGTGAATATGCAACACATTTCGAATTTTGAAGCTCATGTGATGATTAGTCAAATAAGATGCAATTTCATATAGACAAGTACATAACAAACATGCTAGCAATTGTTAGACTCATCAAGGATACCTACCATGTTTCTATGACTAGCTCTCCTATGCCATAACCAAGTCTTATTAGTTTTACTTACAAGTTAGCTAGAGTTAAATTTGTGAGCATGGACATGTCACCTGTCATGTGTCTAGAACAACCACTATTAAGATACCATAATGCTGATTTTGCTCTTAGACACACCTGCAAAAGTCAATTTAAGTAACAAAGAAAGGTACCCAATGTGAGTTGGGTCCAAAAGGGTTAGTTGGTTTCCTTTTTCTCTTAGGTACCCAAATACATTCACCATTAGGCTCATAAAATCTCCTCGTGTAGCACTTAATGGATGTATGACCTTTCTTCATGCAATAATTGCAAGTTATAGTTTTTGATTCACTTTCAAAATGAGTCAATTTATAATTCTTTGTTTTTGAAAAGCCTTTTTGATACTTTTGTTTTAGAGGCACAAACCTTGTTTTTCCAAAAGGTTTTGATCCATGTAAATACCCTAAACCAGAAGTATCTCCAACATATTTTTGCACACTTAGCATTTTATTTAAATTGCATTTGCCTCTATAAAGTCTTTTCAAAAGATCAACCAAATAAGAATTTTCTGAAAACAAAAGCATATATTTTTCACCTTGACTCTTTTTGTAGTCATCGAATTCTTTTTGTAATATCTTGCATTTATTAACATTTAAAGATGATGAGGCATAAACACATCCATTAGCTTTGTAACTTGAAATAAGCTTTTCATTTGCTTCTTTCAAATTGCAAAGTTCAGATTGCAATTCAGCAATTTCAGAAACATGCCATTTGAGATTACCTTTTAGCCTATTATTGGTTTGTGCAAGCTTTTGGGTCTCTTCATGCATCTCATGGAAAGAATCAACAATATTATCGTATTCAGAAGTTACCTCAATTTCAACACTTGAGAATTCTTCATTATCACTTAGTGTGGAAGTGAAGCAAACATTTGCTTCTTCATTCTCATTTGTTGATTTAGAGGTTGTTGAATCATTGTCTTCCCATGCTATGTATGCCTTCTTTGGTTTCCCTTGTTTCTTTGTATTCCTCTCACCCTGTTGCTTCTTCAAAAACATAGAACATTCAGATCTGATGTGTCCGGGCTTACCACATTCAAAGCAAGTGAAGTTGATGGAGTTGTTGTTGTTGTTCTTTCTCTTGTTGAAGTTTGACAGCTTTTTGTTCTTGTTTCTTCTCATGAACTTGCCGAATTTATTCATTATTAGGTTCATATGTTCATCACATTCGTCTTCATCACTTGAGTCTTCTTTTTCCACATTTGATGATGCAGTTTTGAGGCCTATACTCTTTTACTTTTTGTCTGCATTTTCAGAATGTGCTAATTGTGACATTTCAAGTTCATACTCAAGAAGCTTACCGAAAAGTGCAGCCATGGACATCTTAGATAGATCTTTTGATTCCTTGATTGCTGTAACTTTTGGTTGCCATGGTCTTGTAAGACATTTCAGGATTTTGATGTTTAACTCTTCAGCATCAAAGGTCTTTCCAAGACCAAGAAGATAATTCACATTGTGAGTGAACCTTGTTTGCAACTGAGAAATGTTTTCTGTGGAATTCATCTTGAACATCTTATACTCATAAATTAAGGCATGCTTCCTTGACCTTCTAACTTTGTCAGTGCCTTCATGAGTTACTTCCAACATCTTCCACATTTCTTTCGTGCTTTTACAACTGACAGTTTCAAAGAATTCATCAGAAGAAAGAGCAGATGTAATCATGTTTTTAGCTTTAAAGTCATATTGTACAACTCTTTTTTCTGCTTTCGTCATCTCATCCACTCTTTGGGAATTTTTTCATTATCAACAACTTTTGTAGCGATCAAAGGACCCTTCTCAATAGCATTCCAAGCACCTAAGTCGTTTGATTGAATAAAGATTTGCATCTGATTTTTCCAAAAGTTAAAATGCTCTCCCTCAAACATCAGAGGATGATTGAGAGAGGCTCTGTAACATCCTCAAATTTTATTTTGAATTCATATTTAAAATTTAATTGTGGAATTGTGATGATAACTAGACAAATGACCATATCACTTTTCCCTTAAATTAGAAATGACAGAAATGCCCTTGAGGTTAAAATTACGAAAATGCCCCTAGATATTTTAGTTAGATATTTTAAGGAGGAAATTATACAAATGCCCTTGGATATTTTGGAAATGACAAGAATGCCCCTAGATATTTTGGCTAGATATTTTGTGGTAGAAATTACACAAATACCCTTGAACATTTTGGATAATTATCATCACGTCCCAAGAATAATAAATTACCATAATGCCTTTTAGGCCAAAAATGACCAGATACCCTTTGAGAGTTTGTGGAAACTTGATGGAAGTACAGAGCACTCTTAGATAACATATTATTAAGAGATTTTGTGACAAGAAACCTTAGAATAGAATTTCTATGAATTTTATAAGGTGACAACTTTGAAATTGTAATTCAAAAGGATTCGGACATCAGAAAAATATGGAAAAATGAGAAATAGAATCTGTGAAATTTTCTCTCAATTGTAGGATGTTTAGATTTATCTAATAAAATGGTTTAGTAATTTTAATGGTCAGAAGAAAAATAGACCAATTGGAATTAAAATAAGAACAATCTTGTGCTTGAGGTCTGTATAGTACTCTATAGAGATTGGTTATGAGTTATTTGTAATGAAACTAAAGATAATTTTTGGAGATATCTAGAGTTCTATTATTTCATATTATCTTTAGGTGAAAGAATTTAAATTAAATTTAACTTCTTACAAGGAATTACAATGTGAAAAATCATAAGTGGAATTAGATTTTACTTTAGCATCAAAAATGACATGTAATGGCATAAAAGGAAGGAAAACTTGTCATCCTACCCCTTAAGCTTGAAGTTCACATGTGGAATGATGTAGAAAAGGGGAGAAGATTCATGAATAAGCCACTTGTAAAGGAAAGCTTCATGAAGAAGACAAGTGGTGGACACTTGGAATATGTATACAAGATGAGAAGAAAAATCTTCTCTTGTCTCCTTTGGTAGAACACGGGGACAGCTCTAGACATTATCTCAACAATCCCAACGGTCAAAAGTTACACATGTGTGATAGTAGTGTACCTTTAAAATTTTAAAGAGATCCAACGGTTAACGAATCCAGAATTAGAATTTTACTAAAATAGGTTTGGGATAAACTCAAGAATGAAAGAAAAAGCATAAAAATCTTCCTTGGCAAGCTACTCCACGAAAATGCAAGAGAAATGGAGAAACTTCAGGAGCTTGGACACTTGGATGGTGGAGAATTAAGAGCCTTTATGATTTGGACAAGTATAGGTACACTTGTAAAGGGGTGGACAAGTGGAAAGGTAAGTCATTATGGTATAGGAGATATTTTTCCATAAAGTGAATCCTAAACCACTATATAAAGGGGGAAGGAGGACCTAAGTGCAAGACATTCTCCAAGCTTTCCTCTCTACACCTTCACGTGAACATCCTCTCTTCATACTACCTTCATTTCATCTTTCTCCTTTAGAGTTAGAATCAAGTAAGAAAAGAAAACTCCACCATCTTGACAAAATTT
>PYAF01005251.1:0-22615 GCA_007407185.1 Glycine tomentella | reverse complement strand
AGACGATGTATCAACGGTCACCACCAGCTGTCCAACACTTCCAATGCAGCTGGTATCAACACTTGAAGCAATGGCGGCGCAGGGAGAGACCAACAAACGGTGCGGGTGCGTGAACGGAGCAAATGGTGCGGGAAGTGAAGCGCCTGTTTTTTAAAATTAAAAGTTAAAGTGGGAAGGGTAATTAAGGAAATCCACTGTTATATAATGGTGTATGAGAAAAAAATATGGTGCAGGAAGCTCACCCCCCCTAGTCACTGATAATAGCTCTAGGCATACCAAACTTGCAAAAAATGTTAGATTTCACAAAATCCACAACAACTTTAGAATCATTAGTTCTGGTGGCCTTAGCTTTAACCCATCTAGAAACATAATCAACAATAAGCAAGGTATAGGAAAAACCATGAGAAACAGAAAATGGACCCATAAAATCAATACCTCAAACATAAAAAATCTCATAGAAAATAATGGGTTGCTGGGGCATCTCATGCCTATGTGTAATGGTTCCTCCCACTTTCTCACATTGCTCAAAAGTTGTAGAAAAATAATGAGCATCTCTAAACATGATGGGCCAGTAAAACCCACAGTCTAACAACCTCCTAGCGGTTAGCTGATGACCAAAATGACCATCGGTAGGTGTGTCGTGACAAAACTTAAGAATATATTAAATCTCATGATCTGGCACACATTTGTGAATCACTTAGTCACTACCAAACCTCCACAAATAAGGATCATCCCACACATAATATTAGCACCACTCTTAAGTTTATCTATTTGAAACCTAGATGCATGAGGTGGGACAACAGATGCAACAATGAAATTCACAATTTCAGCAAATCAAGGTGTAACATGTGATAAATGAAAATTCACCAAATGCTCATTAGGGAAATTATCCCTAATAGGAAAGGACTAATAGGTCCCTTAATCCCACTCAAATGATCAACAACCAAGTTTTTTGCACCTCTCCTATCTTTAATCTCAATATCAAACTCTTAAAGAAGAAGCATCCACCTGATCAATCTAGGTTTAGCATCAAGCTCTTCAACAAGTACTTCAAAGCTACATGGTCGGTAAAGACAGTGATATGGGAGAAAGAAGATAAGATATGAATTTATCTAAAGCAAAAACAGTAGCTAAAAGCTCCTTCTTCGTGGTGATGTAGTTAACTTGGGTTGCATTTAAAGTGCTGAAGCATAAGCAATGACATGAGATAGTCTATCAATTCTCTATAACAAAACAACCCCAAATGCATAGTTTGAGGCATCACACATGAGCTCAAAGGGAAGCTCCCAATCTGGTGGCTGTTGAAAACAATATGAACATCACACAAGAACCAAGGGGGGTGAATTGATCTTGGCCAATTAATAATTGTTAAATAATCAGAGTTAAAAAGATCGTATCCTAAACAATCCAATAAATCTTTCAACCAATCAAACACCAAACGTTAAAGAATGCAAACCAAAACTTTTTCTGTTGATTGTGAAATAATACACCATCGAATGACAAGTTATAACCACAAGAAAAGATAAAGATGAAGTAGTCAATACAAAGAATTATACTGGTTCACTTCTCAACCTAGAGAAGCTACATCCAGTTCTTCTAACCAACAAGTTAGAGTTCCACTAATAACAATCTGTTTCTTACAAGCCCTTACAACCACTCTTAATCACACCTAGATCAAGAATGAGATATCTAACTCACATAGATTCTCTGTGATCAAGACATAGAGAAAACCTATCTCTACTCTTACCTCTAGAAACACCTATTCTAAAAAAGCCTTAAGAAAAACTGTTATTATAGTTATACAAAAAAAAAATCTAAAAGAATTTACAAACAAGTTATATGGAAAGAAACCACCTAATGATCCACTACTGATGTATACAAAAGATTACCAGACTTGAATCATCGGTGAGAGAAAACTTCTTTAGAACTTTCCTTCCAAAATCTTCTTTTGAAACTTTGCCCAAAAAGAAATCCTCTTTAGAAATCTTGAAGCTTGAGGATTTGTGAGACTAACTCAGAATAGCACTATGAATCTTTTCTTTCTTCAGAAAGCTTATGTAAATACTTTGATAATTCGTTGTCTTTTTTCAAAATACCTAACAGCTATTTATAGAAAATTGTCGTAACTATCAGTAATCGATTAATTCACTAATGTAATCGATTAAATTCACTTATATAATCGATGAATTACTCATTTAATCGATTAAAGTGTTCTTGAACTTTCTGGAAAATATTTATGAGCAATATTATCCATTATTTTGCAATGTAATCAATTATCACAAGAAGTCTTTGTTTCAAAACGTGCCAAGTAATCGATTACCACCATATTGTAATCAATTATCACAGGAAGACTATTATGTGATTTTGTGTAGTGTAATTGATTACCATACTCTTGTAATCAATTAAAGTGTTCTTTAAAACTTAAGTAATAGATTACCATTTGTTGGTAATCGATTGAACCAGTGAGAAATTATTTTTCCAAAAACTTAAACATGGAATACTTGGCTTTTTATGCAATCATGAAAACTTTATGTTTCAGAAAAGCTTTTTCATAAATATTATGCATTTATGAAAACATGAATGCAAAAACATGAATGAGCTTTATGCAATGGATCATAGGAAGTCTCATCTTAGGCTTACACAAATTAAAACTACCAATTAATTAAATTGGCATGTAAAAAGTCTAAATACTTTACTGCCTAAGAGACTGAGCTTCTTGATCCTCTTGAGCTCCCCCTGACTCTAACAGCTGCATAATGGGAGAAGTGTTAAGCCTCTTCCTCAACTCCTCCAATGTCTCTTTGCAAGGCTCGTTAAGCACAAAGTCTATGTCCTTTTGAAGAAGCTTGGACAATGGTAGTGTAATCTTGCTGAAATCCTAAATAGATCTTCTATAGAAACCTACATGTCCAAGAAAAGAACGACACTTCCTACACAGAAGCGGGGTAAGGCAGAGAAGTAATAACATCAATCTTGGCCTTATCTACCTCAATACTTCTACTAGAGACCAAATGCCCGAAGACTATACCCTCATGTACCATAAAATGACATTTCTCAAAGTTAAGAACAAGGTTAGTCCCAATGCATCGGTCAAGAACTCTAGAGAGGCTATTCAAACATGCATCAAAAGAGGAACCATAAACAGTAGAATCATCAATAAACACCTCCATGCAACTCTCTAATAAATCAAAAAAGATGCTTAACATGCACATTTGGAAACTGCCAGGAGCATTACATAGGCCAAAGGGCATCCTAGTGTAAGCAAATGTGTCAAATGAACATGTGAATATGGTCTTATGTTGGTCCTCCGATGCAATGTGAATCTGCATGTAACCTGAAAAACCATCAAGAAAGAAATAATGTGATTTACCTGCCAACCTCTCTAAAACCTGATCAATAAATGGGAGAGGGAGTGGTCCTTGCGAGTTGCCTAGTTAAGTTTCCTATAGTCATTGCAAACTCACCAAGTGTTATCCACTTTAGTCGGGATCAACTTATTATCCTGGTTCCTCATAACAGTGATGCCCAACTTCTTAGGGATCACTTGGACAGGTGAAACCCAAGTGCTATCTGAAATGGGATAGTTGATCCCTACGGCTAGTAACTTCATCAGCTCCTTCTTCACCACATCAAGAATGGTGGATTCATCCTCCTCCGTGGCTACCTTACTGGCCTAGAATTATCCTCCAAGAGTATCCGGTGAATGCATATGGAAGGATGTATTCTGGGAAGGTCAGCAAGCATCCATCCAATGGCCTTTTTATAGCCTCTCAAACTATGCAACAACTTCTCTTCATGCTCAAGTGACAGGCTACTGGATATGATGACTAAGAGCTTCTGAGCATCATCTAAATAGGCATATTTAAGGTGCTCAGCCAGTGGTTTTGGCTCCAAAGAAAGTGGCTGAATGGTCGAAGGTAAGGGAAGGTTGGTGGTTGATGAAAGGGAAATAGGAGAGTCAGTACCTATACCTGCAACACAATCAGAGTGAATTGCAGAGGAAATCTCTACACAAATACTACATACAACAACAAAATCATTAGAATCATCACATGTACAATTAAAATAATCAAGATCAAAATCAGAAAGTAAATCTGTACAAATATCTACACTATCTATTGCAACATCAATGATATCTACAAGGAAGATAAAATGCTCCTCTATAGGATGTCTCATGGCCTCAAAAATGTTGAAATGCACAACATCATCCTGCATGCACATCAATTTTGGTCCAGGCTGTCATTAAGAATGGTCTCCCTAGGATCAATGTGGAACCATTGCTGGAAGACTCATTTGGCATATCCAAAATCTAAAAATCTGCTAGAAGAATTAGATCATTAACTCGCACCAGCACATTTTCAATAACTCCAAGTGGAAGAGCAGTACTCCTGTTGGATAGGTGAATAACAATACTCGTGGGTTTCAAATCACCAAGATGTAGTGATTTGTAAACTAACATGGACATGACATTAATTGAAGCTCCAAAGGTCAAGCATGACATCTGTAAAAGTATAATCTCCAATGGTGCAAGGGACAATGAAAGTGTCAGGATCTTTGCACTTCTATGACAAGGTGGATGGTGGAATGACAACAATAATTTTCCTCTGTATAAGTGCAGAAACATTTCTACCCATCTTCACTTACTCATTTCCCTTCAGCTGTTAGATATAAGAGGAGCAACAAGAAGATTGAAGATTTTGACTTAGAAGAATGTTTTGAGCTTTTCACATGCCTTGAAGTTTAAAATCCAAATTGAAGTGTATGAGAAGCAAATCTGTTGATCCTTGCATTTGCATGCATATAATCATTTACATGCTTAAGAGTTTTCATCAAAGAATCAAAGCTATTTCAAAAAAGATCTAAATGGGTAATGTTTTTGAAAAAATGTAATTTCACTGTTTTAATCGATTAGCCAGAAGATTAATCGATTATTTAGTTCATGTTCAAAACTGGAAAAGCTTGGTTGAACAGTTTAATTGATTACATTGCAGATTAATCGATTATTTGGCTTGTGTTTAAACTGGAAAAACTTTAATGAATACATTAATCGGTTACCAACAATTTGTAATCGATTACATAATGTAAACCAAAAATAATGCATTGCTGCTTTAATCGATTACCATTTACTGTAATTGATTACACAAGCTATCTTGAAAATCATGTTTTCACTAATTTAATCGATTACCATCATTTGTAATCGATTATATAAGCTATTTTGAAAAAGCTTGCTTCACTGCCTTAATCGATTACCAAATATTGTAATCGATTACACAAGAGGCTTCTATTATAAAACTTCACTGCATTAATCGATTACAGCTCGGTTTAATCGATTATCTTGTTCGTTATGAAACCCAAAATTTAGCCTTAAACACTTTAATCGATTAAGTGGTAATTTAATCGATTACATGGCTCGTTTTAATCGATTATTGGGCGCGTATAATCGATTACAGGTTGTTACAAAACTCTGTTATAAATAGAAAGAAGGCTTGGCTTTAAACTTAACTTGAATACTTCGAAATTTCTGAATACACACAAGCCTTCACAAAGTTCTAAAGTGATTTTCTAGGTTTACTTACTTCTTGTCCAACTCTTTAATCCTAATGGGTATTGTATGATTTCTTGGGCAAGATATTTCTAAAGAGTAAAGGAGAGCATGTTCTGAAAATCTGTTTTTGCATTCAACCTTGATTGGTAACTCATATGCATTCATATTCATTAGATCATCAGGTTGTTTCTCTCCTTAATCTTTGATATAATTTTGTTTTTGTAATTTCTGTTATTTGATGCTATTGTAAAGGGTTCTTTGAAGCTTGTTCTAGAGTAGTGTTCTCTAGGGAAGAACAGAGTAGTGTTCTCTTGTTCTTGATCTTTAGGAGTCTAATAGGGTTTTAGATTTCTATTCTTTATCTAGGATTGATAAAGAGAGATTGTTGTAAAGCTTGTAAGAAGAGAATTTTATAATAGTAGAACTCTAATCTAGTGTTGATTAGAAAAAACTGGATGTAGCTTCTCTTGAGAGGTGAACCAGTATAAATTGCTTGCATTGATTTTCTTATCTCTATCTCTTCAAGTAATCTTGTTCATTTGTTCTTGGTGGTTTTATCATTACTCAACAAGTTCTGTTTTTGAGCTATTGCTCTCTTGTGCTGAGCAATTTGATTGATTAAAAGCATTCTTGGTTTAAAAGTGATTAAGATCCTTTAACTCTGATTTTATTTTTTAAAAGACCAAGTTTAAACCAATTCACCCCCTCTTGGTTATTGTGGGTATTCCTATTGTTTTCATCAGCTTCCTCTTATGGATGCATAAATCATTCAAGAACATTGCATATTTTGGAATCTGTTTGATGACATCCAAGAGGGGAAGGCTGACCTCCACCCTTTTGAAAGTCTCAAGAAGATCATAATCAAGTTCCACTTTCTTTGCAGGGGTGGATCTAGAAGGAAAATGTAAAGAATATGTTTTGGTGCAGAATTGGTTTTGGCACTATCATCAATTTTGGAACCAACATCTGTTGAATTTGGAAGCTCCTTGCCACTCCTCATGGTAATAACACTTACATTCTTTGGGTTAATAATTGACTATGCTGGAATGTTGCTAGATTGCTGCATTTGGTTGACAGTCGTAGCTAACTGTCCAATTTGAGTTTGTCGGTCTTGGATGGTGGCACTTATATTCTGTTGAAATTGAATGTTTTTGGTTGCCATTTGCTTCATCAGCTCCTCCAAGGAAGGTCTAGAACTGCTTTGCATAGGTTGTGCAGGTGTAGGTGTAGGCTGCTGAAATTGTTGTTGTTGTCTAAATGGGGAAGCTTGGTATTTTCTGTGGAGGACTAATATTGTAGTTGTCTGAATGTTGCTATTGTTGAGTCTATTGTTGTTGTGGACCAGGACCATACCTCAGGTTCGGAAGATCTCTCTAACCAGGATTATAAGTGTTGGAGTAAGGATTATATTGTTGTTGTTGATGTCTAAATGGCTATCCAGATTGCATGGAAGAAACTTCAGTAGCCTGTTTTGTTTCTTGGAGACTGGGACATGTATTTGTTGGATGATCAGGTGCACAACAGATACCACACAGCCTTGGTTGATTGGCTACCATCAGATTCTTTTGTTGAGCAATGGTTAGCTATCTCACAAGGGATGTTAATTTTGTAAGTTTATATTCTCCAGCCTTTGGTTATCAGCAATCATAGAAACAGAAAATTCATTTGCAATAGTTTTGGATGATGCATCCACTTTAGTACCAAATTGTTGATAATTGGCTGTCATTTTGGAAATCAATCGTCTTGCAGGAATAGAAGTCTTGTCCATTAAAGCGCCTCCACTATCTGCATCTATCATACTTCTGCCCATTATCATCAATCCTTCATAAAAATACTGGATCAATAATTGCTCACTGATTTGATGGTGAGGACAGGTAGTAAACAACTTGTTGAATCTCTCCTAGTATTCATACAATGTCTCTCCAGGTCGCTACCTTATAACACAAATTTCTTTTTGGATGGATGTTGTTTTGGATGTAGGGAAGAATTTCTCTAAAAATATTCTCTTCATATTTGTCCAATTTTTGATAGGATCTGGTTGAAGGTACAACCAGTCCTTAGCCACACCATCCAGAGAAAATGGAAATGCTTTCATTTTCACATATTCTTCATGAATGTCATGTGGTCGCATGATGGAACACACTACATGAAACTCCTTAAGATGCTTGTGTGGATCTTCACCTGCAAGACCATGAAACTTTGGACGTAAATGGGTTAGTCCAGACTTTAGCTCATAACTAACCTCTGTTTCAGGATATTGAATACACCAAGGTTGATAGACAACATCAGGTGTAACCAATTCCTTAAGAGTTCGATTGTTATCAGCAATTGTATCAACACGATATTCAGACTCAGAAGGTTCAGAAACAGAAGATTTAGAAACAGAAAGTTCAGAAATAGAAGGTTCAAAAATAGAAAGTTCAGAAACAGAAAGCTCAGAAACAAGATTAGTAATGAAATAAGTATATACTATACTACTATCGGAAATTACATTATCATGCAAAACTACACTTCTATTATTTTTGCTCAACCTATGAAATGTCATATCTATCTCAGGATCATATGGATGTAAGTCACCTGGTTTGGACCTAGTCATACACAGTTCTACTCATTAATGATAGGAATGACAAAAATAACAGACAACTCTACCAGGACATTATTCACAGTATTTGCTAAAATGATATATAAAATGGAAAAAATGCCCCAATTTTTTTTAAAAAAAAAACATAAATACCACAGTAAATGTCTAAAAATCATTTTTAATTTTTGTTAATTTTTTGGTGTTTTTTATAAATCATGAAAAATAGAAAAAAAATCGAAAACTGATCTAGATCATCGAATTTGGCAAAAATGACCCCAATGCCTATGTTTCTCCCCCATAGGGGTACCTTGATGTATGAATTTTTTCTACATTCTGGCCAAGTTTTAACCCATTATGAGCTAGTCACATGTGAAATGACCAAAATACTCTTATCGCTAAAACAACTATTTAGAGGTTGAATTTGCAAATTTTGACCCAAACCAAACCCAAAGGAGTTAATTTTGCTCGGAATGTGGGATAAACTTTGGTAACCAAGTTGCGTAATCAAACTCCACAAGCCAATTTACTTATATGACACGCAATGCACAATTACACTACAATGTACTACTACACTGCACTACTACTTAATGCAAAACACTCTATTGTACACACAGACTCTACAAAACAACATTAATAGAACGAATGCAATATATCAAACAATTAGCGGTATGAAAAAAGAAGAATGCATAATGTATCAGAATGCAAAATATGCAACATATGTGATTTTCTATTTTTCAATAGATAGATGCAAATCTACTATACTAATATCAACCTATACTACTATCTAGTTATGAGTGGATTAAGGTTGGCACACAATGAACCGTATCCCAGACAACGACGCTAATTTTGATAATGACAATCAAATCATTACAAAACAAATAAAACTAGGATTAACTTTGTATTACAAGAATAACCTACGTTGACTCAGAGATACGATTCAATGTGGTTCCGAACTCAATCCACTTATAAACACTAGGGGGAATTTCAACTAACGATTTACAGATAATGAACGAATATTGCAGAAACACAACATAAATTTAAAAAATGAAGAGACAGATTTGATGGAATAGGTTGTTAAACAGATTCAAAAGCATCAATCCCATTCACCAATCCAAGAAATTTGAATTATCATAATTCTACAAATAATGATCTTATTGTGAAAGTTTAGTCAATATCATTAGAAGCAATTTAATCGAATTAACTCCTAAATCAATTGAAATCACAAATTAGATTGAAATATCATCTAAATAATATGTGGTTAAATTCAAAATTACAAAATGAATCTATAACTTAATCATTTTTCAATCCTAAGCACATTCATAATCATGAAAATCAAAAATAGGATTGAAGAAGAAGATGAACATTCACATAAAGATTGAAATACTAAACCTTAACTCAAATTCTTCCTTGCTTGGATTAGATTTTTGGATTGATTGATTGTTTAGCATTCCATAATATTCACCAATGGAAAACAATGAAATTTGTGCAAGAGAAGAACATAGTTGAAAGAAAGCATAAAAATGAAGAACAGTTAAGAGAAAAAAAGAGAGAAGAGTTTGATCCTAAAACTTGCACAAGAAGTTTCTCAAATTTGGTTGTACAAAATAAAGTAACTAACTAACTAACTACACTATTATATATTGTGAATAAACATAATAAAATGATGGATCTTGATTAGGCCCATCTAATCAACCTAATTAAGCTAATTACACAAACTAAAGCCCAATTTTGCAGCACAAAGTCCAAGTGCAGAGGTTCTGACTTTCAAACCTGAAATGACCCTCTAACTGGTAGAATTGCCCCAGATTTATCTTTGATAAAATTATAGCTCTATTCCTTGTCTTTCCAGGGGCTACTTATATGCTCCATTTGGAGTTCTGTAGAATCCTATAGGTCCTACAAAAGGAAGATAAGTCAAGTAAGTAAAAAGTCCAAAAATAAGCAACAATTATCAATTAAGTCCAATTATTAGCCTAAGACCAAAACTGAGTTAAGGTGAGAAAATAAGAGTCCAGAGAGGTCAAATAAGCTAAGAAGAATAGAAAAATACTAAACTAAAAATGTACAATTAGAAACTTAGTAAGTTGATAAAGAATGCCATAGAAAAATATGAGTTAAAGAGAAGATAGAGAACACGATTTATATTGGTTCATTCTCTATTTCTAGAGAAGCTAATCGAGTTATCTAATTCAACCCAAATTATATTTTGAATATGCAATGTGAGTTTTACAAGCAATCACAAGAAATTCAAATTCTTCATAGAAAATGAAACTTAGGCACCCTACCCTAGAATCTAAGCCTAAGAGAAACCTATTCTTAGCTTCAAACTACGAACACCTATTCTAGCATGCAGTAAAACTCTGCACATACAGTAACAATGTGTAAAAAGAATATGAAACAAAATCAATGAGAGATACAACCTTTACATTCAAATGAAGAATGAAAAACTTGATTGAATGAAACTCTCTGGATCTTAAGCGTGTGTACAACTCACTAATCACATAATCCTCAGAGAAACTTTGCTTCAAAAAGCTCAAAGAAATGAAAACTAAAGTTTGTGAGTTGTAAAAGTTCGTTGAAAGTAAGAACATAAGGTGGGTATATATAAAAAAAATAGTTATAACTACTTGTAATCAATTAAATTGACAATGTAATCGATTAATTCATGAAAGTAATCAATTGCATTTCCCATTTAATCGATTAAAATGTTCTTCCCCAATTTTCGAAAACATTCAAGAATAATGTAATTGATTACACTCTTGATTTAATCAATTAAAGTGTCCTTGATCACTTCTGTGAACACTTTTAATAATGATGTAATCGATTACTATATCCTCATAATTGATTAAACCAAAGATAAAAAAAAAAAAACAATCATGGTCTTAATTTGAACTGTGTAATCAATTATGAATATATAGTAATAAATTAAACTAGAGCCATGATTTCTCTGCAAATTCTCAAAGACTTATGTAATCGATTACACACATGCGATAATCGATTAAACCAATGAGTTATATAGCACAAACGATTTTTCTAATATAAGAAACCATGTTCCTACTTCTATATGATGATGCATGATGTACACACAGATTGACTAAGGATAATAAACAATAGGCAATACAAATGCCACTCAATAAGAAGTTGGGCATGTAAAAGTCAAAACACTTCTTAGTTTTGATTTTCATGTTGCTCCCCCATCTCTAACAATCTCCCCTTTTCTGACTTTGATGATACCAAACTTTATTTTCCATTGAGAGCATTTGGAGAGGCTTGAAAGTAGAGACTTCTCTTGAGATACCACCTGAAATTTACTAAACATTGTGGCCAAGAGAAGTGTCAAATCATGTCATATCATCATCATAGTAGAGTGGTCGAATGAATAAGAATGTATGTCATGTGCCAATGCAATTTCTCCCCCTTTTGACATAAAAAGGCCAAAAAGCTACATACAAAATAGAGTAAAAACAATCAACATAATGTGTGAGCAAGGGAAAGAGCAATAAACATTTCATTCATTGTTCAAATCATTACAACCATCACCAAAAAGTAGAACAATCAAATTTAAAGAAGAACAAAACTAACAACAAAATAAGCAATGAAAGACAAAAAGTGGACGCAAGTACCACAACACATCTAAGCATCATCCTCATCGGGGTTAGGAAGGTTCCTAAGGCTGAGTCTAGTTTCTATGTTTTACAGCCTAGTATTAATATTCTCTAAAGAGTTGTGTACTACAAATGAGTGCTCTTGATGGAGGTGGAGCATGACATCCATCTTCTGAATCATGACAAATTCAAAAGGCCTCCATTGAGGTGCAGGCTGTAATGCCTAAATTTATCATCTTGTTATTATTGATTTTTAATGAAAAATCACTTTGCCAATTTGTTAAAAATTATTGAACCAAGGTTACTATTAACTAATATTCAAAAGATTTCTACGTCTGGTTCATTTATAACTAAAACATACTGTAAAATACAATACAAACTGATATAGAATCTATTACATAGTACACATAACTAAAATATTTATTACAACAAAACATCTTCAACCAAACATCTTCAACAAAATTCTTCATCAAAAAGCAGCTTACAATCCTTCTTTACTGTTCATCTACTCACCCAAATAAAATTGGGATCATAGCAGGTGTCACCCACAGACACAAAAATATAGGGTAAGTTTATGATAAACATAATTTAGGCAATAAAATATATTCAATATGCAGATATTCATAACAACATCCTTAAAGATGCATGATTCTCTTAGACTCTTATCATGATGCATGATTCTCTTGAACTCTTATTATTTGGTACCAACTGCCAAGATAGCCCCATCCCTGTGGCATAGAACTTATCCGACCAGTCAGGGTCTCCCGGTGTTGCATAGGTTCTCACCCACACTTCATGTGATCATCATGGGTGGTGTGATTCCCCACCGCAAGAGTTATCCCCCAGCTCAAACACCTTTTGTCTGAACGCACAGACTCAATGCCTGCAGCTATCTGACACACCTCCTCTTTGAGGCAACTCTTATATATACCTCCTCTCTGAGGTAACTTTTATATACACCTCCTCTATGAGGCAACTCTTATACACATGAGACACATGAAACTGATTCATTTAATTCATAACTCTTTTATTTTATCAACTCATATTTATTTTCAACATCAGTTCTTCAATTACTGTCTCATATATTTCACTCAGAAATTCAACATAAATCAATTATAGGACTCAATTTGATATTCATGTACTGAAACTCAACATATCATTCATGTAGAGAGATTTATAAAAACAATCAACAACACATGGAATTTAGAGAAATTCATAGAAACACTCAGCAACACATGAACTTCAAACACAAACAACACTTAAACTATCTTTATCATAAACAATACTTAAACTATCTTTATCATAAATAACACTTAAACTATCTTTATCATAAAGCTTCCCTATACATACCTTGTAACCTCTTAGAAAGTTTTTTTTTTCTTTTCCTAATTTGCTAGCTCTTCCACGTGATTTCTCCAAAAGGTGGGGTCTTTTTCTATTTGTTTTAGACTTTGAAAAAGAGAGGATGAAAGTGAAATGAAAGGGATATGAGGGAGGTAGTTCACGTGTAGCTTCTTGTAGAAGGGTGGTTTGAAAATGACTTCCACTTTGGACCCCCCTTCCTTTATATAGTGGTTGGAAATTTATATAATATTCAAGGACATTTTTACCCTTTCTAACTAATTACCTTCATTTAGTTCCATCTTAACTTAGTTTCCCCTCATTCCATTAGATTCTAACTAAGTGCGTCCTTATTCTTTTACTTTATAAAAATATCTTTCAAGCCTTAATGATTTCCTTTACAAGTGTCCATGACAAGTGTCCACCACTTTACAAGTGTCCTTACACTTGTCCAAATTCATGAAATTTCTTCCATCTTCCTTGCTTTTCACGTGGACAAGATCTAGGCCTAGGGAAGATTTTTTATTTTCCTTTCATTTATGTATATATATCATGTTATTTTGTAAATGAAGAAAAATAATCTAGTTTCATTTTTACCTTATACATGGCATTTTCTAGTAGGAAGTCAAGTTCAATTTGAACTCTTCTACCTAAAGATAATATTGAATAATATGATTCTAGAGTTTTCCAGAGACTAACTTCAATAACAATATAAATTGCCCATAATTAGTCTATACAGAGTGTAATATAGACTTTACATATAAAGTTGCTCTTTATCTTAATTCTGACTGTTCCATACTACTTCTGACCATCGAAATTACTAAACCATTTTATTAAATAAGTCTATGCATCCTATAATCAAGAGAAAATTTCATAGATCTTGTCTATCATTTTTCCATATTTTTCTGATATTTGAATTCTTCTAAATAAAGTTTCAAAGTTATTATCTTATAAAATTCATAGAAATTCTATTCTACGATTTTCTGTCACAAAATATTTTGATAATCTGTCGTCTAAGAGTATTCTGCAATTTCATCAGGTTTTCATAAAATTTCTAAGGGTGTCTCAGACAATTTTAGTATCAAGGGTATTATGGTAATTTCTAAAATATCCAAGGGTATTTGTGTAATATTCATCCTAAGGACATTTCTGTAATTTCTGCTTTAAAGTAAGGGTAATATAGTCATTTCTCTTCAAACATTTTTGTAATATTTCTAATTAATATTTCACCCAAATAATTTAAATATAGACTAATCAAATTTCACATAACCTAACACTCATATCAATAATTGCACAAGAATAATTCATACAACATGTATTTTACGGTTATTAAAATATCATGGTGTTACACAGGCTCATGTTAAGCTTTAGCTTCATCATCCTCTTCCATCTTATCAATGTTTCCTGCAACATGCTCTCAAGCCATTATCCATTCATGGTTGGCATACCTTATACCAAGCTTCTTGAGATGCCTTTCAGTTATCTCACAAGAGGCTTTGGTGTAGTCAACAATCTCATTAGAAACATCAACCTGAAAATATTCAATGAATTTAAAGGCAAGCACAACATATGGAAACTCATAATCTACAAGGCGATGACATTCAAGCATGATGTCTTCAATCAGCAAAACCCAATTCATCTGAATTTTGGATTTCAATCCATAGACTATTTGGAGATCATCATCAGTTAGCTGAGCATGATTGCTTGACCTCAGTGTGAA
Source organism: Glycine tomentella (assembly GCA_007407185.1). Taxonomy (NCBI): domain Eukaryota; kingdom Viridiplantae; phylum Streptophyta; class Magnoliopsida; order Fabales; family Fabaceae; genus Glycine; species Glycine tomentella. The sequence continues at coordinate 7,823 of PYAF01005251.1, read as the reverse complement.
AATGTCGGTGATGAGGTAGACAATCATCCTGTCTTCAGCAGTTAGCCCTCCAACTTCAAGGAGTCTTCTTGTGGGATCAAAAAGCATTCCTCTGTAGGTTTACATCTTGTTATAGCCATCTGCAGTTTCATCAAATTTTCTGACTCCACCCATGTCTAGACTGAAACTTCCTTCTACACAGTAGCATTTATCATCATGTATACCCCATTTACAATGAGAAGAGATTTCCTTCAAGGTCAGCACAAGCACTTGTGTAGAAAACTTTGACCATTTATGGGTAGAAAATCTTTTTCATATGCACTAGCTTAGTCAACCATTAAACTTCAAGCAGGTTGGGAAAATTGAAACCCTGTTGGGGGAACCATTCTAGATTCAAATACTTAGGAACCATCACATTCTTGACAACATAGATTGTTAGAGATAGGGGATCAACATGAAGATCAAGACCAATAAGTGTTTTGACTTTTACATGCCAAACTCCTTATTGAGTGACATTTGTATTACTTGTTGCTACCTGTGTGTACATCATGCATTATCATATAAAAGTAGGAAGATAGTTTCCTATATAAGGTAGATATTTTGTGTTATACAACTCACTGGTTTAATCAATTATCGTTGTGTGTAATTGTAACATCCTGAAATTTCGATAACTGAAAATAGATGTTTGATGTATTTATTGTATCATTTACTTTATTAATTTAATTAGTTGAATTTTTTTGTGAATTATCCTTATTCAAATGCTTGGTGTGGATGTTAGGTTATGTGGAGTTTGATTCATATGCATTGGAACTGTGTGATTTCAAGTTTGAACCAAAACCTATTTCAGTAAAATCACGATTCCAAATTGATTAACCGTTGGATCGCCTTCCAATTTGAAAGGTAGGCGCATAACCCATGTATGCATATTGTGACCGTTAGGATTAGCTAAATAACATCAAGAGCATGAGATATTAGCTTTGTACAGAAGTAGTGAAATTTTTTTAACTTGGGTCAGCTCGCCCAGGCTAGCAGAATTCTCCCGGGCGAGTATAGTCGACTACAAAAACGTGCAGAGCATGAAACCATGCATTTTCAGCCTTCTTCTTCCCCAAAAACCTCACCCAAGCTCTCACCCTCCTCCTCTACCACCCACAACCACCGATGATCGCCACGAGCCACCATTGCTTGTCGTCGGACCACCGCATGGAGATGAACACTTTAATCAAAGTGGAATCTTCAAAAGTCAACTCGAGGATTCAGTAGAGAATGAAGCCTCCAATCCTTCCTTCACAATTTCTTTGAGGTAACCGTGTTTTCTATGCCTTCTCCTAGTTAGTTTGAGCCTCTCTTAGTATCTCTGGTGATTTGGGTATTAGTATTGGACATTTTCACACTTCCTTTGAAAAACTTTTGAAAATGAGACATTGTAAAAGTTACCTCTTTATAATATTGATGTCATTTTTGTGACCTTCATTGAACCCTGGTCACATTGGTGTGACCTTCATTGAACTCTTATAAAAACTTGTCAAACCAAGGAAGCTTCTAACATCCTTCACACTCTTTGGAATTGGCCACTCCTTGATGGCTTTCACCTTCTCTTGATCCACTTGGACTCCTTGAGCACCTACTATAAAACCTAGAAACACAACTTGTGAAGTGCAAAAGGTACATTTATCAATAGCTCCATACAAGGTTTCCTTCCTAAGAACCTCAAAGACACTTTTAACATGCATCAAATGATCATTTAAATTGGCACTATAAACAAGAATGTCATCAAAATACACTACCATAAACTTACCTAAAAAGTGTCTAAGCACATGATTCATAAGCCTCATAAAGGTACTAGGTGCATTAGTCAAACCAAAAGGCATAACTAACCATTCATAAAGTCCAAATTTACTTTTGAAAGTCATTTTCCATTCATCCCCTTCCCTTATCCTTATTTGATGATAACCACTCTTAAGATCAATTTTAGAGAAAATAGTGGAACCTTGCAATTCATCTAAAAGATCATTAAGTTTAGGGATAGGGTGTCTATACCTTATGCGGATGTTTTTTATTGCCCTACAATCAGTACAATCCTCCATGTTCCCTTCTTCTTAGGCACAAGAATAATTGGCATGGTACAAGGACTCATGCTCATACAGATCCACCCCTTGTCAAGTAGCTTCTCCACTTGTGTTTGAATCTCTTTTGCCTCCATGGGTGAAGTCTTATATGCTGGCCTATTTGTTAGTGAACAACCTGGAGTTAAATTAGTTTGGTGCTTTATGCCTCTTAAAGGAGGCAAGCCATTAGGAATTTCTTTTGAAAAAACATCTTCATATTCCTCCAAAAGAGATTGCATGTTTATGGGCAATTTTTCTCCTTCTTTTTCAACATTCAAACAAAGAAAGTTAGCAACCATATAATAAAGAGGTTGTCTTGATAATAACACTCTTTTGACCTCTTTTAGTCTCAAGAACAAACTCTTTTTGGCCTCATGAACTTTTTAGATCTTAACTTTTTTTTCTTCTCTTTTCTCTTTCTTTTTTCTCACTAGTTTTCCTCTTGATAGCTCATGGCTTTTGCTTTTGTTTATTGCTATCAAGTGCGGTATTTTTTTTAAGCTCTTGAACTCTCTTTTCTTTCATCCTCACTTGATCCTCACATACTTGTTTAGGAGTCAAAGGTCTCAATATAATTTTATTGCCTAAGTGCTCAAACTCAAAAGTGTTCTCCATGCCATTGTGTATAACTTTCCTATCAATTTGCCAAGGCCTTCCAAGGAAAATATGTCCAGTCTCCATAGATACAATATCACAAATAACTTCATCCTTATAAGAGTTAATAGAAAAAGGAATGAGCACTTGAGACTTTACCTCCACTTCTCCACTCTCACTAAGACATTGGAGCTTGTATGATCTAGGATGACTTGTGGTTGACAAGTGTAATTTCTCTACAAGTCTTGTACTAGCTAAATTGGTGCAGCTGCCTCTATCAATTATAAGAGAGCACACCTTGTCTCCAACTAAGTATCTTGTGTGAAAAATATTTTCTCTTTGAGTCTCCTCTTTGTCAATGCAAAAATTGCTCAACATTCTCCTCACCATCAAGAGATCACCCTCAACTACTTCCACAAGTGTAAGCTCTTCTTCTTCTTCACTTGAAGAGATAGTTGAGCCACTTGAAGGCTCACTTCTATGCCTCCATCCTCAAGCAAAATCATTGTTCTCTTGTTGGGACATTGTGAAGCAATGTGCCCCTTTCCAAGGCACTTAAAGCACTTGATACTGCTTAATTTTGTTGGAATAGGTTCCATAATTTTTTTACTTGAGCTCTCTACCTTTTCTTCTTTAATTTTCATTTGAGAAACCTCCCTCCTAGGCTTATCCTTCCAGCTGGACTTTCCAGCCCGATTGGTTTTGGAAGATTTCCTCCTTTTGAGTTGTCGCTCCACTCTTTGGGCTTTGTGGACTAACTCTTCAATTGTGCCATAGGAATGTAGCTCCAACACATCTTGAATGTCTCTATTCAAGCCATGAAGGAACCTAGCCATGGTTTCATTTTGGCTCTCCATAATTTCATCCCTCATCATCATTAATTCCATCTCCTTATAGTAGTCATCAACAGTCTTGTAGCCTTGGAATAGTCTTTGGAGCTTGTTGTGGACTTCTCTTGAGTAATAAGTGAGAGCAAATTTTTCTCTCAAGCAACTTTTCAAGTCATTTTGGCCATTGATTCTTGGCCTCCTCAACCTCTCTATGTCAATTTGAATTTGGTTCCACCACACCAAAGCATAGCCACCAAATTCTAGTGTTGCTAGAATCACTTTCTTCTCTTCATCAAAGTGTTGGCATGAGAAAATTTGCTCTACTTTCATCTCTCACTCAAAGTAAATTTTTGGAACATAAGTGCCAAGGAACTTTGGAATTTTAATTTTCACTCCACTCAATCCTCCATTCCTCCCTTCTCTCTCATCTCTCCTAAACCTCCAATCTTCCTCCTCTCTATTTTGTCTCTTATGATTTTTTCTTCTATCATTTTGTCTCCTATTGTTGTTTTCTCTCCACTCTTCCCTCTCATTTCCCTCCTCTTCATAATTTCCTCCATGAGATGATGCATATTCACTCATCTTTCTATCCTCATAAGCCCCTCCATCTACACTCCCAATTGGATTACTCCTTCTTTGTGTCTCCTTTTGTAACTCCTCAAATCTTGCCTCCATTTTGGTTTGTAATTCCTCCATTTGTTTTGTAATAGCCTTCATCAACCTAAATGTCTTAGGTGACAAAGCTTTTTTCTTCCCTTGAGCTCATCCTTCAAAAGAAATGGTTAGCAAAAACACAAGTATATAGGAAAATTATCACCACTCTCTAAGTGTTTGCCACTCACACTCTTGTTTGCACACTTTATCTAGGCGTTTTCTCTAAAGTTCTCTCTTGCCTTTTCCCACTCTTGTTCCCCTATAGCTCTTTAGCAACAACTCCCAATCCAATCAAGGTTCTTTACTAAAGTGCAATAGAAAACAATTTTAAGCTAGACTCAAGAATCCAAGAAAAAGAAAAGTCTATGACAAAACCTTGGAATTTTTAAAAGACAAGCAATAAAAGCTAAAAATTTAAGGATAGCACAAACTCAAATTGAAATTCAACGAGACAACTCAAGGATAGTTGCTGGACCAAAACTGCACAAAGGATATACACTAAGCAAATTCAAGTATTAGAAGCCAGATGTCACCAAGTTTGCATGTCATACAAGTTCACTCAATTTTGTGGTTCAAAGGAAATTTGAACTTGTAACTTTTGTAACCTTTCATTGCTTCTAAACTTTTTTTTTCTATTTTTCCAGCCACCAATTCAATATTTTCTTTGGCTGTACCTAATTGTTTTCTTTTTCTTTTCTTGTTTCTTTCACAACATTTTTATAGGCTTTTGTTTTGCTTTGTACAAGTTCAAAAATACTTAAAGAGATGTGATGAATCACAAAAAAACAATGTATAACAATTGTAACATTTGTTTCTAACAACTCAACTCAGATTTGAACATGAGATTAGAATCAAAATAAGAGGTTATACAATACACAAACAACTACTAACACAAGTTGACAGGAATCAAAACTAGAAAATTATCAAGAACAAGGAAGAACATGGGATGAACAAATTTTTGAAAACTAGAAACTAATTACTAGGAAAGATGTAGGAACATAAAACAATACTCAATCCACCAAGACTTTAAAGAAATTTAAGAAAACTAGAAGTAGATCTAAGATTTTGTGATTTTCGGATTTACCTTTGGAGTAGATCTAGAAATTGAAATTGAAGAAAAATTTCACAAGGCACATGATGTATGTCTAATCTCATTAGACATTGATTTCTCCAATCTACCTTTCAATGAAACTCAATCTTCAAGAATTCTTCAAGAACTCAAACTCTTACTAAAAATTGGAGCAAGAAGTGGCGTGAATGAATCCAAAGAATCAAGCAATGAAGGATGGAATTAGACAAGGAATGAAGATGGATGACGCCATGGAGAAACGCTCCAATGAGTCTAGGAAGAATCACCACAATAGTCTTGAGAAGCCATTGATAAGATCCAAGAAGTTCTTGCACAAGAACAAAAGAGAAACTCTCACAAGAAATTTTAGATTTCTATTAATTTTCCAAAAAGTTGTTACAAATTTGTTTGAGCTGGCCTTATATAGCCACATCTGTAACTTGTGCTGCAAGATACCTAAAAAATGTAAGCTAGATGCAAGTGGAATGTAATGGCACACTACAGCTTTACAAGTTTACATAGGTGCTAAAAATTACATACAAGTGCACATACACTTATTAGACAATTTTCGCTATAGGTATGTTGATTGCCACTAAAGGTCTATTTATTGCCACTACAATTGCCACTATAAGTGCTGGAATTATATTCAACTTGAGAGTACAAAATCCAACCCTTGTTCTTCTTGAGTTGGTGTGCTTCTTCATGCTTTCTAAGAGGTGCAAATTAAATTTAATGTGCTCTTGAAGGGCTTGAGTTCTAACTTTTGTTATGGGTCCTCTAAGGTTAACCAAAGGAAGCTCTTCAAGTTCTCCTCCTTGGCCTTGAGCTTATAATGGACCTCCATCATCTTTAGACCCACTTTTTCGAGTTCTTGTATGTCGAAAAAGTGTTCAACATGGATGGCAAGTTCATTGTCAGTGTGTATGGTAGTGATTTTAAAGGTTAGAATTATCTTGTCTGGAAGGGAGTTAGAGGTAATCAGAGAGTTAGAGAGTTAGGGTTTAGATTTTAGAGAAAAAGATAAAGTGTTTCAGAGTTGAGAGTAATGCCAAGAGTCTTCGATGTCTTAAGGTTTTATAATAGGCCTTTTAAAAGAAATCATTAAATCCGCCTCCCAAAACTCAATCAGCAAAAAGCGTTACAACGTTATCATATAGAAACACTACATTTTGCATAATAGAAATAAATGCATGATTAGGCGTCCAAATATTGAACATTGTGAGTGTGTGATAATATCCATTGGACGGTAGGTCCTTGGATACAACGATGGATGGCATATAAAGATTAAATTATTCATTAACATATATAATTCCAAGTCGATTTCTTAACAAAATCAATCTTTCTTCAATTAAGGGTTTTGTGAAAATGTCAATAAGTTAATCATCAGCGGGTACAAACTGTAAATCCACTATCCTATTGTGAACATGATCTCTTATGAAATGATGCTTAATTTCTATATTTTTATCTCTAGAATGCAATGATGGATTTTCAAAAGACTAATAGTAGTTTTATTATCACAATAGATGGGGATTTTACTCTCATAAATGCTATAGTCTTCAAGTTGATTTTTTATCCAGAGTAATTGAGCACGACAGCTTGCTACAGACATATATTCAGCTTCAGTAGTGGATAGTGCAGTTGAGCCTTGCTTCTTGCATATCCACGCCATTAGGTTTTCACCAATAAAGTAACAGCTCCCACTGTGCTTTTTTCTTTCAACTTTATCACCAACATAGATAGTAATACAGTAGCCTGTGAGTATGAAACTTTATCTTCTTTTAAATAGAAGACCAAGATTAAAAGTTCAAATGAGATATCTAAAAATGTGTTTAACCGCAGTTAGATACAAGGATACACTGAGTAACAAAGCTCTTGTCCCATAATTCAAGATCTTCAGCATCATTGATAGAATTCTTTTTGGACAAGATTTCAAAGGAGTTTATTGGAGTGCTTGGTCTGAAACTTGCTTTCTTTCAGCATGATTCCAGATTGGTAAACACATGAATTTTCATTCTTTGGATCATAAGTTGTATCTCTCCCCTAAACTCTACTTTTAATTCATTTTTACATTTCAGCTTGTTATTTGCTATTAAAAAAGGATTTTTTAAGCTTGTCTAGAGTAGGGTTCTCTAGAGAAAAGAGTAGAGAAGGGTTTCTCTATGTCTTGAGCATTAGAAGTCTAAAGGGTGTTTAGATTTTAGTTCTTTATCTAGGGTTGATAAAGGGTGATCTTTTGTAAGCTTGTAAAGAACAATTTTTTGTTAATAGTAGAAGTCTAGCCAAGGTTTGGTTAGAAGAAACTGGATGTAACTTCTGTTGTTGAGAAGTGAACTAGTATAGTTCATGGTGTTGAATACTTTCTCTTAATCTCTTTTTGCTTTCATTGATTGTGATGTGTTGCAAACACATCTTAATAATAGCTTAGTTTTAGGTCATATTTGTATTGAATAGTTAGAAAATAGCTCTAGAAATTAGGCATATTTAGTATTTGGTGTTACATAAGGCATTTTAATACTAATTGAGCATTTGCAGGCCAAAAAGAGGGAATTCAAAGCAAATAAAGAAAGAAACAAGATCTGCAACCTCACG
>PYAF01005250.1:43552-63384 GCA_007407185.1 Glycine tomentella | reverse complement strand
TTGATGATATTTTGGGCTGTCTGTTGATATTTTTATGGAAAGATTTTGATTTAAATTTTAGAAGTAGAGGATGAATGGTATGTAGTTGAATGGTTTAAATACTTGATGATTTGATTTGAGGATTAATTAGTGAGGTGGTAGGTGAAAGGAGAATAAAAGATGCATACTAGACTTTAATCTTTTATTATGAAAATTTCAACGGATTAGAAATTATTTGAAAGACATATTATGGATTATTAGTTAGATTACTAACATAATTTTCTGTGAGGATATTCTTTGGTCATGCCTAAGTTGGTAATGATTTTGCTTGAATAAGATATAGGGGTTTAACCATACTTATAAGCTTATTGGATAAGGTATGGTGGTGTAACCATACTTATGATACATATGAAGATATGATGAAAATATTTTCCATAAGGTAATATGTATTTTGCTTATGGATTTGATTTTTTTTATGTATGGATGTTGATGTGATTAAGATAGGTGGATTCATGTTTCCATGTTCCAAGTCCAGTACGAGGCTTTGGGGAAATAGAATCTGATGCTGCATACAGTACGATATGTAGTACCCAGGTGCAAGGATATATGGCAAAATTCATGCATGTTTGCGTAACATTATAGCAGCATCCACACTCAGTGTGGCCACATACAGTACGATATGTGGAGGCCATTTGCCCTGGGATACTTCATCTCATGCATTCATATAGTTTGCATATTTCTTGTGGATGTGTTTGATTATTTAATGATTTTACTAACCTATTAATAAGGCCGGGATTTAGCTTTGCCTACTAAGAAAGTTATTCATGTTTTTCTTAGATGGCAACCATGGTCAGGTTCCTTGAGGCTCTGGAGTAGTGTTGATATATTAAAGGAGCTATGTACTAGGCTGGATTTTCGGAAAGAGTTTTGTACTTGTATAAACTTTTGTAACAGAGACATTGACTAATGTATTAGTCTTTACATATTTTGTAAATTTTATGACTTAGAGTTTTTACTAATACACGTTTCTTGAAAAAAAATTATCCTAAGTAAAAATAAAAGTAATAAAATCAACTTAGAAATTAGGTCGTTACAAGCAACCTTAGGAAGAGTTTTGACAAGCATAGAAGAAGGATATCAAGGCTTCATCTCTAAGAGGATTTCCCAAGGAAGGAAGGAAGGAAGCCATTTATCCATTCTATTTTCAAGATTCAAACTCACTTGAGGTAGGTTAAGCTTAAATCTCTAGTTAATCATTGGTTTGGATTAATTTACATGCTTTAGTAGACTGAATTATGGTTATTATTTGGGCTTGAATTTCGTGCCATTTGAAGGATATTGTTTGATGAGAATATGTTGATTTAAGCCATAAGATAGGTGATGATTTATACCCATTAATATTAGTGATGTGTGGAAGCCCATTTGATGACCTTTTGAATGTGATTTTGATTATATTTTGGGCTGTCTGTTGATATTTTTATGGAATGATTTTGATTTAAATTTTAGAAGTAGAGGATGAATGGTATGTAGTTGAATGGTTTAAATACTTGATGATTTGATTTGAGGATTAATTAGTGAGGTGGTAGGTGAAAGGAGAATAAAAGATGCATACTAGACTTTAATCTTTTATTATGAAAATTTCAACGGATTAGAAATTATTTGAAAGACATATTATGGATTATTAGTTAGATTACTAATATAATTTTCTGTGAGGATATTCTTTGGTCATGCCTAAGTTGGTAATGATTTTGCTTGAATAAGATATAGCGGGTTAACCATACTTATAAGCTTATTGGATAAGGTATGGTGGTGTAACCATACTTATGATACATATGAAGATATGATGAAAATATTTTCCATAAGGTAATATGTATTTTGCTTATGGATTTGATTTTTATGGATGTTGATGTGAATAAGATAGGTGGATTCATGTTTCCATGTTCCAAGTCCAATACGAGACTTTGGGAAAACAGAATCTGATGCTACATACAGTACGATATGTAGTACCCAGGTGCAAGGATATATGGCAAAATTCATGCATGTTTGCGTAACATTATAGCAGCGTCCACACTCAGTGTGGTCACATACAGTACGATATGTAGAGGCCATTTGCCCTGGGATAGTTCATCTCATGCATTCATATAGTTTGCATATTTCTTGTGGATGTGTTTGATTATTTGAATGAATTTACTAACCTACTAATAAGTTCGGGATTTAGCTTTGCTTACTGAGAAATTTATTTCTCACAAGATTTGTTTCAAGTTTTTCTTAGATGGTAGCCCTGGTCAGGTTCCTTGAAGCTCTGAAGTAGTGTTGATATATTGAAGGAACTATGTACTAAGCTGGATTTTGAAAAGAGTTTTGTACATGTATAAACTTTTGTAACAGAGACATTGACTAATGAATTAGTCTTTACATATTTTGTAAATTTTAATGACTTAGAATTTTTGCTAATACACGTTTCTTGAAAATTTTTTATTCTAAGTAAAAATACTAGTAATAAAATCAACTTAGAAATTAGGTCGTTACATGGCCCAATTAATTTTGGATGTTATTCATCAGTTTGTGATCTTAGAGCCACGAAGGCATCCGCTTAACCCAGAGAAGGCCAACAGGGCACTTGGATTTCCTTCTCTAATCACTGGACTATGCCAATTCTATGGAATCCAGGTGCACCCTTCCAAGACCATCAGACCTTCCATCAACAGAGCCTTTATTGAGAAATATTACTTGGCTATACAGGTTCAGCAACAGTAGCCACCAGAGCCAGCATCTTTGGACTCTATTGCAGAACATCTACAAAGAATGGAGCTCCAGATGAATACTTATATGCAACACATGGCTAACCAACAGGTTGCCAACCACAGAGGCCAGATGTAGTTAAATGAAATCTTCTACAACTATACATTGCATCAGCATAGCCAGGATCTGAACCCCTTCCCATGGCCCACTCTCGATCAGTTCTGAGCTCATGTTTGGCTTGGGGACAGGTCAATCTTTTCAGAGGAGGCAGAAGGCTCTAGGACTGAATAGGATCCTGTGACTGGTCTTGCAGCTAACCAGGAAGGTGCTGAGGGAGAAGAAGCAGCAGAAGATGATGACTTAGAGCAGAATTTGGCAGCATATCTCACTGATCTACATACTCTGTGGCACTACTTTTAATTTCTTTACCGCTTTCTTTACTGCTTTCCTGAATACTTTATTTATTTCCTTCTTTCTTGAATACTTCAATTAGTTACTATATTATTATTTCTTTGCTCTTACTATAATAGTTAATTCTTATTACAATATTATTTCTTTGCTCTTACTACAATTAGTTACTATATTAATTAGTTACTATACTTTAATTAGTTGAATTCAAATTCAAATCTAGCTCTTATCTTCTCCTTTTGATATGAAACTATCTACTATAGTTAATTCATATTTAAATTCAAACAATTGTCCTGATGATGTGTAATTTGTACGAGACCTAAGACCAGTCTGTATATTATGTTGGATTGTATTTTGGACTGTATTTTATTATTATTTTGGATTTCGAATGAACACGTTTACAATATTGATGATTCACACCTTCCGCATGAATTATTTTAAGCGAGAAGAAAAGAATTTTCCGTGAAATTTGTAACTAAGATAATTTTAAAGCAAGTGAAAAAGAAATTTCATTCAAAATCAATAAAATACAAGATAGTAAAACGAGGCGTTACATGATGCTTTCCTTGCATTTAGAAAAATGGCTAAGCTTACTCAAAATGAGATAGGTTGTAAAATTGTCTCTATAAGAAGTGATCATGGTGGTGAATTCCAAAATGAACATTTTGAAAAATTCTGTGAGGAAAATGGAATTAATCACAATTTTTCAGCTCCAAGAACACCCCAACAAAATGGTGTTGTGGAGAGGAAAAATAGATCTCTTGAGGAAGGAGCTAGAACACTTCTTAATGAGTCAAATTTGCCTAAGCATTTTTGGGATGATGCTATAAGCACTGTATGTTACACTTTGAATAGATTACTTATAAGGCCTATTTTAAAGAAAACTCCTTATGAGCTATACAAAGGAAGAAAGCCTAACATTTCTCATTTAAGAGTATTTGACAGCAAGTGTTTTGTATTGAATAATGGGAAAGAATCACTTGGAAAATTTGATGCTAAGGTAGATAAAGCAATTTTCCTTGGATATTCATTACATAGCAAGGCTTATAGAGTATTCAATAAAAGAACAATGTGTATTGAAGAATCTGTACATGTGATTTGTGATGAAACTAATCCCTCTAAGGAGGAAAAAGAGATTGATGGTGATACAGGACAGCTGGAAGAATTTATTGAATTGGACAAATCCTCAACCAAAAATGAAGAACCAAGTGCTGAAGCAAAACCCATAACTCCTGTTCAAGTGCCTAAAGATTGGAGAACAACAAGAGATTTATCACTTGATAACATCATAGGTGAAGTTTCAAAGGGAGTATCTACTAGATCCTCATTAAAGAACCTATGTTGTGATATGGCTTTTGTTTCTCAAATTGAACCTAAGAACATTGATCAAATCTTGAATGATGAACATTGGATGCATGCAATGCATGATGAGCTTAATCAATTTAAGAGGAATGAAGTTTGGGAACTTGTTCCTAGACCATCTTCTCTTAAACCCATTGGCACAAAATGGATTTTCAGAAATAAACTTGATAAAAGTGGAATCATAGTAAGAAATAAAGTTAGATTGGTTGCTAAAGGCTATAACCAAGAGGAAGGCATAGACTATGAAGAAACTTTTGCTCCAGTTGTAAGATTGGAAGCAATCAGTTTATTACTTGCATATGCATGTCTCATGGATTTCAAACTTTTCAAATGGATGTTAAAAGTGCATTTTTGAATGGATATATTGAGGAGGACATATATGTTGAACAACCTCCTGATTTTACTGATTACAAATATCCAAACTATGTTTATAAACTGAAAAAGGCACTTTATGGTTTGAAACAAACTCCTAAACAATGGTATGAAAGGTTAAGCAAATTTCTGCTTGAACAAATTTCACAAAGGGCAATGTTGATAAAACCTTGTTTATCAAAAGGCATGGCAATGATTTCCTATTGTTCAAGTTTTTGTGGATGATATAATTTTTGGTTCTACTAACCACTTGTTGTGTAAGGATTTTTCATCAGCTATGCAGAAAGAATTTGAGATGTCAATGATGGGTGAACTAACATTCTTCCTTGGACTTCAAGTAAAGCAATTGAAGAATGGAACCTTTCTCAATCAATCCAAGTATTGTCTTGAAATTATCAAGAAATTTGAGATGGAGAAAAGCAAGGATGCTGCAACTGCCATGGCTACATCAACATATCTTGATTCAAATGAAAGTGGAGAGAAAGTTGATGAGTCTAAGTACAGAGGAATGATTGGATCTTTGCTCTACTTGACAGCTAGTAGACCTGATATAGTGCTCAGTGTTTGCTTATGTGCAAGATATCAAGCAAATCCCAAAGAGTCTCATCTTACTGATATAAAAAGGATCCTCAAATATCTCAAAGCTACACCTAGAGTTGGTCTTTGGTATCCAAAAGGTGCTTCTATCAATGTTATTGGTTATTTTGATTCTGATTTTGCAGGGTGCAAATTAGATAGAAAAAGCACAAGTGACACTTGTCATCTTCTAGGAAGTTCATTAATCTCATGGGACTGCAAGAAACAATCTTGTGTTGCATTATCTACTGCTGAAGCTGAATACATCTCAGCTAGAAGTTGTTGTGCACAAAGCTTGTGGATAAAACAACAAATGCAAGATTATGGAGTAGAACTGAATGAAATTCCTCTGCTAAGTGACAATACAAGTGCTATAAACATATCAAAGAATCCAATAATGCATTCAAGGAGAAAGCACATTGAGATCAGACATCATTTCCTCAGGGATCAGGTTCAAAAAGGTAACATAAAGGTAGAATTCATTGACACCAATAACCAACTTGCTGATATATTCACAAAACCATTATCAAGGGATAGATTTTATACACTAAGAAACATGTTAGGTATTCTAGATGAAAGTAACATAAACTAGCTTGTTTTATATGTGTTTTGTGTGATGAATTAAAGCCAAAATGTCACAAGAATGTATGATTGTTTATAACCTTGCATAAAAGCTGCTAAATGCTCTGTATCTGATAAACTGACTGAGATAATCGATTACACCATGGGTTAATCGATTAAAATCATTAAAAATAACATTCAGTATGAAATTCGTGCTCATGTAATCGATTAAACATATATGGTAATCGATTATTTTCATATTGCCAGATTTCAACTATTTCTGGAATAATTGATTACACATCAGGAAAATCGATTACATTGATCAAAATTCTCTAAATGAATGCATGTCTCACTGGAATAATCGATTACTAAAGACTTGTAATCGATTACCTTCATCATTAGAAGTGATAGTCTCCCTAGAATAATCGATTACCACTCGGGATAATCGATTACTTATGCTTTGATACCTGTATAATTCATAAAAGTTATCAAATAATCGATTACTGGTCATCTTCATCCTCTGACAGAGAATGAAATAATCGATTACTTAAATGAGATAATCGATTACTGTGTTCTTTTTGTGACTCATTTGCTCTGGAATAATCGATTACATAACGAAATAATCGATTATTCATGCTGTTGAACATAATCTGACAGGTTTTTATGGGAAAATTAACTGCCCAATCCGTTTTAAAACGAACCCTATGTCATTAAACTGTCACCAACAGCTATATTTTTTGAAATTATGGATGTTTGGGAGCCTCATTAGTGCCTATAAATAGTGAGAGTACATATCAAAATAAATTGCACCATTATCTTTCTCTCTCTCTCTCTCTCTCTCTATTTTTTGTCATTTCTGAGTGTTGTTTGTGTCCTAAACTTCATCCTGTAACCATGTCTAACCCAACACCAAAGAGACTTAGAACCTCCAAGAGAAAAGCTGGTGAGTCCTCCTCTAACCCACCTCCTCCACAACCAACTAATAGGCTTGACTTGTGGTTCTCCACTGAGCCTGACAAAATTAACTATCTTCAATTCAATGCAACCAAGCCTGTTGCCTCTCCCAAATATGTAGATTTAGATTGGTTCATTAGGGAGGGATTCCAATTTCCTACCTTCCTTGAAGCCCTGAGAAGGTTCTTAGAAATGAAGGGTACTTTTTACCCTGATTTAGTTAAAGTCTTTTACACTTGCTTGAAAGGATCAATGCAAGGGGACATGAAGTCCAAAGTGAAGGGAGTTGAAATGAGAATTACTCCAGACATTTGGAAATCTGTGGCTGGGGTAGTATGTGAGGGTGCTAGAAGGTTTGATGAAGATCCTGAGGGATATAGTAAGATGGACACTTATAAAGAGATGCTTCATGATCCTCACATGAGACTAAGGACTAGGCTGGGTACAAGACCTATGACTGCTGAGGATAGACTCCTCCATTATATCATTACCTACATTATCACTCCTAGGGCCACAAATCATGCCCAAGCAACTGATGAAGACCTTCAATTGGTCTATGGGCTGAAGAACAATATACCCATGAATTGGGTGCTTATCATTGAGGAAATCATGCTCAAATCCAAGAGGCTAGTGAACTACCCATTCCCATATCCTGTCTTTGTCTCTAGGCTAATTGATCACTTCAACATTGATGTTGAGAATGAAGTGATTGGCAACACAAACTCCTCCAATAGACAAATAAAAGAGAAACATCTTACTAAGATGGGGATGAGGAAAACACCCAATGGATGGGTGATGACAAATCAACAGGCAGCTGCTGCTGAAGGAGAAGAGATTGCTGCAGATTCTGAAGAAGAAGAGCAACCACAACATCCTCAGCCTGCCTATTCTGACTTTGAATCATTGATGATTCAAAATATGGACAGCATGCTCAAGCTTCAAGAGGATTTCAAGGTTGAGACCCATGGAGCTTTGGAAGAAAATAGGGAGCGACTTGATTCAATTGAGGCCAACATGAATGACAATGCCTCAGTTGAATTTTAGGATTGTTTAGATTTTTTTGTTTGCTTGTATTTGTTTTCATAGTTTTAAGTTTGTTTTAAAATTTCTTATGACTGCCTCTTACAAACTTAATATTAATAGTATTTGCATTTCCAGTTCATTATCCGCTGTGCATGAATTGTTTTTACTTTTAACAAATAGGGGGAGAATTGATTAAGAGGAAGTGATTTGAAAAGCACTCTATTTGCCCCTGTTTTTTGGTTCAGTTTTTGGTTAAAAATTTAAAATGAATGATTGCTGGAATTTAGGTGGAGTAACTGTATAAAATGGAAACTAATGAGTTTGTATGGTGCTTAATTGAATGTTTCATGAAACACAAATGCTTTAACACTTGTATCTTGGCAAGGGCTATTGAAAATTTACAGGTTTTAAAAGCTTGAAGTTCATCTGCTGAATTCTCAATTAATCTCCAAGTCTCAGTGCTTAATCAACTTGAAGATTTGGCATGTTTAAAGCCAAAGGGGGAGATTGTTGATTAAAGAGGAGTCATGAGAAGTTGGACAAGGAATCAAGATTTGGAGTTTTGTGCTTTCAACATGCCTCATTTCAAAAGTGCCATGGAAGCTAAAAGATCAATTTGATTCCTGTAAAAGGAAAGAAGTGGTATCTGATAATCCAGTGTGCATATCATGCATATCATTCATTTAGGATTGTAAGATTGAAGGCTAATGCAAAAGCATTTAATAAATAAGGCAGATTAAAATCAAGTTTTTGAAAAAATGAAGTTTTCCTGTTTTAATCGATTACAGATATGTTGGCATCGATTATTTTGTTCTTCGTGCCTTCCGGAAAACAAATTAAGAACATTGTAATCGATTACATATCGAATTAATCGATTACCTTGGCTAAAATTGAAATAACAAACTTTCTGTCTTAATCGATTACAGAAGCTTGTAATCGATTACATATCATGCCTATGGCTAACATGTTTTGCTAATTTAATCGATTACATATCTGTTTAATAGATTACATAGTGCATTTGAAAATATTGGTCTTCCTGTTTTAATCGATTACCAAAAATAGTAATCGATTACTCAGTGTATTTGAAAAATCATGAGTTCCTGTCTTAATCGATTACGTGATGGGATAATCGATTATGATGTTCATAGCTCAAATCCAGAATGTATCAGAAACACTTTAATCGATTACATTCTTGAATTAATCGATTACATATGCTAAATAATCGATTACAGGAGCGTGTTTAATCGATTATTTTCAGTTAGAAAGCTGTTATAAATAGAACCCATTGCTCTGTGATTTTAAGAGTTGAACAATTCAAATTCTGGGCAATCACAAACATTCATGAGCTTTCATTAGTGAGTTTTCGGAGTTCAAAAACGTCTTAGCTTCACCAAAATTCATATGGGTTTTATATTTGATGAGTGAAACATCATTGAGTCTCAAGGAGTAAGGAAAAGGGATGCATTGAATCTGTTATTCTTTCTTTCAACCTGGTGAATCATACATATGCATTTTGTTCATTGGATTATCAGGTAAATTCGTTCCTTATTCTTTGTGGTTGTAAATCTGTTATTTGATTTCTGTAAAGATTGGCTTATTGTTTGGTTTCCTGCATGATAACTAGAGATAGTGTTTCTCTAGGGGTTGCTGAGTAGTGTTCTCAGTAGGGTTGGTCTCTAAGAATCTAATAGTGTTTTAGATCTCTGAACTTTATCTAGGGTTGATAAAGAGAGGCTTCTAATATCTTGTAAGAACATTAATTTGCAATAGTGGAACTCCATTCTAGTGTTGAGTGGAAGAACTGGATGTAGCTTCAAAGTGTTTGAAGTGAACCAGTATAAAAATTGTGGCTGATCTTTATTCTACTCTCTTCATCTTTTTATTGCTTTGGTTTGTGAATCAAATTATTTGCACAGAAAGATTTCAGTTGTCTATTGATTTTCTTGACAGAGGAATTTGATTGAATATAAGATTCTTGATTTCAAAACAATTTTTTAAAGTGATAAAGATCCTGTGGAAACTCTGATTATAAAATTTTTAAATATCAAGATTCAACCAATTCACCCCCCCTCTTGGTTGTATTGAAGTATTCCTATCATTTTCAATTGGTATCAGAGCTGGTTCTTGAAAGTTACTCAAGATCACTTTTTCTTATCAAAAAGAAATATGAATACTTCACAAATAACCTTTAAGGAGGGTGCCTCTTTAAACAAACCTCCTATGTTTGAAGGGGAACACTTTAGTTTTTGGAAAAATAGAATGAAAATCTTTATTCAATCAAATGACCTAGGAGCATGGAATGCAATAGTGAAGGGTCCTTTTATTCCAATAAAAACTGTGGCAAATGAATTGATTCCCAAAGAATGGGATGAGATGACTGAGGCTGAACAAAGGGTTGCACAATATGATCTTTATTGAAGTATTCCTATCATTTTTAACTTTCAAAAAATTAGCCAAACTTGTTCAAAATGAGAAAGGCTGTAAAATAATCTCAATTAGAAGTGATCATGGTGGAGGATTCCAAAATGAACATTTTGAAAAATTCTGTGAAGAAAATGGAATTAACCACAACTTTTCAGCTTCAAGAACACCTCAACAAAATGGTGTTGTGGGAGAGGAAAAATAGATCACTTGAAGAAGGTGCAAGAACACATCTAAATGAGACTAATTTACCAAAGTATTTTTGGGCTGATGCAGTAAGCACTGTTTGTTACACTTTAAATAGATTGCTCATAAGACCCATCTTGAAGAAAACACCTTATGAGTTATACAAAGGAAGAAAACCCAATGTTTCTCATTTAAGAACTTTTGGTTGCAAGTGTTTTGTTTTAAATAATGGGAAAGAATCACTAGGAAAGTTTGATGCAAAGGCTGATGAAGCCATATTTCTTGGATATTCATTGCAAAGTATAGCATATAGAGTCTTTAACAAAAGAACCATGTGCATGGAAGAATCTGTCCATGTAATTTGTGATGAATCTAACCCCTCAAAAGAGGAAAAAGATTGTGATGAAAATGCAAGTCAATTGGAGCAAAGTGTCCAGCTTGAGGAACTATCTATCAATGAGAAAAGTGAACCTAGTACTGAAGCAATTCCATCAACTTCCAACCAAAAGCCAAAAGAATGGAGAACTACAAGAGACCTCTCACTAGACAATATTATTGGTGAAATGGCAAAGGGAGTCTCTACTAGATCATCTCTTAGAAATTTATGTTGTCACATGGCTTTTGTATCTCAAATTGAACCTAAAGATACTAATCATGCCTTGCAAATGAACATTGGATGCATGCCATGCATGATGAATTGAATCAATTCAAAAAAAATGATGTTTGGAAACTTGTTCCTAGACCTTCATCAATTAAGCCTATTGGTACAAAATGGGTCTTTAGAAACAAACTTAATGAAAGTGGAATCATAATAAGAAACAAGGTTATATTGGCTGCTAAAGGTTATAACCAAGAGGAAGGCATTGACTATGAAGAAACTTTTGCTCCAGTTGCAAGATTGAAAGCAATTAGGCTATTACTTCCATAGCATGCCTAATGAATTTCAAATTTTATCAAATGGATGTCAAAAGTGCCTTTTTGAATGGTTACATAGAGGAAGACATATATGTTGAACAACTTCCAGGATTTTCTGATTTTAAACATCCTAATCATGTCTTTAAACTGAAAAAGGCCCTCTATGGTCTGAAACAAGCTCCAAGATCATGGTATGAAAGATTGAGTAAGTTCCTACTTGATCAATCTTTTTTAAGGGGCAATGTTGATAAAACCTTGTTCATCAAGAGTCATAAGAATAATATCCTATTGGTTCAAATATATGTTGATGATATTATCTTTGGTTCAACTAATCAAATGCTTTGTAAAAAAAATTTTGCAGCTATGAAAAGAGAATTTGAGATGTCTATGATGGGAGAGTTAACATTCTTTCTAGGACTTCAAGTTAAGCAAATGAAGAATGAAACTTTCCTCAATCAATCAAAGTATTGCCTTGAAGTCATCAAAAAGTTTGAGATGGAGAAAAGCAAAGATGCTACAACTCCTATGGCAACTTCAACATACCTTGATTCAGATGAAAAAAGGAAGCAGGTGGATGAATCAAAATGTAGGGGAATAATTGGCTCCTTACTATATTTGACAGCTAGTATACCAGATATTACGCTAAGTGTTTGCTTGTGTGCAATATATCAAGCAAATCCAAAAGAGTCTCACCTTACAGCAGTCAAAAAAATCATCAAATACCTCAAGACAACACCCAAAGTTGGGCTATGGTATCCTAAGGGTGCACCAATAAATATTATTGGATATTCTGATTCTGATTTTGCAGGATGTAAACTTGATAGGAAAAGCACAAGTGAAACTTGTCATCTTCTTGGAAGCTCACTCATATCATGGCATTGCAAGAAACAAGCTTGTGTGGCTTTGTCAACTGCTGAGGCAGAATATATCTCAGCTGGGAGTTGTTGTGCACAAAGCCTATGGCTTAAGCAACAAATGTAAGATTATGGAGTTGATCTTAAGGAAATACCATTACTTTGTGACAACACAAGTGCAATAAATATTTCAAAGAATCCTGTCATGCACTCAAGGACCAAGCACATTGAAATCAGACATCACTTCTTAAGAGATCATGTGCAGAAAGGTAACATCAAGGTTGAATTCATTGATACCCATAATCAACTTGCTGACATATTTACTAAACCATTGCCAAAGGATAGATTTTATGCACTTAGAAACATGTTAGGCATTCTTGATGAGAACAATATATGCTAGCTTGGTTAAATGTATGCTTTTCTATGACCATTTGAAGCCTTACTAATGCATTTATCATTTAACTTGATTAAAATTCGAATTGATCTGCACAAATACTCTGTTGCTGATATATTTGCTGTAATAATCGGTTACACCAAGGGTTAATCGATTAAATTCATTAAAAATCACATTATGTGTGCAAGTTGTGATCTAGTAATCGATTACATTAATATGGTAATCGATTATTCTTCATATTTCAGAAACTAAATCCCTCTGGAGTAATCAATTACACCATGGAATAATCGATTACATTGAATAAAATCCATTTTCCATTTTATGTGTCTCCTGGAATAATCGATTACAATAAGTAGGTAATCGATTACACATGTGCTTTGAAGTTTTAAACTTTTCTGAAATAATCGATTACACATTGGGATAATCGATTATTATATATAACAAATCATTTCAGTTTAAGTGTCACACTGAAATAATCGATTACCACCATAAGGTAATTGATTACTCACGAGCTTAAAAATTTTGATCTTGCTGGAATAATCGATTACCACTCGGGATAATCGATTACACAAAACTCTGATACTTTATAAAATTCCCAAATCTAGAATATAATCGATTACATGTCATCTTCTACCTCTGACTGGTAGGAAAATAATCGATTACCACGCGGAATAATCGATTACTATGTGCAATTTTTGTGTCCCAAATGCGCTGAAATAATAGATTACTTAAGGAAATAATAGATTATTCATGCTGTTGAACGTGTTCTGACAGTTTTTTCTCTGAAAATGTAACTGCCCAATCAAATCTAAAGCAAATCAAAGGCCATTGATGTGCCTTAACTGTCACCAACAGCTATATTTTAAAAAATATGGACGTTAGGAGCCTAAATTCAGCCTATAAATAGTGCATTGCTTCAATTGAAAAATCTGCACCTTGTCTACTCTCTTCCTCTGCAACTTCTAAGTTTCTGTGTTTGTCTTGTGTCCAAGCAATCCCTCTGAACAATGTCAAACCCAACTCCAAAAAGGACTAGGTCATCCAAAAGAAAAGTGGGAGAATCTTCTTCTAACCCACCTCCACCTCAACCCCTAAACAGACTTGATTTATGGTTCTCCACAGAGTCTGATAAAATGAACTATTTAGAGTTCAATGCAACCAAGCCTGTAGCCTCCCCTAAATACCTGGATTTAGACTGGTTTATAAGAGAGGGTTTCTAATTCCCAGCCTACTTCGAAGCCCAAGGGCTTATAAGATTTTTGGAAATGAAGGGTACTTTCTACCCTGATTTGGTGAAGGTGTTCTACACCTGTGCCAAAGGATCCATGCAGGGGAATATGGTCTCCAAAGTCAAGGGAGTGACAGTGGAGATTACCCCTGAAGTTTGGGAGTCTGTGGCTGGAGTTATTTGTGAGGGGGCTAGGAGGTTTGATGAGGAGCCTGATGGGTACAACAAAATGGATACATATAGGGAGATGTTGCATGATCCACACATGCAACTTAGGAATAAATTAGGGACTGGACCCATGACTCCTGAGGATAGACTCCTCCACTACATCATTACCTATGTGGTAACACCAAGGGCTACCAATCATGCCCAAGCAACAGATGAAAACCTTCAGTTGGTTTATGGGCTGAAGAATAACATACCTATGAATTGGGTACTTACTTTTGAAGAAATAATGCTTAAGGCCAAGAGATTGGTCAATTATCCATTCCCTTACCCTGTGCTTGTCTCAAGACTTATTGACCACTTCAACATTAATGTTGAAAATGAAGTGGTTGATAACACCAACTCCTCCAACAGCCTAATTTAGGATAAGCATCTCACCAAAATGGGGATGAGAAAAACCCCTGATGGATGGATCATGGCTGGTCAAGCTCATGCTGCTGCTGTTGAAGAACAAGTTGCTGTGGATTCAGAAGATGAAGAAAGGAATCCTCAACAACCTATCTACACCGAATTTGAGTCTCTCATGCTGGAGAAGATGAATGGGCTACTCAACATGCATCATGAGTTCAGGGCTGAGACTCAAAGCTCATTTAGGGACCTCAAAGTGGATGATTCTGAAGAATTTTAGCCTTTACTTTATTTAGTTTATGAATTTTTTTGTAATGGCTCCCTTCTAATTAATATAATGTTTTCAGTTCATTTCCTATTGTGCCTTTTATTGTTTTTGACTTTTAACAAGCCAAATAGGGGGAGAAATGATTGATTAAAAGGAAAAAATTGATTGATTTAAGCATGCCTCCACCATGCTCTGTTTGCCCCTGTTTTTTTGTTTCATTTTTGTCCAAAATCGTGAACTGAATGGATGCTGAGATTTAGGGGGGGAACTGTGATGTTAAAAGGAATTTAATCAATACCTTGTAATTGAATGCTACTTGAATCACAAATGCTTTTAACACTTGCTCTTGGCAAAGGCATTGAAAATTTTCAGGTTTGCAAAGCTTAAGGTTCTTCAAATTGATTCATAATTAACTCCAAGCCTTATTGTTAACCAACTAAAGATTTGGCATGTTTAAAGCCAAAAAGGGGGAGATTGTTGAATTCAAAGGAATCACTTGAAGAATGGACAAAGAATCAAGCTTGGTTTTAGCTTTCAACATGCCTTGAAGTGTTGAAGAAAAATTTTGATTAAGTGTAAAAGGAAGAAACATTTCTGGTGATCCAAGTGCATTGCATTCACATCATTCATTTAGACAATAAGTTTAAGAAATAGAATTCACAAGGCTTTGATAAAATGTTTAAGTTTCATAATTAAATCAAAGGTTTTTGGAAAAATATGTTTTCTATTGATTTAATCGATTACTTTAATGAGATAATCGATTATGTTGTTCTTAGTGCTTTCTAGAAAACTTTTCAAGAACAATGTAATTGATTACGTATAGTTTTAATCGATTATTTTATCTTGGTTCACATATAAACTGCCTTGATGATCATTTTAATTGATTCCCATTGAGTTGTAATCGATTACATAGGCTAAACAGGAAAAATCATCTCTCTGTCTTAATCGATTACCAAATACTGTAATTGATTATATCATATGCTTATGCTTAATATATCTTGCTTCATTAATCGATTACCAAAATCTGTAATCGATTACACTGTGTATTTCATGTTTGTGAAGTTTCCTGTCTTAATCGATTACCATAATCCGTAATTGATTACACAGTGTATTTCTTGTTTATAAAGCTTCCTGTCTTAATCGATTACTTATCGAAATAATTGATTATTTTGTTCGTTGCTTGAACCCAGATTTTTATAGAACCCTTTAATCGATTACATGATTGATTTAATCGATTACTTAAGTGAAATAATTGATTATTGGGCGCGTTTAATCGATTACTGACGGTTAGAAAGTTTGTTATAAATAGATCCCTTGCTCAGCTTGTTTAGTAACTTGGTCAATTCGTATTCTGAGCCTACCTAAGCTTTCTAAACACATTCTTAGTGATTTTTCTAGGTTCTATGAGTGCTTGTCTTCACTAAAACACTTATGAGTCTTTAAGTGATTTTTGAAACAAGAAGAGTCTTTTTAAAGGTTAAGGAATGAGATGTTCTGAGTTTGTTTTCATCATTCAACCTGGTATATTCATTCATAAGCATATCATTCATTGGATCATCAGGTGTTTTCTCTCCTTAAACTTTGTGGTTGTAATTCTTTTGTGAACTTGTATTTGATTGTCTATTGTAATTGGGTTTCTTGCTTGTAATCTAGAGATAGAGTTTCTCTAGGGGTTGTGCTGAGTAGTGTTCTCAGTGGCGTTGTCTCTAAGAATCTAATAGTGTTTTAGATTTCTTAACTTTATCTAGGATGGATAAAGAGAGACTTTGTAATCACTTGTAAGAACAAAAAATTGTAATAGTGGAACTCCATTCTAGTGTTGAGTGGAAGAAAACTGGATGTAGCTTCATAGTGTTAGAAGTGAACCAGTATAAATCTTGTGTGTTTTGATCTTGATTTCTTTCTTGATTATATTATGTTTAACTTGATCATCTTGCCTTGTTTATTAATTCAATTTTGAGCTATTGGATTCCTTGGACTAAACATTTGATTGAATAAAGATTCTTGGTTTCAAAAGTGATAAAGATCCAAAGGGAAACTCTGATTTTGTCTAAAGAAATTTTTAAATTTACCAAGCCAAACCAATTCACCCCCCTCTTGGTTAAGTGTGAAGTGTTCTTGTATTTTACAAGAGGCATCACACATGAGCTCAAAAGGAAGCTCCCAATCTGGTGGTTGCATTATGGGAAAGGTAGTAAGCTTCTTCCTCGACTCCTCAAATGCCTCTTTGCATTATGGGAGACGTATCCTTTTGGAGAAGCTTGGACAATGGCAGTGCAATCATGCTGAAACCCTGGATGAATCACCTAATGTCCAAGAAAAGAACGCACTTCCCGCACAGAAGCGGGGTAAGGTATAGAAGTAATAACATCAATCTTGTCCTTATCAACCTCAACACCTCTACTAGAGACCAAATGCCCTAAGACTATACCCTCATGTACCAAAAAATGAAATTTCTCAAAGTTGACTGCAAGGTTAGCCCCAATCCTTCAGTCAAGAACTCTAGAGAGGCTATCCAAACATGCATCAAAAGAGGAACCATAAACAGTGAAATAGTCCATAAACACCTCTATGCAATTCTCTAATAAATCATAAAAGATACTCACCATGCACCTATGGAAGGTTCCAGGAGTGTTGCATAGGCCAAAGGGCATCCTGGTGTAGGCAAATGTGCCAAATGGACAGGTGAATATGAACTTGTGTTGGTCCTCCATGCAATATGAATCTGCATGTAACCTGAAAAACCATCAAGAAAGCAATAATGTGATTTACTTGCCAACTTCTCCAGAACATGGTCAATGAATGGGAGAGGGAAATGGTCCTTGTGAGTTGCCTGGTTAATTCTTCTATAGTCAATGCAAACTCTCCAATTGTTGGCTACTCTAGTCGAAATCAACTCATTATCTTTGTTTCTCACAACAGTGATGCCTGACTTCTTAGGGACCACTTGGACAGGTGAAACCCATGTGCTATCTGAAATGGGATAGATGATCCCTGCAGCTAGTAGCTTCATCACCTTATTCTTCATCACATTCATATAAAAGGATTTATTTTGGGAATGTCAACAAGTGTCCATCCATTGGCCTTTTGTGGCCTCTCAGAACATGCAACAACTTCTCTTCATGCTCAAGTGACAGGCTGCTAGATTTATGATTAGGAGCTTCTAAGCATCATCTAAATAGGCATATTTAAGGTGCTCAAATAGTGGCTTTAGCTCCAAGGAAGGTGGCTGAATAAAGGATGGCAAGGGAAGGTTAGTGGCTGATGGAAGGGAGATAGGAGAATCAACACCTGCACTTGTACCTACAACACAATCAGAGTGAAGTACATAGGAAATCTCCGCACAAATACTACACACAGCAGCAAAACATCACAGGTACTATTAAAAGAACCAAGATCAAAATAAGAAAATTTAGAAAGTAAATATGTAAAAATATCTACACTATGGACTACAACATCAATGATATCTACAAAGAAGATAGAATGCTCCTTTTGCAAGATGTCTCATGCTTCTTTGCAGGAGTTCTTGCATGCACATCAATTTTGGTCCTGGTTGTCATCGAGAATAGTCCCCCTAAGATCAATGTGGAACCATGGCTGGAAGACTCATTCTCCATATCCAAAATGTAAAAATCGACTGGAAAATTAGATCATTAACTCACACCAACACATCTTTAATAACTCCAAGTGGAAGTGCAACACTCAAGTTGGGTAAGTGAATGAAAACACCAGTGGGTTTCAAATCACCAAGTTGTAATGACCTGTAAACTGATGTAGGCATAACATTAATGGATGTTCCAAGGTCAAGCATTGCATCTGTAAAAGTGCAATCTCCAATGCTGCAAGGGACAATGAAAGTGTCAGGATCTTTGCACCTCAGTGGCAAGGTGGATGGTGCAATGAAAGCAACAATTTTGCTTTGTATAAGTGCAGAAACATTTATGCCCATCTTCACTTGCTCATTTCCTTTCAACTTTCTCTTGTGGGTGCACAATTCCTTCAAGAATTTTGCATATTTCAGAATCTGTTTGATGGCATCCAAGAGGGGGATGTTGACTTTCACCCTCTTAAAAGTCTCAAGAACATCAGAATCAAACTCCACTTTTTTTGTACGAATGGATATAAAAGGAAAAGGTAAAGGAATCTATTTAGGTAAGGAATTTGTTTTGGCGCCATCATCAATTTTGGCACCAGCATTTGTTGAATTTGGAATCTCTTTGCCACTCCCCAAGATAATAGCACTGACGTTCTTTGGATTAGAAAT
The DNA here is from genome assembly GCA_007407185.1 of Glycine tomentella. Lineage (NCBI taxonomy): Eukaryota > Viridiplantae > Streptophyta > Magnoliopsida > Fabales > Fabaceae > Glycine > Glycine tomentella. The sequence goes on along the minus strand of PYAF01005250.1, from coordinate 44,304 downwards.
TGGTTGTACTGGAATGTTGCTAGAACCTTGTTGCTGTGATAACCCTAAGTTATGGCATGGTTGGCGCCATACCCCCGCGCGACAGTGCGGGGATTCACATCAGAACATGTGACAAAATGTTTGGTGTGTCAGAAGGTTAAGATTGAGCATCAGAGACCATCTGGTCTACTTCAGCCTCTAGAGATCCCTGAGTGGAAATGGGACAGCATTTCCATGGATTTTGTGGTCGGCCTACTGAGGACTCAGAGTGGATATGATTCCATCTGGGTGATAGTGGACAGGCTGACTAAATCTGCTCATTTCTTACCTGTGGGATCTGACTACACCATAGAGAAGTTGGCCCAGCTTTATGTCAGGGAGATTGTGAGATTGCATGGAGTCCCTGACAGTATTATCAGTGACAGAGATCCTAAGTTCACCTCTAGATTTTGGGGTGCACTTCAGGATGCTTTTAGGACCCAGCTTAGACTCAGCACAGCCTATCATCCTCAGACAGATGGTCAGACAGAGAGGACCATCCAGACTCTGGAGGATATGTTGAGAGCATGTGCTTTGGAGCAAGGTTCTGGCTGGGACAAATATCTATCTCTGGTGGAATTCTCCTACAACAATAGTTTTCATGCCAGTCTGGGCATGGCACCATATGAGGCTTTGTATGGCCGACGGTGCAGGACTCCCATATGTTGGACAGAGGTAGGAGAAAAGCAGCTCCTTGGACCTGACATGGTCCAAGAGACCTCTGAGCAGATCAA
>PYAF01005250.1:29339-43452 GCA_007407185.1 Glycine tomentella | reverse complement strand
CATACAGGCTAGCTTTGCCTCCCCAGTTGTCAGGGCTTCATGATGTGTTCCACGTGTCTCAGTTGAGGAAGTATGTAGCAGATCCCTCACACGTGGTTGAGCCTGACACAGTTCAGATCAGAGAGAATTTGACGAGTCCTACACGGCCCTTGAGGATTCTGGATCGGATGGAAAAGCAGATCCGCAGCAAGACCATTCCCATAGTGAAGGTACAATGGGAAGGCAGAACGCCTGAGGAAGCAACTTGGGAGCGGGAGCAGGAGCTGCTGCAGTTGTATCCCAAGTTGGCTACCAGGTATGTTTCTAAATTTTGCGGACAAAATTCTTAAAAGGAGGGGTGAATGTGGTGATAACCCTAAGTTATGGCATGGTTGGCGCCATACCCCCGCGCGACAGCGCGGGGATTCACATCAGAAAACCCTGCAATTTTGTTTCCACAAACCCTTTCTTGACTTAAGACCCCCAAAACATAATCACACTACTCATACTATAATTTTTTGGAAAGTAATAAATATATACCCTATTTTGTGGTATATGAGGTAGAAGGAATAGAGAGATTAAAATTAAAATTAAAGGACAAATATCATAAATGATGTGATAAAAAAAGAATGAGTTAGATAAAAAGTACTTGAGGTGTAAATTGAGATGAAAGAATAAGAGAATATATGTTTATAAAAAAAAAATTCTTTAGCATGTTTTTTTAACATGTTTTTTTTTATCAAGAGAGGGCACTTTCTTTTGATATTAAGGTACACCCAAGTAATATATATTGAAAGTGCATGTTCACACTCCAATGAAAGTGCAAGTGGCATCATCTTATTGTTGTTTCTAATACGATATCAAATGACACTACATTACAAATGATATTGTATTGTGTATTTCCAACTCTCTTTTTTTTTAATGGAATACTTCCGATACTACATTGCAAAATCATCATTTGGTTGTGAAAAATATTGTGTTTTTAAATTATTCAATTTTGTGGAAAAAAAATAAATTTTTATTATATTGTAATATTTTTTGTTATCGGTTGTCCTTTTTTCACAAATTCTTATTGTGTTTCATATTGTTTACAATATTTTTATTTATTATTTTGTTGGAACCACTCAACGGAAACTATTTTTCAAATTTGAAGCTCAGCAAGCCTTTAAAGGATTTAACTCAATTGTGGAGTGTCATCTTGACGTGGTGAAAGTTATCAGTTTGAGACTGATTATCCCTAAATCCAATGTAAATTTTTTTATTTGTATGTTATAATCAAATAATAATTGAATATAGATAAAAGGCTGTGGGACTACACATTTTTTATTTCAATATAATTTATAGTCTCATCTACAATTGCTAAAGAGGAATATATGAATAAAAAATGCATTAGATATGGTAATAATTATTTTATTATCTCATAACAAATATGAAGAAAATAAAATTTTCTCATCTTGTTCCCAAAAATAAATAAATAATTTGTAAAACAAACACCCCGTTATGCATCTAATAAGCCCTAGACAACATGACCTTTTTTTTTCCATAGACAACATAAGTCCCAAGCATCTAATAAGTTCTAGCCAAATAATGAAAGACCTAGGACATTTGCTTCCTACACCAGGCACTTTTCGAATATACCCAGCATTCCACGGTAGGAATTCCAAAAATACCCATGTTGCTAAGGTTAAATAGAAATTGGAAGCACTATTATTCTTCTTCTCGCTGCACAGTTTCCTTTTTCCATCTGTGGCGCACCATTCGTCACTGCGCCTTTTGCATTTAACCTTTATTCTTGCTAGCACCATTTGCTCCAATTGGCGTCGTCTTGTTTGTCATCTTCATTCGTCTCAGGTGGCAGTGTTTCGTTGTGTCGCCGGTGAGTTCCCAATTACTTAGTGTTTGATTTTTTGTGTGAAACGAATTTTCAGATCCGTAAGAGTTATACGGATTATACAATCCGTATGTTCTTTTTTTAAAAAAAATAATTTAATATAAGTTATTTAATTAACATATATATTGGTATGTTGATACAGTTTTGTTAATGACTAAAAAATTAAGATAAAAATTTATTAAATAATATAACATTAATATTATGAATGCAGCTCTATTATTGTTACAAAAACTTTTTCGCTGTTCAATGTTAGGAAATAATCTGTATTGTAGTGTTTTATATGTAATTGTGAAATGGTTGGGTTATGTGTGCATAATAAAAGATTGTGATCTATGTTGGCATGTTAGCATTTCATTGATTTGTGTTTAGGGTTAAGAGAAAGTACTTGTAGTTGTAGAATTTTCAAGTTTTGTTAGTCATGTATTCATGGATGGGTTGTCACCCATTATGTATTCATTAAAGTGACTGGTTAAATTATTTTGTAGGTCCTTGAACTAATTTGTAATTTTTTTATTCGATCTTGAACTATTTCACAGTTTTGTTAGTGACAAAGGCTTAAGAAAAAAATGTATTATGTGTGTGCTTTGAAGGTAATGTCATTCCTCTCAATTGTCTTCATTGTCTTTATTCATATTAATTTATTCAGACATAATACTGTCATACTCCACTCATCTTTGTCCATCTTAACAAATCATCAAAAAAAATTATTCATTAACAACATTAAAGTGTTAACAATAATCACAAATAATATCCACATTAAAAATTGTATCAATTTAAATATTTCATTTGCCATTTCATTTTAAAATAAATTTAAACCTTAAATATTTGGTGTTTGCTTCCTACACCATTTCATTTGTCATTTCATTTCATTTGGATTCTTACAAATTAATAATAATGTGACATCATAACATCAATACTTTATTTATTATACCATTATTTTTGCAACATAAATAAATATATTTATGCTTAAATAAATCAAAAACTATCAAAACAAACATTAAAAAATAAAACAAAATTTGTATATTTCTCACGGATTAGGTAATCTGTATGAAGTATACGGATTGCGCAATCCATATGTTTCGTACGGATTAGCTAATCCATAAGAAGTATACAAATTACCCAATCTGTATATTTCATTCGGATTAGCTAATCCGTATGAAGCACACAAATGGTGAATGCATACACTTCTTATGAATTACCTAATTTATAATTCATACGGATTGTCTAATCCGTATGAAACATATGGATTCACTATCTGTATCATCCATACGAATCCATATGATCCATACGAATTACCTAATCTGTATCATCCATACGAATCCATATGATCCATACAGATGGCTGTTAACCAAACTTAAAGCTCATGGATTACCTTCTCCGACGAAGCCAAACGTCTGGTGAACGAAAAATCACCACTCAAAACGAGCTCCACCAACTACAAAATACCAATGCCAGACAAATAACTAACAAGCGAAAAGGAAGAGCACAAACATGAAGAAAAAGGTAAAGATGAAGATGTTGAAGCCAAATGAACAAAAACATAAAACAGCAACAACAACAACAAATGATGAATGATACTTTTGGGATTAAATAAAAAGTGTTGGGTGTATTGGAAAAGTGAATGGTGTAGAAAGCAAATGCCAAGACCTAATCGGACACTACCTTGATATGTATGACCAAATGGGCCACCCCCTTATCTAAAGAGGCAAGTACCATTAGTCCCCGCTAACTTATTTATATTGCTATGCCACATTACATCTCATTGTCTACCTAACGAATAAGTTACATAGGACCTTCAAAAACCATCCATGGAAATAAATTCATCCATCAAAGTTGGTCTTTTAACTTGCATTTGAAAGGCTAATGTTGTTTTAGCTACGACAATGGAACTAGATGAGCATGGATAATAATCCTTCATCAGTCACCTCGTTGGATAAAAATCTACTCCAGACTCATTCTATACCCTCATGTTATCCATTAAAGGAGTATCCATGAATTTTATGAATCTACACAAATATTCATGGATAATTATTAAAATATAAATTTACGAAAATAAAAAATTATGGAACATAAATTTATATTAAAAAAACAAATTTAAAACATTTTTTTAGGAAAAACAAAATTTCATAACTATATGTTTAACCATATAGATTAAAAATGTGGTGCTTTAGTGCGCTATCTCGCTTTAACAGCGGGTTGCAACACCCAACCGCTACTTCTATGCCGCAACGCGACGATTTCCGATAGCAACCGATGGCGCCGTTGCGGGTGGCAGATCTTGTGGCACTAACGCGTCGCTACTTCCATGGAAGAGAAACAAGTTGCAAAGCTTCAGCCATCTAGGGGCAATGTTTTGAAAATTAAAGGTAAGTTAAGGGTTGCAGAGAAGACGATTTGCAGAGCTCCTCTGCCGTCGCCTTGTCAAATCCATATGCCGGCTCTGTTGGCCCCTCGCCGCCCGATTGTCTCGACTGAGGGAGTACCACTTGTCACGGTAGGCGTCGATGGGAACGAGGGGGACGACAGTGGGGGGATCGAGAGGAGGGGGAGAGGAGGCCATGGGAGAGAGGGTTGAGGGAAAGTGGGGTGGCATGTGGATATGGGTTGGTGTGAGTATTTTGAGGGAGAAAAAAAATAGAAGATAATAATGAGATAGGACTTTCTTTCTTTAGGAATTTATGGTAAATGGCTTATTAGTGCAATCTCCACTTCCTCTGTCAACACTCATTTTTATTCACCATTTAAAGCAAAATATTTTTTCCTATTTTTTATTCATTTTAATGCTATATACTAAACATTTTTTTAAGAGATAGAATAAAAGTAATGTTTATAAACAAGAAAATTATTATATAGAGAAATAAATCTTTTAATATGAAGATACAATTAAATAAATATTAATAATATATTAATATTAATAAAAAATATATTTTTATTTATTTATTTTAAAGTTAATAAGCTTGTTTATTTTAAAAATATTAATAATAAAAAAATATTTTAAATGTTATATATAATGATATTTATAAAATCTAAATATAATAGATGTTTACATTAAGCTAGCAGAGGAATTAGTATATTATTTCCTTTATGGTCCTTGAATCCTTATTTTGAATGTGTAATATTATATTTTTCATTCCTCATTTTCTTTTATTTTGGGTGATTTCTTATCTTATAGCATTTATATATGTAGTATAATTTATTATAAATATTTTTAATAGACTTCACAGTAGCGATTTTACGGCTACCCGCTATACCGCTTTTGAGGTCGACCGCTACTCACAACTATCCGTTATTTAAAATTATGTGTTTAACAGCGAGTCAGAATATTTTCAAAGCAGTACGCTTAAAAACAAATTATTCCACAACCCATCATACCACACCCCGTACCCCCCCACCATAGATCTCAATTATCCTTAGACTTTGGTAACATACCGATCTGAAAAAAAAAAAAAACAATAGTATAATATTCCATATACTGCACAAATCAGACTTCCTCACCGCATTATCCCATACCAGCAGCTTCTCAATGCGTCCTTCAAATTTAAATTGACGGTAACTATATAATTAAAAACATTTATATTAAAAATAAGAATTTTATATTTAATTAAAGATAAGTAAATAATTTTAAATTGTAGATACTCACAACATAATCTTTCAGCAACTCATCTACCTTGTTTGACCAAATGTCATATATATCAGGGGAGAATAGAACAAAGTGGACCTGAAATTCGTGATTACATATTCCAAAACCCTAATCACAGAAACATCATCGATACAAAAATTTATCAATCAAACTTCAACCTTTCAAATAAAGCAACAGGTTGCCTTGCCTCATCTCATAATTCTATATAGTATCTATAAGTGTAAGGACATTTGGAACCACAAAATTGGGAATTGATTTAAATAAATGCCATCTTTCCCGAAAAGTTGCAAAATAGGAGTTGATTTGATTTTAAATGAATAGCATGTTTGGACACATGTTTCAGATCCATGTACTGCAAGATTTTCATGTCAAAAATTCAAAATGAAGCAGAAGCTATTTGTAATAGCATTGAATACACATGGATCCAGCATATATCAACTCCAATTAAAACATGTGGGAAATAAATTTGACAAGATCTGAAATAGGAATTAACATGATTTTGAAATAAAATCCTTCGTAATGTTATTGAAAAATAATATTTTATTTTTGAAAACATTTTGATTACAGTTCTATATATCTAAACTTCCACTCAAATCTGGTTAGTTTTGACTGGATTTAATTACTAAAACATATCAAATAAATTGCACCTTTTATGATGTGCTTGGTTGAGAGGATGGAAATAGAGAAGATGAAAATAGAAGAGAGATATTTGAAGGTGTGGGACCCACCACATTTATTCTCTATTTCTCTCCTTCCTCTCTACCAAACACAAGCTTACTGATTCCAAACACAATGAAATTGAAGTGATCATAATAGGGCTAAAACTTCAATGAAACTCAAAGGCAAAGTCACAGTCACGTCTATTTGAAATGTATATTTATTCATATAAAAATTCAGACCAATTAAATATGTAATGTCATACCTCCTTAAAGTCATTTGGAAATTCTTTGATGGTAGAAATTGCCACTGTAGCAGCTTCATCATAAGGGTATCTGAAACAAAGCAGCGTTATACAATTGTAATGAAAGTCTAGGGTCTACTAAAAAATCAAAGGGAGCACTAGATTTGAGAGCCAACAGATTGAAATTATTCGGTTTGAGAACAGATTATATTAGTCATCATAACAAATAACATGGCTATCATATTAAATGGTGTATCCTGTCATGAATGGAAATAACTTTGCTCAAGATTCCTCCATGAAAGACAATTGCATCTCAGGCTATGTCGCAAACCTTAAGTTTCACACTAGTCTTCTCTTGCCATGTGACCAATGCTGATGATCAACATACGAAGAATTATTAAATTAGAATGGCATGCGAGTGTTTGTTAGCATATAAACCTACCCATAGACACCACATGATATGGCTGGGAATGCTATATACTGAATGTTGTTTTCTTTCGCAACCCTCAAAGTATTCCTGGAAATCAATTATAGACAATACAAATGTCTCAATCAAGTGTAATGACTATGAATCAAAACTCAATGAAATATATATTGCTGATTCAAAGAAGATGAAGAATAGCTGCACAAGCACATCTTTAAAAAGACTACCTGTAAGCACTTGCCAGAGAGGCAGCAGGATTAATATCAGCACTGTAGATTGGGCCAACAGTGTGAATGACATGAGAAGCAGGCAGCATAAAACCACTGCACATTAACAACTACAAGGTCTGAGAGACAAGCAGAGCTTGTTAAGGTGATTTTAGCTTTTGTAAACAAGTTTCAATTTCTAAAAAGTAAAGACCAAACTTCTTCAATTCTAGAAGTATTTTGATAAGCACATCCACATGTGCTAAAATAGAAGAACTCACGGTGTGATCCTGGCTTCCCCTGTTGGGCACCGAACTCCAGGCCTAATTTCAGGTACAGTGCGGCATGCTTCAACAAGTTGTGGACCTGCAGCCCTATGTATAGCTGAAAGCAGAGGTCACACCCATTAAAACAAGACAAATGCTAGTAACACACTATGTAGTGTACTCTTTCTAACACACTCTCTTAGAACAAAATTTGATGGAAATCACAAAATTGTGAGGATCCACTTCTTATTTAATGAACCTCACTCATAATTTTGTAGTTTTCAATAAAGTTTAACAAAAATAATCCATCCATCAATTTTCATCCTTATAGTACTACTCTCCTAAATAGTCTGTAAAGTCTCCACAGTAAATAATTATGAGCAATCCCTTGAGCATTAGAAATCATGCAACATTGTCTCTTTATTGAAAAATCTTTCAAATCAGTCCCTCAATGCTAGTAAAAGTTAGAGACTAAAATGTCAATACTTTAGGAACTATTTATATAATTTCGTTATCTTAAAGACTATTTAGGAGAAAAGTTCATATTAATGATAATTTACTCTTTTAACTAACCAGGGAGAGCATGACAAACGAAGTGCATTAGATAGTGCAACACCCCTTAACAAGAGAAATACTTTTCATTTTTTACTACCAAATTTGTTAGGATAGTAATAACCACTGTTATTATGTGAACAATTAGTTTTTTGTTATGACTTGTTTAGGTCAGTTTAGTTAGTTGCAGTTAGTGTTAACACTAACTAACTATATAAGCTGTAATTTTCCCTTGATTCAATGCAACTTTACTCACTCTTCTCCAAACCGTAATATGGTATCAGATTTGCTTCTGCACCATTAGCTTCCTCACCAAGTTAAATTTTTTTTGTCTTCTTCGTCTTGTTTCTGTTAGGTCTTTCAATCATGGAAAATACAGAATCAGAATTGCAAAATGCTCTTGATGAATTGCAGAAGGTTTCAAGTCCTTATTATCTGCATCCAGGAGAGAATCCAGGTATGGTTCTTGTTACTCCACCTTTGAATGGCTCAAATTATCATTCATAGAATTATGCCATGAGAAGAGCTTTGCTGTCAAAGAATAAGTTGAAGTTTGTTGACCGAACGATTTCGATTCCATATCAGAGTAGTTCGATCTATGACGCATGGGAACGATGCAATGTCATGGAAATTTCTTGTATCACTAGAACCCAAATTCCACAAATAGTGCAAAGCACATTAGCACAGTGTATATTGATGATGCGAGAATGCTATGGGAAGATCTGAAAGAGCGATTTTGAAAGGTGATCATTTCAGAACTTCCAACTTGCTTGAAGAAATTCATTCAATCAGACAGGGAGAAAGAACCGTTTCAGAATTCTTCACTGAGTTGAAGACCTTGTGGGACGAGTTGGAGGAGTTGCAACCTACTCTGAGCTGCACTTGTGCGGTTTGCTGTAGCTGCAATTTACTGAAGACAGTGAAACAATACAGGAATTCAGAGACTGTGATGAGTTTTCTAAAAGGATTGGCAGAGGTCTACAATACTCTGAAAATACAAATATTGTTGATGGAGCCGTTACCATCAATCAATAGAGTATATTTTCTTGTTTTGCAACAAGAAAGACAACTGACTGGAGGTAGTCTTAATAATTCTAGAGTTCTTTTTAGCTCCATTGAGAATCAAAATGGTTGGAAACCAAAGGGAAGAGGAAATGGAAGAGGAGGAGGTCGATCTTCTCATGGAAGAAGTAACAATTACACAAGCAAGCAGTGTACCTACTGTAATAAACATGGCCAAACTGTAGTCAGTGTTGGGTTAAGTATGGTTTACCCCCTGGCTATAAGCCTAAGGATAAGCACTGTAAATAGTTGCAGTGTCAGAGGAAGTAGCAAATTCACTTGAAACTGATAAAACTTTGCCTCGGTCAATTCAAAAAGACACCACCAACCAACAACAATACACAAGTCAATTCACTCCTGAGCAAGTGCAACAGCTGCTAAGCATGCTGCAAGCCTGCAATTCTGCAAGATCCAACATCACAGTCCGCCAAATCAATTCCCACTTTGTTGGTGAGTCATCTACTCAGCAGCAAATAGAAAAGAATAATCGAAAAGAGAAAGAGAGAAAAAAATGAGAGAGAGAGAGAGAGAGAGAGAGAGAGAGAGAGAATTTGTGAAATCTATGAACTCTGATATTATTCCCAACTGTTTTCAGTTACACTGTAGCTTATATAGAGCTGTGAGACATGCAGAGCAAGTTACACAAGCTTTTAGAGGAAGATTCTAAGGCTTGCACAGCAAGCTTCTAGTTAGTTAGGTGCCAGCTGTCAAGGACAGCTGGATAACTAACTTTACAAATTCTGAACCGAGTACAATACTCACAGCAGCAAATCCCAAACACAAATCAAGGTAATTTTGTTCCCAGTTCTTCCAAATGGATACTTGATACTGGTGCCACAGACCATGTCACTCATACCACGTCTTACTTTGTCACCTCTCATACCATAAAACCAATCACTGTTATGATTCTAATAGAAGTAATAGATGGGAGAAGGTGTACAATAGAAGAATATTCAGTTAGTGGGTCTGTTAACTGTTAGTTAGTAACTGACAGTTAGTTAATTGAGGGAGGTGAACCTCGAAACTCACCTGTAATCTTTTGGAGTTGGAAGCTCCAGCACTAAGTAAAAATTTTGTTCTATTCCTATCTGAAAGCCAGTTCCTAACAACTGGTATCAGAGCTCTGATCCTAGAGTTGGGGGAGGAGTTCATGGCAGCGCAAGGCAGTGCGAAAATGGAAGCTCGTATGGATGCGATGGAGAGAACTATGGAGGATAGCCGCGAGGTGATGGAAGCGCGGTTAGGGTCGATTGAGGCGATGGTGCAAAGGTTGACGGCGGTGTTGGAGAAACAAGCACCATCAGTCCACACGCGCGAGGGAGAAATTGTGGGGAGGCTGCGGACGAACGAGCGCGAGTATGGGACGCGGTGGAGGAGTGTAGAGATGCCAACATTTGAGGGGGAGGATGTGTTTGGCTGGTTGTCTAGGGTTGAACACTATTTCCGGTTGCAGGATGTAAGCGCGGAAGAACGAATGGAGGTGGTATTGGTGGCGCTGGAAGGCGAAGCACTGGGGTGGTTCAAGTGGTGGGAGCCGCGAAACCCGAACCAGTCTTGGGAAGGGTTCACCTCCGCGCTCACCCAAAGGTTCCAAGGGTCAATGCTGGGTAATCCTTTATAGACCCTGTTAGCTTTGAAGTAGGAGAACACGATGCAAGGTTTTATAAGTCAATTCGAGAAGTTAGTGGGTACAATGGAAGGTTTAGATGAGGCTTTCTTGGTGAAAGTTTTCTTAAAAGAGCTGAAGGAAGCTTCACGCACTCTTTCTTTGCTGTGCCAAACAGCGCCAGCCACCGGCGCATCAACTGCCTATTCTGACTGCAATTTCCAAGTTGAGGTCACCCTCCCAACACGACCCCACCCCTGCAGTTTCACATCAATTGAAGCATTTTTCTTACAAAGGACACTTTATTTCTATTTGCTGCCCTTTGCTTTTCCTTATCGTGCAAGCCCTCATCATGGTGAACAGTACCACGCTGCACCTCTGCCCTTGTTTGGCAGCCTTCCTGACGCCCTTTCGTCGTTGCCTACATGTGACCATCGTCACCTGTCTTTGATGACCCAGATGCTGCAACTGCACCACCATCTGACGCAGCATGTGCCCGCACATGCATGCATCTTACGCTTTCAATGCGTGCTCTTTTCACAGGTTAACAGTACCCGTCATAACCGTAGGCCTCCGTTGACTTCTGTCAAGCCATCATTTATTCGACACAGCCACATGACTTGAACCACCTTTCCTTACTAGTAGGTTTACCACATTTGTAACAAGCTTGGTTCATATCACATATATGCTCCAACTTGAGGGAGAGTATTAGATTACATAATATTCTCTTATTTATTATTAGATAACAATTAGGGATTTATTCCTTATTACTCTCATTATTAGATTGATCCTATGTAATGAATACTGATCCTATTTGCTCATTATTATTAAAGGCTTTGTGTGGTCATCCAAGAGACACAATTTCTATACAAATTCTATAAAACTCAATTTGATATCACTGTTAAAGCCATTCGTTCTGATAATGGGACTGAATTCAGTACCCTGAATTCTATGTCATGTTTGGCATTCTGTACCAAACTTCATGTGTTGCCACTCCACAGCAAAATTCAGTTGGCGAAAGAAAGCATCGCCACATTTTAAATGTGGCTAGGAGTCTTTTATTTCAGGAAAATTTTCCTAAAGCATTCTGGTCCTATGCCGTAACTCATGTTGCTCATTTTATTAATAGGATTCCTTCCACCACATTAGGATACAGGTCTCCCTTTGAATTGTTGCACCATGATTCACCTACGCTCTTGGACCTCAAAGTTTTTGGCTCTTTATGCTTTGTGTTCACTTTAGATCAGGGTAGATCTTGAGGTGTATCTTTCTTGGATTTAAGTTTGGCACCAAAGGCTACATGGTCTTTGACCTTCATTCTAGAGAAATTTCTATTTCTCGCAATGTCATGTTTTATGAAGTATGAACGCATCTTTCCACACTCCACTTTCATTAGAACCAACTTCTACATCCTTTTCACCAGAACCTCAATGTTTTGACTTTTTTCTTGATCCTGTCTCACGAACTGTCCCCCCATCATTAATTTTCGCTTCTCAGCCACATACTGTACCGCTATTCCTAATAATCATACTCTTTCAGCGTCTTCTCCACTACCCATTCTTTGCATATCCTCTAGATATCGCAAGCCCCCTGAGTACTTAAAAGATTTTCACCACCACCTATGCAACTCAGCTACACCCAATGCATCCTCATCTACAGGTAATATAGCACATCCCCTGTCTTCTGTTTTGTCATATCATTTTCTTTCTCCTTCTAATCTTAAATATACACTTGCCATTTCCAACGCCACAGAAGCTAAAACGTACAACCAAGCCAAAATTTCTGAGGTCTGGACCAAAGCTATGAAGGATGAATTACAAAATCTAGAATTAAATAACACATATATCTAACTGAATTGCCTCCAAGAAAAGTTCCAACTGGTTGCAGGTGGGTTTACAAAATTAAACACAAAGCGGATGGTACCATCGAGCACTACAAAGCTTGGTTTGTAGTTGTAGCTAAAGGATACACCCAACAAGAGGGAGTTGACTTTCTGGACACTTTTTCTCCAGTAGCTAAAGGTTGCATACTCTAGAGTCCGTTTATTGTTATCTGTTGCAGCTGCTCAAGGATGGATTTTAGTTTTACAGCAACTGGAAGTGGACAATGCTTTCCCCCAGGGATATCTTCATGAGGAAGTCTACATGGAGTTGCCACCTGACTTGGTTCCTCAGTTTTCTAATCAAGTGTGCCGCCTCACCAAGTCCCTTTATGGACACAAACAGGCTAGCAGGCAGTGGTTTGCAAAATTATCTTCTTCTTTGGTCTCTTTTGGCTTCATACAATCTCAATATGATTCCAGCTTGAGGAGGGGTATTAGGATAGTAATAACCACTGTTTTATGTGAACAATTACTTTTCTGTTTTAGATTCAGTTTAGTTAGTTGCAGTTAGTCTCTTAACACTAACTAATTGATCCAATGCAACTTTACCTCATTCTTCTCTAAACCGTAATAAAGCATTATTATCCAAAAGAACAAGAAATGAGTTACCTCCATCAGCACCACCACCACCAAGCATTCTCTCGTTAGCAGGATTTACCTGCAGGAGAAGAGATCAATATCATGCGATGCACGTACGATTATATTCTCTGAGTAGAGAGAGAGAGAGAGAGAGAGAGAGAGAGAGAGAGAGAGAGGAACGGTTACGTACAATTGCGTCGGTGGAACCATCGATAGACCATTTGGTGATGTCTCCTTTCTGCATGACTAAAGCGCTCGATGCAGATAACGGGAATCGAGCTACGCCGCCGCCATTGTAAACCCTACCTACTGTTGCTGCTGCGTCCATTGCACTTGCACACAAACGGAATCTCCTCAGGCTCAGGTTACCCTTTGAAGTTGTGTTCCACCCAAATTTTAGTGCAAACCGGGAACCTGAGAAAATGGTACTCATTTTGAGTCCGTTTCTATCTACGTATTATTTTGTACTGTTATTTTTTTTTTCTCGTTTTTTTTTTCGTCTTTTTTTTTTCTCATCTTTTTTTTTTTTTTTCATGAATGGGGTTGGGGCACAGCACCCTCATCTTTTATGAGTTTTACTTTATACACTATAAGGAGTTCTTCATACACTATATAGCTACAGTGAAAATCCTAAATTGCCCTTTTAATTATTTTGCTTAAATAAAAAAGGTTTGAAAAACATAAGGCGCTTTTGTTGGGTTTCTTTCATCTCGACTCCTCCGATTCTCCTCTTCCCGTAAGCCTCTGAATTCTAAACGGTGCTTCTCCGACAACAAAGGCAGGCGCTCCACATTGTTGGTCGGGGCTAGTGGTGGCTCCATTATCGGCGACGCGAAGAGGTAAGTAATCCATGGTGGTTTCTGCTTTTAGGGTATATAGTGTATGAAACGGATTCATTAATCCGTAAATAGATGTGAAGGCGCTACAGATCATGTAATCCGGATTCAAGTTACGGATTGAGTGTATGGTGAATACGGATTAGTTGATCCATTTAATTGCATGGTTTGTGTGCACGGATTAGTGGATCCGTAACCTATGGAATGGCTGTGCTCGGATTAGCAGATCCGTAAGCTACTTACGGATTGTGTAATCCGTATTAGCTTTACGAATTACACAATCCGTAAG
>PYAF01005250.1:13617-27694 GCA_007407185.1 Glycine tomentella | reverse complement strand
TTATTTGAATTTCCTGGCTCATAGGATCACCTTGGTCTGAAAAATTTAGTCTGCGCCAAAATGCATGAACACATGATAGTGGTATGCTTCCTTGGACAATCTTAGCTAGCTCACATGCACATGGGAGACCATGGGTAGTTCTCATAACACAACCACATCGAGATGGATTTTTTCCTGCATAACGAACTCGTTCATATTCGGCCGCAATCTGGTTTAAAGCATACCTGGACACCATGCCGATGAGTCTCTTGTACAAAGTGACTTTAAAAATATGACCGATGACATGAGTGCTTATTTCCAAAGATGCCTTTATTTCAGTATGTTGCAAAGTCATCATGTTGTTCATAGCATCCCAAACAGAACATAAATCTCCAATGTTGTTTTGTAGAAGCCTTTTTAAAGTAGAGTGTGCAGTCTCCACCCTGCATTTACTAGCAACAGGTTAATCCCATATAAACAAGCAAAATGTTAGTAAGCATGTCACTATGTGACCAACTTTAACGCATCTCATACCTATTAGTTGTGGTATTACCAAGATGCATAACTTTGTTTGTCCATGCAGTGACAAATTTTTCCTTATGAGGATCCAACCATGTTTCTTTAACATAATCAACAAATGTAGGCCACGGTGAACACGCAATTTCAAACTTCCTCAGACAATCATCATATGACTTCTGATTAGAACAATCAACAACAGTTCCCCATGCATCCATAACATAATCCCAAGCATTGTTCTGCCGAATATAAGTTTTGCATCTGGCCTTCACATTCTTGTCAATGTGAAAGCGACACAACAAATTAGTACATTCGGGAAAAACAACTTTTATAGCATTCATCAACGCCGCATCTCTATCAGTTACAATCACATGCGGGAAAAATTGACTTTTAAAGAAAATCCCTCTAAAGCGTTGAAGTGCCTACACAAGATTGTTTGTACGTTCCGCCTCTAAATAGACAAATGCGGTAGAAAACGTCATCCCCGTAGGTGTGACACCAACAATGTCAAGTAAAGGCAATCTGTACCTGTTAGTTTTGTATGTATTGTCAATGAAGAAGACCAAATGGTATGCATTGCTCAATTTCACTGCATCTGGGTGAGCCCAAAATAAGTCACGTACCACATTTTCCTCTTTCATTCTATGCCAATAAACATACATGTCAGGCTCAAGAAGTTTCATCAAGTGTTGCATTTCAGACTTATCACCTCTAATACGCGTGCGATATGCATATCTTGCATTGTATATTTGCTTCAAAGTAGTATAATTATTAGCATTGTGGTCCTTCAAAGTTAAAAGAATATTCTTGGGTTTCACCGTGGACCTTGTCATATCACCAACAATTATCTTCTCATCCTGAGTTAGCCTACCAGCATATGCGTGTCCACATAAAGAGTTTGCCAACCTATGATTATGACTGCCACAAATTAGCTTCACTATCCAACCTTGCCCTCCCGGCCCGGGTTTTGCTCTTAACTTAAACGGACAGTCACATTTTCTACTGCTCCCCGTTGTTGGTACAATCCCTTTTTTGAATGATCTATATTTTCCACTCCTTTGACAACCAATTATAACATATGATGTAGTTCCCACCTTTGCATTTGCCATGCCGCTCCTCATTATAACAGCAACAAATCCATTATCATATGCTACAGTACAAACCCATGTCAATACATCATCACGCGAATTAAACACCTGCAAATATACAACAATCAACCACCGTGCACATTTTTATATTTCGAACCATTCAATAAACAAGTTTAACTACAAATATATACCTTTGATGTATTGAAGGCTACTGAACAATCAACTGAATAATTAATGTCTTCAACACCATCACCTTCTTCTCCAATATCTTCTTCCTCTAAATTAATTTCTTCTGACATCATAATGTCATAGTACCAATCATTGTTCTCCATCTACACAAATGCTATATACAATTATTTCAATTAGAATGCATACACATAATAATATTCAATAACATAACATACGCATTTATATACATCAAAACAACTTAAATCCTTTATTTTAAATTCTGATAGCAGCATTAAATTCACATAGCAGCACTCTACGGATCACCTCATCCGCATGCTTATTGTTCATTCGGATCATCTAATCCGTACATAGTTTACGGATTAATAAATCCGTAAAGTCTATATGGAGCTTAGCAAAATACGGATCCGTCAATCCGTGATCAAGCCAAATACAAATACGGATCCGTCAATCCGTGATCAAGCCAAATACGGATCCTCTGTACGGATTAGTCAATCCGGGCTATGTGTGCCTTAGCTATGTACGGATTATGCAATCCGCGTCCATGATACGGATTTAGTGATCCATAAGAAGCACCGATCCATAACCAACTGCCGGATTCACGGATCCGTATTCTATCCTACTATATATAACCTACGGATTTCAGCATCCGTAAAACAACTCAACTTAACTTACCTTGCACCCACTGCTAAAAATGGCGTCTCCGACGACTCCCTCAGCTCAACCCAGCTACCACCCACCACAACTACCTCCTCCAACACCAACAACTCCAATGCACAACAAAATCGTAGCAACGGAGCAAGCCAAATGCCAGCACCACCTCCAATGTGTAGCAAACAGTGATCAGAAAAAGCACCATCAATAAAAACAAAGGGAAGGACACTTTTGGTATTTTAAAAATTTTATTTAGTGTATAAGAACTCCTTATAGTGTATAAAGTAAAACTCATCTTTTATTATACAACAAGCCTAAATTTTTCTCCCCAAATTTTAAATATCATTTTGGTAATTTTAATTGTATTAAAATAGTCATAAAAAATTATCATGAAAAAAATATTCATAAAAAGTTAATAATAAATATTTTTAAATTATCATTTTTGTGTATAATTAATAAATTAAAAATATAATAATTAATGATTGATTTAACTAACGAGTCATTTGTTTCAGAGGTGAAATTTTTAGCTTTAGTATAGGAGAAAAAAAATAATTCTTGCATTTATTATAAAATAATAAAATAATTAATTTCAAGTATATTATTTACCTGCATAAATAATAATCTCACATTCAATCAATATTTAATCTCGTAGATAGGGTGAGGGGCAATTCCCTTAATAATTTTTTCATTTAGTTTTTCTAATTTTTGTCATTCTTAAAATTTCGATTTCATGTACCAATTTTTATTTATATCCAATCTTAAAAGCATGTTACCCACAATCATCTTTCATTTTCCCTTCTCTCTCCTCTTTTTAAAAGACCTCCATTCTCCTCTTTTTAAAAGACAAATCTGCTCCTCTCTCAATGGAAATCACTAAAGGGGTCTGATTTTCTCTTTCAACAGGTATGCAATATTTGTATTCTAGTCTACAAAATTAGAGTTAAAAACTCAAATTTTTTAGTCACAAATCGTTTCCTATATGTTCACCTGCCATATTGTTTTGTCGTCGTACATATACATTGTTTACCTCAACGGGTCTTCCTTTTTTCATATTTGGTAAAATTTTTCTTGTAATGACATGATGTGGTAGTGGCCTTATCAATAACCTAACAATGTTTGAATTTTTTTAACATCAAATTCTTACAATACCCTATCCCAACTCCATTCATTAGACTCGACATCTTCATCATCACTTTCAGATTATCAATCGGAATCCATTATTATGGGGCATCGAATATCGAATTTCAATGTCTTGTTAGTCATAAAGCATCATTTCAAAAATGTTTTGTCAAACATAAATGGACATAACTAAATGTTTTTTCATTGAGCTTGTAAAATTCATAATTTTTTTCTAAAGCTTTAGAAAAGTATATGTTGATATCAAATGTTTTTATAACTTCAACTTGTATTAAAAAAATTCAAGATCCTTCAATTGTGCGTTGCCAATGTCAATTTTTTTACACCAAGAATAACAGAAAAACCAACCCAGATATAACATATCATACAAACAACCAAAAAATAAAATATTAATGAAAGAAAATGCATAAACCTAATAGGAGGAACAAAAAAAAAATACAAATGAAAGAAAGAAATCACATAAAACTAACTGAAGTAAAACAATTTCATATCTCTCCAGGAACCATATCCACCTTGTCTTGTTGAAGTCCTCTGTAAAATTATTCATAAATGGCAAAATTTCTAAAAATCCAAGTGGATAAATAATTTCATGTAATTCCATATCAAATATCCTAATTTGAAAATTGTAACATCCATGATTTTGTACTTTGTGTGTCTCTCATACTACCTCACTTCAGGTGATAACACTTCGCTCAACATCCTTGTTGGTCAGAATCCTTCGTAGTATCTTTTCTGAGACCTCAAAAATCAACTCTGCTTACTTCTAGGATCAATGACTGACTCCACAAACCAACACAGGACTTTTCAATGTGTTTTGTTCTCACTCACATTTTTCGAAAAACTTTCAAAAAGGTCAGCCAACCCATAACTATGAAGTTCTTAAGTGCAGACTACTGTTAGACTTTTGACAAGTGTACCAATTGTCGTTATAAGTTACAGAATTTATAAAAGATCGTCTCCACAAGGACTTGAGTTACTCAGTTAATTTGAATAAAAGTAACAGTTTAATAGTTTATATACAACAAGAATAGTCGAAGTTTTTGTTGGTTTTGCGAAAATAACGAAAATAAAGAAATTACGGAAATACGGAAACTAATGAATTTAATTAATTGAAGAGAACGTAGGATTGGATTTCATCATTCATACCCTCAGCACCCATTTAATATTACCATGTATAAATCATTTTCTATCATTATTGATGCACACATTAATTCATCTCGAATCGATCCCTCGCATTCAAGAATTCTAAGGATATTTACCGAATATCGATCCCTCGCATACAAAGTAAATAACCCAACATTACAATCATAATCTCATGCTGTTTGCAATCTAAACGTTATGCTCTATTCCTAGTAGCGTAACGTAAAGAGTAAAATCATTCATTTCAGATCCTAAAGGCACTTTCTAGTCAAGCTTAGAATCTATTTTCATGAAACTAGTGATCAAGTAGAATCAAACATTAAAAATAGAATGCAATCCCAGAATGAGTAGAAAAGATTCATACATATATCAAATATCAAAAGAGATACATAAGGGTAAGAAGATTACATCCAATCCTTAGGAGAAGCTAGTCAATCATTGTGGAGAGCACATGATCAACTGAAGAAATGATGAAGACAGACATCACCGACCCTCTCCGGCAGAGTTTCCACACCAATTTCTCACTTCCCCCACTCTTTCTATCCTTCCTAATACTATTATTTACCTTCCTAAGCTTTTTAATCCATCCAAAAGCCTTTCTCCTTCCAATTTTGCATGGCTATTTATAGATTTGGGTCTCCTGCTTAAATGCACTCGCCCAGGCGAGCAATTTGGCCTTGTTTCACTCGCCTGGGCGAGTTAATACATTTTTCTAGAAACCCCCACTCGCCTGGGGTGAGCCAAATGTACTAGTTTCACTCGCCTGGGCGAGTTAAAGTCTTAATGCTGAAGAAAGGTGTTAGCCTGGGCAAGTCCTGGGTGAATTGGCCTGAGAAATCTTCCTAATTTGACATTTTTGCCCCTTTGTACTTGTCTTGCTTGCTTAGATGCTCCGGATACTATTGAAACTTATCAAAACACCATATTTAAATGGATGAATCTTCCAAAATGTGAAATCATAAGTGTTTTGGCTCAAAAGGGCTAGCAAATGGTAAATCATTATGTATTGGGATAGCTTTTTGGCCAATGGCTTTAAAATGTTCAAAAAGATAGAAGGCCTAAATCATATCCATGCATCTTATGTTATGACAATTAGAAATTTATGCAAAATCAACTATAGAACACATCAGTGACGACTCTCAACGTTATTTCTGTGGGTACACACAGTCACTAGGCTTAAGGCTTGTTTCCATGTTCATGTAAAAATATCTTCCTTCATTTGATATTTGGAAAGTCATTCCTTTGTTTTTCTTTCTCAAAGTTTTCTAAAAATAAATTTTTGTTGAGTTCTAATATAAAAAGTAAATTTTTCAAATCTGTTGATTCTTTTCAAAACATGTTGTGTTCCAAAAATATTTGTTTTACAAGTCCCAAAAAGTTTTATAAAAAATGTGTACTTCTAAAAAGAAGGAACCCTCTGTGTACACCATCAGAGTTGTGCATTTCAAAATAAAAATCATAAACGCACACAATTTTATCTAAGAAACAAGTAAATAAGAAAATAAAGTACTAAATTTAACACAAAGCAGTAGAGAAACATAAAGACTATGTCACAGATTTTTGAAGATCATGGTTGAGGAGCTCAGTCTCCTCAATTTGAGATAATCAGCAGGATCTGCCATGTCCTCATCATCATTTGCTCTAAAATAGGCCTTGTCCTCAAGCCCTGAAATGGTAGCTCTAACAAAATAGATGATATATAAAACATAAAATTCAAAAATTAAAGTTTATAAAAAACATAAGACATAAATTTAAATAACACAAATTAAAACAAAGTTTAAAAACATTGGGCTGCCTCCTAGGAGCGATTCTTTAACGTCTTATTAGTTGGACGCCTTTGTTATGGCTTAGGCTTCCAGCAATTGGACAATAGTGAAGAGCCATTGGCTTTGTTTTCCTTCATACTTTTCACCAGTTTCCTTTCTTCTTTAGAAACACTTGAATTACTGATGATTGATTTTTGTGAATTACCTGGAAGAAAAACATAATTAAATTGTGGAGGTACTGCTTTTACCTCCATCTTTGATTCTTGATTTTTCTTTTCCTTTGACAATTCTTTAAAAAGAGATTGATGATAAGGAAGTTCCTTGAAAACATCTAGTTGTTGGAGACAATTTGAATTCTCATTTTCTTGACATTCACTCATCTCCTCAAATGCTTCAATCAATGTTTTCTCTGAACAACTTTTCTTTGAATTGACCTCTTGGAGTCAGAAATTACTTCATCCAAGACATCCACTCTAAAGCACTCCCTTGGTCCCTTTGGGTTAGCCTGTGTGTTTGCTAAAAAAGGTCCACTTCTTTGCTCAGACAGTTGTTTTGCAAGCTATCCATCCTAAACTTCAAGATTTTTAATGGAAGCCTCAATTTTCTTCTGATAGTTGATGGACATCTGCATAAACTGAGTTAGAGTGTCTTCCATTTTTGATATTTTATCAGGCTGATCTTGTTGTTGTTGTGGTGGACTCATATTTGAAGAACCTATATAAGAGTTGTTAGATGGACCTGCAAAAGAATAGTCAGTTGGACCATAATATGTATTATCATTTTGTTGCCTCCAGCCATAAGGCTGATTTGAACCTGGACCACTTCTGTAGCCTTTATAATTTCCTTGAAAGTTCTGTTGAGGTCTGGTCTGATTCTGCAAATAATGGGCCTTCTCTTCCTGTTGGTATTCACCAGGTGCTAAACAGTTGTCATTCTGATGGTCACTGTCACAAAAATCATATCTTAGACTTTGTTGAACTTGATGAGCTTGGTATGTTTTTGTGGTCCACCTTGCTGAAATTGTTGAGGAAGTTGACTTATCTGTTTTGTGAATGCCTCTAGTTGTTGAGTCAAGAGTTTATTATAAGCTAGAATTGCATTCTGAGTATTCAGCTCCATTATACCTTTCCTTTGAATCAGAGATCTATCATGGTGAGACTAGTAATTGTAACGACTCGCCACGTCGCTACTATATCTCTACTCTTAACCATAACATTAACGTAACTTTTGTTAAAAAGAACACCCCTTTTTAGTTCTCAATGAAAACTGTAGTAAATCCATCATGAGCACATGATGACCATCAACACAATAAAATACGTATTTAAAGGCACGCGCGAGGCATTTCAAATATATATATATATATATATATCAAGCATAATTTAATACAGACACGAAAGACTATGTTCAAAATATATCAAATGTTTTACAAATGAAGTAAGGAATTAAACATCGGGGTGTGATTAGCAAAACATGTGTACGACTATCAAAAACAAGGGGTACATATAGCAAAATACAACTCCAGTCCGGGATCTAGTCCATCGACATCCCAGTTACTCGGCGGCTCCAACCCCAGAAGCGGTCATCTTCTCGGTCACCTACTACTGTCCATCTACTCACACGAACATAGTTCGTGATCATCACAGGTACCAAACCACCCAGTACAACAAAGCAATGGTGAGTTCATTATGTAAAACAATAAGCAAAAGATAACATTAGTTAAGGAATACAGTCAAGCGTTACAATGTCACGACAAAGCTCAGATATTTCAACATGCAACCAATCATGAACAGGCATTCAGGAACATTCCACAAATCGACTTAAATGAAACTGCCTAGCATGATGCATGTTCCTGTCTTAACTCTCAATCATGCAATGTGGTTCCATCCCAGAAATAGGCCAAATCCATGGTCCAAATGATAGTTGTAGTTGACGTCAGGGTCACTCTATCGTGCACGGGATTCACCCCCCCGTGGTGATCAGCCAAACAAGTGCCATAAGGATCTCCCTAGTGACATGGCCCCCTAGTACTTCTTGTACTATTACAGTCAATAATCCTATTTCCGCCATGCAAAATGAAGTATGTCTCTCATGGGTGCCATCAAAGTATGGCCTGGCACAAGAAGGCTTCCCGCACCTGACTTTCAAGTTCCCATGTTACATCTTCTCCAGACATACCTCCCCAAATTACCTTGACTAGGGGAATTTCTTTTCCTCTTAGATGCTTTGTCCGTCGATCCTCAATCCTCAAGGGTAGAGTTTCATATGTCAGATTTTCCTTTACTTGGATATCGTCCAGTCCGATCACATGAAAAGGATCATGTATGTACTTACGAAGTTGGGACACATGGAATACATTATGAAGATTGGAAAGGGATGGGGATAAGGCAATTTGGTAGGCGATGGGACCGACTCTCTTTAGAATTTGGAAAGGACCAACAAACCGGGTTGTGAATTTTTGGGATTTCAATGCTCGACTGACCCCGGTCCATGGGGTGACCTTCAAGAATACATGATCACTGACCTCAAACTCTAGGTCCTTCCTCCTTCTGTCATGATAACTCTTTTGTCTACTCTAGGCCGTCCTCATCTTATCATGGATCAACTTGACCTTCTCGGTCGTTTGTTGTACCACCTTGGGCCTTAACATAAGATTCTCATTGGGTTCCAACCAACATAAAGGTGTCCTACACCTTCTACCATACAGGGCCTCGTAGGGAGCCATGCCAATGGTAGAGTGAAAACTATTATTGTAGGTGAACTCTATCAAGGGTAGGAAACTATCCCAGCTACTTCCTTGTTCTAGAACACACGCCCTCAAAAGGTCTTCTAGAGACTGAATGGTTCGTTTAGTCTGCCCATCGGTTTGAGGGTGATAGGCCGAACTCAGTCTAAGTCGGGTTCCTAAGGCCTTGTTTAAACCCTCCCAAAATCTAGAAGTGGACTCAGATCCCGGTCAGATACTATGCTGGAGGGCACACCGTGCAGCTGGATAATCTCATTGATATACAGGGAGGTCAACTTTTCTAAGGAAAATCAGATGTTGATGGGGATGAAGTGAGCAGACTTAGTCAATCTGTCAACAACAACTAGATGGAATCTAACCCAGCCACTGGAGATACTATCCCACTTCCACTGGGGTATCTCCAAGGGTTGTAACTTACCCGATGGTTTCTGGTGTTCTACCTTTGTTTTCTGACAGACCAAGCACGCATATACAAACTTACTAACATCCATCCTCATGTTCGACCACTAAAACATATTCTTAAGGTCTTGGTACATCTTGGTGGCGCCGGGGTGGATACTTAGGTTACTCTTATGCCCCTCCTCTAAGATATCTTACTTTCCTGAGCCCGGATATGTTGGGAACACATACCCTATCTTGAAATCTCAAAACTCCATCCGATCTCACATGGAAACTACTAGCATTCCCTGATGCTATGGCTTTGAGTTGGATCTTCAAAAAAGGGTTGAACTTCTGCCCTTCTCGGATCTCTTTTAGCAGCCCACTCGTGATCCGTAGGGCTCCTAGTCTCATGCTATTAGGGGTGAGCTCACATACTAGACTAAAGTCTCTAAACCGCTCCAAAAGTTCTAGCTCCCTAACCATTAAAGCAGACACATGAAGAGATTTCCTACTTAAAGCATCGGCCACAACGTTGGCCTTACCGGGATGATAACTAAGCTCAAAATCGTAATCCTTAAGGAACTCTAGCCATCTCCTCTGACGCATGTTCAACTCTTTCTGGCTGAACAGATACTTAAGGCTTTTACGGTCACTAAACACCTCGAACTTGGAGCCAAAAAGATAATGCCTCTATATCTTAAGGGCAAACACTATGGCAACTAACTCCAAATCATGGGTAGGGTAGTTCCTTTCATGCATCTTAAGTTGCCTGGATGCATAGGCCACAACTCGGCCATCCTACATCAACACTCCGCCCAAGCCTATCATGGCTGCATCACAAAACACCTCAAAGGGCTCTCCTAGGTTAGGCAAAACTAACACGGGTGCGGTCGTTAGCCTTTCCTTAAGAGTTCGGAAGCTAAGCTCACACTGGTCATCCCACACAAACACTTGGCCCTTACGAGTCAACTTGGTCAAAGGTAAGGCTAACTTGGAGAAACCTTCTACAAATCTCCTGTAATATCCAGCCAAGCCCAGAAAACTCCTAATACCGAACATGGACTTGGGGCTCTCCTACTTGAGCACGACCTCCACCTTAGAAGGATTTACAGCTATACCACCTTGGGATATCACGTGTCCTAGAAAACTTACCTTCTCCAACCAGAACTCACACTTTGACAACTTAGCATCCAACTGTCTATCACTAAGGTTTGCAGCACAATCCTCAAGTGCTTTTCGTGCTCCTCTTGGTCTTAGAATATACCAAGATATCATCTATGAAGACTACTACAAAGCTATCAAGGTATGGGTGAAAGACCCTATTCATGTAGTCCATGAACACACCAGGAGCATTAGTCACCCCGAAGGGCATGACCAAGTACTCATAATTACCATAGCTGGTTCTAAAAGCGGTCTTAAGAATATCCTCAGACTTAACCCAGATCTGATGGTAACCCGACCTAAGATCTATCTCAGTAAACACACATGCCTCTACCAGCTGATCCATAAGATCGTCTATCCTAGGCAAAGGATACTTGTTCTTAATTGTCACTTTATTCAGCTGACAGAAGTCCCACATAACCTCATAGTTTTGTCCTTCTTCTTTACTAACAACACGGGTGCTCCCCATGGAGATACATTAGGGCGCAAAAACTGTTTATCCAACAGTTCTTCCAACTGTTTCTTAAGCTCGGCTAGCTCTAAGGGAGACATCCTATAAGGGACTATAGATATGGGTCCATCTCCAAGCACCAAATCTATAGAAAACTCCACCTCTCTCTCAGGTGGTAACCTTGATACATCCTCAAGAAACACTTTCAGGAACTCTCTCACAACAGGGAGGTCGACTAAAGGGACCTCGGTTATTACCTCTGAGTTTAATAAGATCATGTATACTTGAGCATCTCCTTTTAACGATGACATAACCCGGTTGGCCGAGATGAACATTCCTTTTTCTCTCACATCCGAGTTGCCTATCACAACCGTTTTATCATAGCAGTTTAACAACACCTAGTTGGAAGATAACCAGTTCATGCCCAGAATAACATCAATCTGGCTAAGAGGCAAACAAACCAGATCGACCTAGAATTTTTATCAAAAATTTCCACAAGGCAGTCTAAACATACCTCGGAAGTCAACACAGACCCGTTAGCTGGGGTCTCAACCACAAGCTCATATTTTAAAGATGATAAAGAAAGGTTAAGTGGTTTCACGCAAGACTGGGATATGAAAGAATGGGTCGCACCGGAATCAAAAAGCACGAGTAAAGGAATTCTGTTTATGAAACATTTACCTTGGATTAGATCTCGGGAGTTCGAGGCTTCAGCACCACTAAGAGTGAATACTCTTCCCTTGGTCCTCGGTTGTCCGGGTTGGCTCTACTGGCCTCCACCATTTCGCTCCCTCTTGGGGTACGGGCAATCCCTCTGGATGTGACCCTTCTCCTTACAGTTGAAACAAATCGGGCCACTCTGTCCACAGTCAGCAGCGATATGTCTGAGCTTACCACACTTGAAGCACGTGTTCCAAGTTGAAAAGGTAGCGGGTCTACCACCACTACCACTAGGGAATCCTGCAGTAGCAGCCCCATGATGGTCGGGGCATTGATCATGCAGCTTGGGAGGGATGGCGTAGGGCTTCCCGCGATTTTGATACCCGGTCTTCTTGTCCTCTACCGGACTCGTATTCTGGTAGTAGGCAGCCCTGTTTCTGGAATCCTTGTCCTATATCCTGCACATGTTTACCAAGGCCGGGAACTGACGAACTCCTTGGAAGTTCACGGCTTGCTTCACCTCAGTCGTAAGCCGTTCAAAAACTTTACGCACTTAGAGATTTCCCCATCCCGTCCCTGGTAGTGAGGAAAGTACCTTACCAACTCCTCGAACTTAGCCGTATACTCGGCTACAGTCCGATTCCCTTATTTAAGCTCAAGGAACTCCATCTCTTTCTTGTTCCTCACGTCCTCCGGGAAGTACTTCTCCAGGAATGCTTCTTTGAAGGTCTCCCACGTCACAACCCGGCCTTCCGCCTCCATGCATTGGCGGGTATTATCCTACCAATACTCGACTTCTTCTGCCAGGGTATAAGTGTTGAAAGAAACTTTATGCTCCTCGGGGCATGCCATAACCCAGAAGATCTTCTCAATCTCCCGAAGCCATGTTTGGGCGCCATCCGGGTTGTAACCTCCATGGAATGAAGGTGGATTGTTACGCTGAAAGCGGTCCAATCCCTGGTATTCCACAGCTCCGGGGGCTTCTCTCCTATTCTGATTCCCTAACGCCTGGGCTAAGGCTTGGAAAGCATCAGCTATCGCATGATCATTCCTATCGGGCATCACTTACTGCGCACCACAAGAAGTGAGCACCCGGAAGAAATACGCATAAACAAACACCAAACCACACCATACAGACCCTCTACTGTTTGCCATAATGTTCCCTTGCATTGTCCCAAAATATACAGATGGCCAGTCTGATAACTTACAACAAGACCTAGAAACTTATGGTATAACAGACGTAAGAAGTACAAATATGCTATGACTACACTAACAATCACATCCTACACAAGCCCAAACACAAACAAACATAATCCAACACAACACAACTAGTCTTCTCATCAATTAGTCACTCAACAATCAACCAAACTGTAACGACCTAAAATTATTCTAGATATTGTATTTTTATTTGAATTAAGTTTCTAAGAAATCGTTAGGCAATAATAATTTTTTTACTGAATGTATATTTGTATAAATTCTAAACACAAGGATAAACTGTTTTATATTACAAACAGCTATAATTCTTGATACAAAAGTTAACAAGTACAAGCTCTTCCAAATAAAAGTCTACTTCTTTATTTCTATGCCATCAACGAACCAGGTCATCAAGGAGATTGAACCCTGTTGCCATCTAAAAAAATGAAACAAATCTAGTGAGAAATAAAATTTCTCAGTAGGCAAAAGCTAAACCACCAAACACGTTAATATGTTAGTAAAATCCTCAATATATTCAAAAACAAAATCCATAAAATTATGCAAACTATATGAATGCATGAAATGAACTATCCCAGAGTGCACATGGCCACTACATATCATACTGTATGTAGCTACACCTCGTACTGGGTGTAGACGTCGCGATCGTCTTACGCAAACATGCATGAATTATGCATTCGTGCACTTGGGTACTACATATTGTACTGTATGTAGTATTAGATTCTATTTCACAAAATCTCGTACTGGACTTGGAAACAAGAATCAACCTATAATCACATCAATATTCATCCATAATAAAAATCTATAAACAAAATACATATCATCTCATGGATAAATATTTTTATCATAATATTATACGTATCCAAAAGTATGGTTTAAACAATCATACCTTATTCAAGTAAAAATCATACCAACTTAGGCATGATAAATGAATATCCTCAAGCTACAGAAAAATCATGTTAGTAATCTAACTAATAACCACAATATGTCTTTCAAATAATTT
>PYAF01005250.1:0-13517 GCA_007407185.1 Glycine tomentella | reverse complement strand
CAAAATACATATCATCTCATGGATAAATATTTTTATCATAATATTATACGTATCCAAAAGTATGGTTTAAACAATCATACCTTATTCAAGTAAAAATCATACCAACTTAGGCATGATAAATGAATATCCTCAAGCTACAGAAAAATCATGTTAGTAATCTAACTAATAACCACAATATGTCTTTCAAATAATTTTCTAAGTCCTTTAAATCTTCACAAGAAAAGATTAAAACTTCTCCTTTCAC
The DNA here is from genome assembly GCA_007407185.1 of Glycine tomentella. Lineage (NCBI taxonomy): Eukaryota > Viridiplantae > Streptophyta > Magnoliopsida > Fabales > Fabaceae > Glycine > Glycine tomentella. The sequence goes on along the minus strand of PYAF01005250.1, from coordinate 13,273 downwards.
CTACCACCTTTCTACTTCGTCCTCAAATTTGAACATTCAAACATTTGAACCATTTAACTATATACCATTCAACCTCTACTTCTAAAAATTAATTTAAAATGGTACCATAATAAAACTATGAACAAATAGCCAAAATATCATCAAAATCACTTTCAAAGATCACCAAGTCTACTTCCCAACATCCCCAATATTACAGCCTATAAATCATCACATATCTTATGATTTAAATCAACATTTCTATATCATAAAATAACCTTCAAATATCATGAAATTCCAACTTAAGCAATAACCATAAATATGCCTAATTAAGCAAATAGGTTAAACTAAACAAATGCTTAACTAGAGATTGAAGCCTAGCCTACTTCAAGTGAGTTTGAGTCTTGATACCCTTCTAAGCTTGTCAAATTCTTCCTAAAGGTTGTTTGCCTCTACACGTGATTTCTTCAAGGTGATGGGGTTTCTTTCTTACTTGATTTAAGCTTTAAAGGGAAAGATGAAATGAAATGAAAGTGGTGTGAAAAGAGAGTTTCACGTGAGGTTGTAGAAAGGGGTGGTCTTGAAATTGGCTTGCACTTAGGTTCCTCCTCCTCCTTTTATATAGTAGGTGGAAAATAATTGAATATTTACAAAAATCTCTAAGTCATGATGATTCCTTTACAAGTGTCCCTACACTTGTCTTGATTTTATAAGTGTCCCACCACTTGTCCTAATCTTAAAGCTTCCTTCTTTTCTTCCTTCCAAGTGTCCACTTACTTGGCATATCATGAAGCTTCTCCATGCTTCTTGCTTCTTCACGTGAATGCTAGCAGAAAAAGGGAGACAAATCTTCTAAGTTCATCATGTGCCTTATAAGTGTCTTAACACTTGTCTTCATCATAAAGCTTGCCTTTTCAAGTGTCCTAACACTTGGCACGTCTTGAAACTTCTCCCACCTTCTCCATTTTCACGTGAACTTCTAGGGAAGGAAGAGTAATCTTGCTTTGTTTCATGTTATTTTGTGTATATATGTCATTTTTGATAATGAAGAAAAATCCAATTTCCTTGTGGCTTTACACATGGTATTTTCTAATAAGAAGTCAAGTTTAATTTGAACTCTTCTACCTAAAGATAATATTGAATAATAGAACTCTAGAGGTTTCTAGAAATTGATCTCAATGACAGTTTAAATTACTCGCAAGCAGTCTATACGGAGTGCTACATAAATCTTACATACAAAATTGCTCCTATCTTAATTCTGATTGGTTCATACCACTCCTGACCATAAAAATTATTAAACTATTTTATTAAATAGATCTATACATCCTTCAACTAAGAGAAAATTCCATAGATTTTATTTATTATTTCTCCATATTTTTCTAATGCTTGAATTCTCTTGAATAAAGTCTCAAAGTTGTTATCTTATAAAATTCATAGAAATTTTATTCTAGAGTTTTCTGTCACAAAATATTTTGATACTCTGTCAGCTAAGAGTATTCTATAATTTCATCAGGTTTTCACAAAATTCCTAAAGATATTTGGGCATTTTTGACCTAAAGGCATTTTGGTAATTTTGTCATTCATCTTAGGGGTATTTTTGTCATTTTCAAAATAAGGGAAAGGTGATATGGTCATTTATCCAGTTATCATTACACTTTCACAATTCAATATTAATATGTATTCAAGATATAATTTTGAGGATGTTACACTAATCGTGCACAGAGAAACATAACAAGCTCACAACTCACTGGCCGGAAGGTCTGACCTTGCTCTGATACCACTAATGTAACGATCCGCCACGTCGCCACTGTATCTATACTCTTAACCATAACATTAACGTAACTTTTGTTAAAAAGAACACCCCTTTTTAGTTCTCAATGAAAATTGTAGTAAATCTTTCGTGAGCACATGATCACCATCAACAAATTAAAAGTACGTATTTAAAGGCACGCACGAGGCATTTCAAATATATATATATATATATATATATCAAGCATAATTTAATTATATACACGAAAGACTATGTTCAAAATATGTCAAATTTTTTACAAATGAAGTAAGGAATTAAACATTGGGGTGTGATTAGCAAAACATGAGTATGACTATCAAAAACAAGGGGTACGTCTAGCAAAATACAACTCCAGTCCGGGATCTAGTCCATCGACATCTCGATTACTCGGCGGCTCCAACCCCAAAAGTGGTCATCTTCTTGGTCACCTACTGCTGTCCATCTACTCACACGAACACAGTTCATGATCATCATAGGTACCAAACCACCCGGTACAACAAAGCAAGGGTGAGTTCATTATGTAAAACAACAAGCAAAAGATAACATTAGTTAAGGAATACAGTCAAGCGTTACAATGTCACCACAAAGCTCAGGTATTTCAACATGCAACCAATCATGAACAGGCCTTCGGGAACATTCCACAAATCGACTTAAATGAAACTGCCTAGCATGATGCATGTTCCTGTCTGAACTCTCAATCATGCAATGTGGTACCATCCTAGAAATAGGCCAAATCCATGGTCCAAATGATAGTTGTAGTTGACGTCAGGGTCACTCTGTCATGCACGGGACTCACCCCCCCGTGGTGATCAGCCAAACAAGTTCCATAAGGATCTCCCTAGTGACGTGGCCCCCCAGTACTTCTCGTACTTTTACAGTCAATCATCCTATTTCCGCCATGTAAAATGAAGTATGTCTCTTATGGACGCCATTAACGTATGGCCTGGCACAGGAACTTCTCGCTAGGATCTCTATACCCTCCCATGTTACATATACACTGCCCCAAACAAGGGCTATCCCAACACGGCTGTATGTCTCTCAGGGGCATATATGGCCTGGCACAAGAACTTCTCGCCCCGACTAGGATCTCCATACCCTCCCATGTTACATACACACTGCCCCAAATGAGGGCCGCCCCAACACGAGTTCATCAATGCACTGACTGTGGTCCTTGTGAGGTTCACCACCAGGTCCCGACATCTCACGTCTGCATGTTGCGTAACCCGCTTGACTTCGACCTACCCTTCCCGGTAGCCGACATCAAAAACGAGTCTAACACATGTATACAACCCGGCTTACCCTTCTCAGTAGCCGACATCAAAAACGGGTGTAATACATGTATACAACCCGGCTTACCCTTCTCAGTAGCCGACATCAAAAACGGGTGTAATACATGTATACAACCCAGCTTACCTTTCTCGGTACGCAGCACCTTCATGAACACTTCTACAAAGTGTCTTGGGAGCCTTTCAACATCAAAATGCCAACTTCACACACATGCACGAGGATTTCTTACAACATTAACTCCCCCTTCAAGAACACCACACTAGAACATCATTATCATCAACACAAAAACCAATCAACGAACATAAAACGTAACCTATTACATCCATTCAAAGGCATGTTTTCTGGAAAATAACATTCACATAAAGACATGCAATCATCGCCGCGATTAGACTCCATAGTCCTAAACCATGTTGTTACCTAAGGCTGTTAATCGAACATAATAAACTCCCTTACCTAACTAGGAGTTCGTTCACGAGCTTCATGACGTGTTGTCCTAAGCTTTTTTTCCGACCATGAGTTCTTCCTTGACGTCCGGGTTTCGTGGCAGCAACGGCGAGTTCAAGGTGGTACAAAAAGGTTAAGGGAGAAAAGGGTTCTGGGTGTGAGTTTTTAGAGAGAAAACGGAGAAAAGCAAGAGGAGAGCGTAATGAAAAGTGAGACGAATACGTTTCCATTGCACACTTCTACTCTTAAGTGCTCAGCTGGCAGGACAGGTTTGCCTTTCGTGCAAACACAGCAACCACAAGCCAATCAAGGACAACTATCAAATACTAACACGCATACCAAGGCAAGGGCACTCAAAACAACAATTATCAAATAAAATATACAATTAATCACCATAATGCACACATAAATGAAAACAATAGGAATACCCACAATAACCAAGAGGGGGTGAATTGGTTTAAACTTTGTCTTTTAAATTTTTTTTATAAAATCAGAGTTAAAGGATCTTAATCACTTTTAAACCAACAATGATTTTAAACAATCAAATTGCTCAGCACAAGAAATCAATAGCTCAAAAATAGAACTTGTTGAGTAATGATAAAACCACCAAGAACAAATGAACAAGATTACTTGAAGAGATAGAGATAAGAAAATCAACACAAGTAATTTATACTTGTTCATCTTTCAACAGAAGCTACATCTAGTTTCTTCTAATCAACACTAGATTAGAGTTCTAATATTATAAAATTCTGTTCTTACAAGCTTTACAACAATCTCTCTTTATCAACCCTAGATAAAGAATAGAAATCTAAAACCCTATTAGACTCCTAAAGATCATGAACAAGAAAACACTACTCTGTTCTTCTTTAGAGAACACTACTCTAGAACAAGCTTCAAAGAATCCTTTATAATAGCATCAAATAACATAAATTACAAAAATGAAATTACACTCAAAGATTAAGGAGAGAAACAACCTGATGATCCAATGAATATTGTAACACCTCAATTTACCATCTTGTTATTATTGATTTTTAATGAAAATTCTTTTCAATTTGCTTAAAAATACTAAACCACAATTTTTCATTACTAAGTAATATTCATAATTCTGAAGTAACATATAATAAGATTATAAAAGATTTTTCCTCACTGATGGATATTTATAAATCTGATGTACAATAAAATACAGACTGGTACCAATTATATTACATAGTACAAACAACTAAAACACTTTGTAACAAAGAAATACATCTTCAAACATAACCTCTTCAAAATATTACATCTTCAAACAAAATTCTCTTCTTGTAGACAGCTAATAGTCTCTCTTTGCTGTTCATCTGCTCGCCCGAATAAAATCAAGGTCATAGTAGGTGTCAACCACAGACACAAAGAACAGGGTAAGTTTATGATAAACATAATTTAAGCAACAAAATATATTCAATATGCAGGTATTCATAACAACATCCTCAAAGATGCATGATTCTCTTAGACTTTTATCATGTTGCATGATTCTCTTAAACTCTTATCATGTGGTACCAACAGTCAAGATAGCCCCATCCCAGTGGCACAGAACTGAAATGATCAGTCAGGATCCTACAGTGTTGCAACATGATTCTCACCACACTTCATGTGATCATCATGGGTAGCATGATTTCCCCACTGTCGAGTCACCCCCAGCTCAGACTTCTCTTATCTGAACGCTCGAACTCAGTTCCTGCAGCTATCTGACACACCTTCTTTATGAGGCAACTCTTATACACACCTCCACTCTGAGGCAACTCTTATGAGACACATCAACATGTAGTATCAATTGTCAAGATAGTCCCATCTCAGTGGTCCAGAACTTATCTGATCAGTCAGGGTACCCTAGTGTTTCCTAGGTTCTCACTCACACTTCATGTGATGGGATTCCGAACTGCAAGAGTCACCCCCTAGCTCGGACTTCTCTTATCTGAACGCACAGACATAGTTTTTGTAACTATCTGACACACCTCATCTCTAAGGCAACTCTTATGATACACATGAGATGGTTTCACTTATGCATGACTCATTCATTTTATCAACTTATATGTATTTTCCACATCAATCTCCAATCATTGTCTCACATAATTTACTCAGAGATTCAATATAAATCAAGTACAGAACTCAGCTTATTACTCATGCACAAAAACTCAACATATCATTCATATACAGAGATTCATAGAAACACTTAACAACACATGGAATTTAGAGAAATTCATAGAAACACTCAGCATCACATGAACTTCAAACACTTATTCAAACACAAAAACACTTAAACTATCTTTATCATAAAGCTTCCCTATACATACCTTATAACCTCTTATGAAGCTTGTCTATCTCTTCCTAATGGTACTAGCTTCTACACGTGAACTTCAAGGGAAAGTGGAGTCTCTTTATGCTTTGGAAAGGAAAAGATGAAAATGAAATGAAAGAGATGGGAGAGAGATTCACGTGAAGGTGTAGTAGGATAAAGTCTTGAGAATGACTTCCTCTTAAGGCCTTCCCCCCTTTATATAGAGTTTGGAAAATAATAGAATATTTCCAAAAATCTCCTAAGTCATGATGCTTCCATTACAAGTGTCCTTACACTTGTCATGACCTTTACAAGTTTCCCACCACTTGTCATGGTCTTGAAGCTTCTTCCTTCTTTCTTCCAAGTGTCCCTCCACTTGACAAATCATGAAGTTTCTCCATGGCTCTCCTGTTGAATTAAGCGGGAGCTACTTGAAGCACAAAGCATAGATTGATTCAAGAAGGAAGGTTTTGAACTTTCAACATGCCATAAAGCCTTGAAGATTAATTTGTGATTGAATGTAAAAGGAAGAAAGTATTTCTGGTGATCCAAGTGCATTGCATTCACATCATTCATTGAGTCTATGTGTTTAAGAAATAGAGTTCACAAGTCCTTGACAAAATTGCTTAAGTTTTGAAATCAAATCAAAAGGTTTTTGGAAAAATAAGTTTCCTACTAGTTTAATCGATTATCTCAAGAAAAGAATAAATTATATTGTTCTTTGTATATTCTGGAAATCTTTTCAAGAACAATGTAATCGATTACGTATCGGGTTAATCGATTATTTTATCTTGATTCATCTTTTAAACTGCCTTGATGAACATTGTAATCGATTACCAAAGAGCTGTAATCAATTACATTAGCTAAAACTAAAAATCATCTTTCTGTCTTAATCGATTACCCAAGACAGTAATCGATTACATCATATGCCTGCTTACATGCTATGCTTCATAAAATCGATTACTAGAATCCGTAATCGATTACATAGTGCATTTCGAGTTTATGAAGCTTCCTGTCATAATCGATTACCAAAATCCGTAATCGATTACCCAGTACATTTCATGGTTAAGAAGCTTTCTGGCTTAATCGATTACCAGAGGTAGTAATTGATTACATAGTTCAAAAACGTTTTATACATCTTTCTAGTTTAATCGATTATTTGTCGGAATAATCGATTATTTTGTTCGTTAATCATACCCAGAAAAATGATGAACAACTTAATCAATTACAGTCTTGAATTAATCGATTATATAAGCAAAATAATCGATTACAGGAGCGTATGTAATCGATTACCAACGGTTAGAAAATTTTGTTATAAATAGAACCTTTGCTCAGCTGTTTTTAAAAACTTGACAAATTCGTATTCTGAGCATTCCAAGGCTTTCTAAACATTCTCTTCGTTATTCTCTGAGTTTATAGAGTTCTTGAATTCACAAAACATTCATGGGTTGTTAATTGATTTCAAAAGCAAGAAGTTTCTTTTCAAAGCTTTAAGGAAGTAATGTTCTGAGTTTGTTTTCAACTTTCAACCTGATTTAATCATTCATATGTACATCATTCATTGGATCATCAGGTGACTTCTTTCCTTAAACTTTGAAGTTATATCTCTTTTATTTGATTTCTGTAAAGATTGGCTTATTGTAAATGGGTTTCTTGCATGATAACTAGATATGGTGTTTCTCTAGGGGTTGCTGAGTAGTGTTCTCAGTGGGGTTAGTCTCTAAAGATCTAATAGTGTTTTAGATCTCTGAACTTTATCTAGGGTTGATAAAGAGAGGCTTGTAATATCTTGTAAGAATATTAATTTGCAATAGTGAAACTCCATTCTAGTGTTGAGTGGAAGAACTGGATGTAGCTTCATAGTGTTTGAAGTGAACCAGTATAAAAATTGTGGCTGATCTTTATTCTATTCTCTTCATCTCCTTATTGCTTTGGTTTGTGAATCAAATTATTTGCACAGAAAGATTTCAATTGTCTATTGATTTTCTTGACAGAGGAATTTGATTGAATATAAGATTGTTGGTTTCAAAACAATTTTTTAAAGTGATAAAGATCCTGTGGAAACTCTGATTATAAAATTTTTAAATACCAAGGTTCAACCAATTCACCCCTCTTGGTTGTATTGAAGTATTCCTATTATTTTCATCTCCATCTTTCACGTGACCATCCAATAAATAGGAGAAGATTTTTCTTTTCTTCATGCCATCTTGTACACATGTCCTTCAAGGCATGACACCTTTCTTCTAAATGTCCTCTTACTTGGCATGTTCATGAAGTTTCTCTCTTCTTCTAACTTCACGTGGACAATAAAGAAGGAGAAGAAAATTTACTTTCTTTCATGCTACTTTGTATAAATAATTCCCAAAGCATGATGGTTTCTTATCCCTTCATCAATGGTGGCTTACAAGTGACTAGATGTTTCTTAAGCCTTCATCATTGTATCTTATCATTTTAATTTATGAAGTTTAAGATATTTTTCTATTTATCATGTTTTCATTTTCTTAAAGAGAAGAAAATTATGTGATTTTCCTTGTATCCACATGTCACCTTTTATGAAAAAGAATAATTCAATTTAAAGATAGCTTCACACATGACATTCATTGGAAGGAAGTAAAATTCAATTCGAATTCATCTTCACACATGGCCTTTTATAGGAAGAAGTAAAGTTCAATTTGAACTCTTCTACCTAAAGGATAATATTAAATAATAGAACTCTAGCGTTTTCCAGAAACTGACTTCAATTACAGTATAAATTGCTCACAAGCAGTCTATACAGAGTACTACACAGACCTTACATACAAGACTGCTCTTATCTTAATTCTGATTGGTCCGTTCTGCTTCTAACCATCAAAATTACTAAACCATCTTATTGAATAAGTCTATTCATCCTACAATTAAGAGAAAATTCCATAGATTTTTTATTTATCATTTTCCCATATTTTTCTAATGCTTAAATTCTTCTGAATAATGTTTCAAAGTTATTACCTTATAAATTCATAGAAATTCTGTTCTAGGGTTTTCTGTCACAAAGTATTTTGATAATCTGCCATCTAAGAGTATTCTGTAATTTTATCAAGTTTTCAAAAAATCTCTAAGGGTGTCTTAGACAGTTTTAGTCTCAAGGGTATAATGGTAATTTCTAAAGTATCCAAGGGTATTTGTGTAATTTTTACCTTAAGGGCATTTCTGTAATTTCTGCTTCAAGGGAAGGGTAGTATGGTCATTCCTTTTAAACTATTTTTTTTGTAATATCTCTAATTAATATTTCACCCAAATAAGTTAAATATAGATCAATCAAGTCTCACATAACCTAACACTCATATCAAATAGTTGTGCAAGAAACATTTTGACCATACATTTGCGGTTATTGAAATTTTAGGGTGTTACAAATATGAATGCATATGAGTTACCAATCAAGGTTGAATGCAGAAACAGATTTTCAGAACATGCTCTCCTTTACTCTTTAGGAATATCTTGCCCAAGAAATCATACAATACCCATTAGGATTAAAGAGTTGGACAAGAAGTAAGTAAATCCAGAAAATCACTTTAGAACTTTGTGAAGGCTTATGTGTGTTCAGAAATTTCGAAGTATTCAAGTTAAGTTTCAAACCAAGCATTCTTTCTATTTATAACAAAGTTTTATAACAATCTATAATCGATTAAACGCACCCAACAATCAATTAAAACGAGTCATGTAATCGATTAAATTACCATTTAATTGATTAAAGTGTTTAAGGCTGATTTTTGGGTTTCACAACGAACAAGATAATCGATTAAATCGAGCTGTAATCGATTATCGCAGTGAAGTTTTATAACCAAAGCCTTTTGTATAATCGATTACAATATTTGGTAATTGATTAAGGTAGAGAAACAAGCCTTTTCAAAATAGCCTATATAATCGATTACGAATGATGATAATCGATTAAATTAGTGAAAACATGTTTTTCAAGATAGCTTGTATAATCGATTACAGTAAATAGTAATCGATTAAAGTAACAATGCATTATTTTTGGTTTACACTATGTAATTGATTACAAATTGTTGGTAATCAATTAATATATTCATTAAAGATTTTTCCAATTTTAGACATAAGCCAAATAATCGATTAATCCATGATGTAATCGATTAAACTGTTCATCAAAGCTTTTCCAATTTTGAACATGAGCTAAATAATCGATTAATCTTCTGGGTAATCTATTAAAACAGTGAAATTACATTTTTCCAAAAACATTACCCATTTAGATCTTTTTCGTAATAGCTTTGATTCTTTGATGAAAACACTTAAGCATGTAAATGATTATATGTATGCAAATGCAAAGATCAACAGATTTGCTTCTCATACACTTCAATTTGGATTTTAATCTTCAAGGCATGTGAAAAGCTCAAAACATTTTTCTAAGTCAAAACCTTCAATCTTCTTGTTGCCCCCCTATATCCAACAATAAACGTCCAGCTTAGCAACTTATAATCTGGGGTGTTACAGTAATCACTGGTTGATATGGAGTCAATGATTACAATTGCTTCCTCCAGGCTCTTTGACATCGTAGTACCTCCAACTGAGGCATCAAGAATCATCTTTGTTTGAGGTCTCAAACCACTGTAGAAAATATATAGTTGTGCAATATCATTAAAGTTATGGTTTGGGCACCTCCACAGTAAAGATTTGAATCTCTCCTATGTCTCACAGAGAGGTTCATCTGCTTCTTGGGAAAAAGTGGCAATTGCTAATTTTGCACTGATGAATCTTGATGGAGGAAAGAATCTAGAAATGGAAAGATATAATCATTTTAAAAACTCTGGAATTATTTATTTAATGAAAGTACATATAATTTTTCATGAATACAAACAAATCATATAATGGAATAAAGGGTCAATACAACATCAAATCATCATTATGCTTCAATTCAACTACTTATGGCATCCTTAAGTCATAAAACATAAAGATACTTGTGCCCTAAGGCACTACATCAAAACATCATAAACAAATCTTCAAACAAATCTCAAGAGCCCAATGCAACATAGATCCATGAATATATCTAAACACTAAGATGGTCTCCACTAAGACAAAACACAAATAAAAGACCAAGGGTCGGATGATAGAGGAATATTCAAATAGCATAAAGATGTAAAAGCACTCCATGAATTGAAGGGTCCAATGACAAGATCCAAAGTCAAGCCTCTACAAGAAAAAATGACCAGGAGAATCAAGGTTGGACTACATACCAGAGACAAGGATGGAGGATGCCATAAGTAGTTGAATTGAAGCATAATGATGATTGTTGAAAAACTCGCTTAGCATGCAAGTCGCGTTTAGCGCAATTCCTTGGTAGAGTTTTTTGGACTTAGCATGCGTGGCTCGCTTAGCACTCATGTCGCGCTTAACGCAATGCCTTGGCTCGCTTAGCACGCATGTCGCGCTTAGCGCAATTCCTTGGCATAGTGTTTTTTTAGGCTTAGAGCGTGTGGCTTGCTTAGCGCGCAACTTCTACGAGAATTTTCGTATTTCTTGTTTATGTGTGTAATGGGCCTCAATGTGGACTAAAATAGGTCTAAACTGTGAGTTTTAGTGTGATAATAGAGGTTTTTAGCTCCATAAGTACTCAGATATTTCTATTTTTCAAAAAAATTTGTGTAACGATCCGCCTTGTCGTTACAATATCACTACTCTAAACGTATAATTTTCAAATTTTAAATAAAATTCTATTAATTTGATTATGAAAATGAGGCTAAATTTCTCGCGATAATACACTCATTAAAACCGTACAAATACATAAACAAATACATATATAAATATATATTAAACCATTACATATCAGTCACATGTCAAAACATGATTCTATTTTTACATATATCTAAGCTTGAGATTACTTGCCCGATCAAAGAAAAACAAGGAACCAATTAAGAAAGAGTTGATAACAAAACACAACTCTCTCCCATAATAAATTTCAATATTATCACGTTGGCTTGGCAGCTTCAACAAAAGGATTTCCCTCCAACGTCACCTACTGTTGCTCATCTACTCCCAGAATGAAGGTTCACGATCATTACAGGTACCAACCACACAGTACAAAGTTGCAAGGGTGAGTTTATTATACAAGATCGACAAGCACCAAATGACAATGATTAGTAAGAAAACAATAATAATAACCATAATCATTCTCAGTAATTAATCGGTTCAACATACACTCAACAAACTAGTCATCAACTTTTTCCACAATTCAAATCAATTATGCTCATAATGATGCATGCACCTGACTCAACTCTCAATGTGGTACCATTCGTTAAGAAATATCCTAAGCGTGCCCACATGACACTCTCACTTAGGAAAATGATGCACAGGACACTCCCCTCATGGTGATCAGCCAGAGTCATAAGGGAGTTACAAACTGAGTGACATGCCCCCCAGTTACAAACATCCTAACTATGTTTTCAAATTGAGAAAAACACTTTATGGTTTGAAACAAGCTCCAAGGTCTTGGTATGAGAGATTGAGCGAATTTATGCTTGATCAATCTTTCATAAGAGGACAAGTGGACAAACCTTGTTCATCAAGAAAAGAGGCAATGGTATCTTGTTGGTTCAAATCTATGTTGATGACATTATATTTGGTTCACACCTTATTGCAGTCAAAAGGATCCTCAAATATCTCAAGTTTACACCAAAAGTTGGGCTTTGGTATCCTAAAGGTGCATCTCTCAACTTAATTGGATATTCTGATTTTGACTTTGCAGGGTGCAAATTGGATAGGAAAAATACTAGTGGAACTTGCCACCTATTAGGAAGCTCACTAATCTCTTGTCACTGTAAGAAGCAATCTTGTGTTGTTTTATCAACTGCTGAAGCAGAAGATATATTAGCTGGAAGCTGCTGTGCACAAAGCCTGTGGTTGAAGCAACAATTACAAGATTTTGGTGTTGAGTTAAAGGAAATACCCTTGCTTTGTGACAATACTAGTGCAATCAACATATTCAAGAATCCAATCATGCATTTAAGGACCAAACATATTGAGATAAGGCATCATTTCCTCAGAGATCATATCCAAAAGGGTAATTGTAAAATTGAGTTCATAGATACTTTAAATCAATTGGCTGACATCTTTACAAAACCATTGGCAAGAGATAGGTTTTATGCACTTAGAAACATGCTAGGCATACTTGATGAATCCAACATATGTTAGCATGTCATTTTAATTGCATCTCTATTTGATGATTTATTAGATAAATGACCATACATAAAAATGCATAAAAAATAGTTTTCTGCTACCTAATGTAACAACCTAAATATTTACTTATTTTTATTTTTACTTAAGGATAAATTTCTAAGAGACGTATAATAGTAAAATTTTTAAAATGTAAAATTTGCAAAAGATTTGTTACTCATATACATAGCCAATGTCTCTGATACAAAAGTTTATATAATACAAACACTACTTTCTCAAAAAAAATCTAGCTTGTTACATAACTT
>PYAF01005249.1:10562-59533 GCA_007407185.1 Glycine tomentella | reverse complement strand
AATCTGAGTGCTCAATCTACTTGAGGAAACAACAAGGAGAGGGCAAGTTGAAAAAGGAAGGGAAAGCTAAAAGAGCATACATAGCTTGGGAAGATAATGAGTCAACAACTTCAGATTCTTCCACAGAAAATGAAGAAGCTAACATGTGTCTCACTTCCACCATCAATGAAGATGATGATGATTTGCTAAGTGATGAAGACGAGGTAAATTCTGAACTTGATCAAGCTTTTCAAGAAATGCATGAGGAAGCCCAAAAACTTGCAAAATCCAATAATAGGCTTAGAGGAAATCTTAGATGGCATATTGAAAAAATTACTGAATTGCAAAATGAGATTTGCAACTTGAAAGAAGAAAATGAAAAACTTGTTTCAAGTTACAAATTGAATGATTGTGTGTGCTTCTTCCTCTAGCAATGTTGATAAGTATAAATTGCTTCAAAAGGATTTTGATGAGTATAAACAAAATCAAGGTGAAAAACATATGTTGCTTTTAGCTGAAAATAGTGATTTGATTGATCTCTTGAGAAAGTTTTAGAAAGGAAAATGCAACTTGGCTGAAATGTTAAGTATGCAAAGATATGCTGGAGATACTTCTGGTTTGGGGTATAAATATGGTTCAAAATCAATTGGTAAAACAGTTTTTGTACCTCCAAAACAGAAGAATCAAAAGTGGCAAAGAAACTCAAGAGTTCATGAAAATTTTGGATTTGGAAAACATCAAAATCTGTCACTTGCATCTATTGTATGGAAAAGGGGCACACATCATTTAAATGCTATGCTAGGAGATTCTATGTGCCTAATGGTGATTGCATTTGGATTCCTAAAAGAAAGAAAAATGCTAACCCCTATGGACCTAACTTCAATTGGGTACCTTCCCTTGAAATCTAATTTGAATTTTGCAGGTGTGTTTAAGAGCTAGATCTTCAACTTGGTATCTTGACAGTGGGTGCTCTAGACACATGACTGGAGACATGTCCTTACTTTCAAATTTAACTATCAAGGAAGGAGGATATGTTACCTATGGAGACAATAATAAAGGGAAGATTATTGGAGAAGGTAATATTGGAGACAACTTCAAAGCAAAGATCAAGAATGTGTTGTATGTTGATGGTTTAAAGCACAATCTATTGAGCATTAGTCAGTTGTGTGACAAAGGCTTTAAAGTTAATTTCAACAAAGAATGCTGCATAATTTCTGATGATAAAAATGGTGAGGTTCTGCATATAGGTAAAATGAAAGGTAATATATATGTTCTTTCAATTGATCATGTACTCTTCCATAAATCTTCTTGTCTCATAAGCAAGATTGATGAATCTTGGCTATGGCATAGAAGAGCAAGTCACATAAACATGCATCACATGAACAAGCTCATTAGAAAAGATTTAGTAATTGGGTTACCAAAACCCAAGTTTGAGAAGGACAAACTTTGTGATGCTTGTCAAAAGGGGAAACAAACAAAGAACTCTTTTCAAAGTAAAAACATTATTTCCACCTCTAGACCACTTGAACTTCTTCACATTGATTTATTTGGTCCTTATAGAACAATGAGTTTAGGTGGGAATTATTATGGACTTGTGATTGTGGATGATTACTCTAGATACACTTGGACTCTGTTTTTGAAATCCAAGAGTGATGCTTTCCTTGCTTTTAGAAAAATGGCTAGGCTTACTCAAAATGAGAAAGGTTGTAAAATTGTCTCAATAAGAAGTGATCATGGTGGTGAATTCCAAAATGAACATTTTGAAAAATTCTGTGAGGAAAATGGAATTAATCACAATTTTTCAGCTCCAAGAACACCCCAACAAAATGGTGTTGTGGAGAGGAAAAATAGATCTCTTGAGGAAGAAGCTAGAACACTTCTTAATGAGTCAAATTTGCCTAAGTATTTTTGGGCTGATGCTGTGAGCACTGTATGTTATACTTTGAATAGATTACTTATAATGCCTATTTTAAAGAAAACTCCTTATGAGCTATACAAAGGAAGAAAGACTAACATTTCTCATTTAAGAGTATTTGGCAGCAAGTGTTTTATATTGAACAATGGGAAAAAAATCACTTGAAAAATTTGATGCTAAGGCAGATGAAGCAATTTTCCTTGGATATTCATTACATAGCAAAGCTTATAGAGTATTCAATAAAAGAACAATGTGCATTGAAGAATCTGTACATGTGGTTTGTGATGAAACTAATCCCTCTAAGGAGGAAAAAGAGATTGATGGTGATGCAGGACAGCTGGAAGAATTTATTGAATTGGACAAATTCTCAACCAAAGATGAAGAACCAAATGCTGAAGCAAAATCCACAACACCTGTTCAAGTGCCTAAAGATTGGAGAACAACCAGGGAAGTTTGAAGAAAATCCTGAGGGCTATAGTAAAATAGATACCTATAGAGGTATGCTTACTAACCCTGATATGCAACTTAGGAATAAGTTGGGCACTGGCCCTATGACCCCTGAGGACAGGTTGCTTCACTATGTCATTACCTATGTCCTCACCCCAAGGGGAACCAAAAGACTTGTAAACTATCCTTTCCCTTATCCAATTCTTGTGTCAAGGTTCATTGATTATTTCAATATTGATGTGACAAATAAGGTATTAGACAATACTAACTCCTCAAACAGTCTTATCCAACAAAAGCATTTAACCAAGCTTGGATTGGTTAAAACACCAGATGGTTGGGTGATGGCAGGGCAACAACAACAAGTGCCCTTACAAATGCCACAACCTAATCCTGCTGATGCTGGTGTTCAAGAGGACACTTCTGAAGACTCAATGGATCCTGCTCAGCCTCGCTACACTCCTTTTGAATCCCTCATGCTGAGCAAGATGGATGGGCTACTCAACATGCATCATGAATTCAAGGCTGAAACTCAAGGAGCTTTTAGAGAGATAAATGATAGACTAGATGCCATTGAAGCCCAACTTAGGATGGATGATTCAGAAGACTTTTGAGTCTTAGTTTTTTTTATGTTATGTTTTTTTCTTTTTTTTTTCCTTCTTAAGTTTGTAATTTTCCCTCTATATTAATGCAATATTATAATTCAGTTTACTTTAATCCGTTGTGCCTTGCATTTTTTGACTTTAAAAAGCCAAATAGGGGGAGAAAAATTGAATTTAGATGTGCTCTGTATACTCTTCTGTTTGCCCCTGTTTTTGTGAACGTTTTTATGCAAAAACTTGGTCTGCATAATTTGAGAAATTTAGGGGGAGATAACTGGTAAAAGTGGTTGCTTTATATTAATATACCATGTGAATGAATGCTAAGTCAATCACAGAAGCTTTTAACACTTGTTCTTGGAAAGATATTGATTGATTTTCAGGTGTGAAAAGCTTAGATAAAAACTTTGATGCTTCCTCAAATTAATCACAAGACCCAATGCTATTCAATTCAAAATTTGGCATGTTTAAAGCCAAAAAGGGGGAGATTGTTGAATTGAGGGGGAGCTACTTGAAGCACAATGGATAAATTGATTCAAGAAGGAAGGTTTTAAACTTTCAACATGCCATGAAGCCTTGAAGATTAATTTGTGATTGAATGTAAAAGGAAGAAAGCATTTCTGGTGATCCAAGTGCATCACATTCATATCATTCATTGAATCTATGTGGTTAGGAAAAAGAGTTCACATTTAAAACAAATCAAAAGGTTTTTGGAAAAATAAGTTCTTACTGGTTTAATCGATTATTTTGAGAAAATAATCGATTATTTTGTTCTTTGTATTTTCTGGAAATCTTTTCAAGAGCAATGTAATCGATTAAGTATCGGGTTAATCGATTATTTTAACTTGATTCACTTTTTAAAATACCTTGATGAACATTGTAATCGATTACCAATGAACTGTAATCGATTACATTAGCTAAAATTAAAAATCATCTTTCTGTCTTAATCGATTACCCAAGATTGTAATCGATTACATCATATGATATGCTTACATGCTTTTCTGTCATAATCGATTACCAAAATCCATAATCGATTACCTAATACATTTATTGGCTTAGAAGCTTTCTGGCTTAATTGATTACCAGAGGTTGTAATCGATTACACAGTTCAAACTCGTCTTATACATCTTTCTGGTTTAATCGATTACCAAAGTTTGTAATCGATTACACAGTGCTTTCATTATTGAACATTTTTCTGGTGTAATCGATTACTCGTCGGAATAATCGATTATTTTGTTAGTTAATCATACCTAGAAAAGTTGATGAACAACTTAATCGATTACAAGCTTGATTTAATCGATTACATAAGTAAAATAATCGATTACAGGAGCGTATTTAATCGATTACCAATGGTTAAAAAAGTTTGTTATAAATAGAATCTTTGCTCAGCTGTTTTTCTAACTTGACTAATTCGTATTTCTGAGCATTAAAAGGCTTTCCAAACATTCTTTAGTGATTCTCTGGTGCTTTCACAAAATATTCATGAGTTGTTAATTGATGTAAATAGCAAGAAGTTTCTTTTCAAAGCTTTAAGGAAGTAATGTTCTGAATTTGCATTCAACTTTAAACCTGATTTAACCATTCATATGTACATCATTCATTGGATCATCAGGTGACTTCTTTCCTTAAACTTTGAAGTTGTATTTTTGTTATTCAATTTTTGTAAAGATTGGCTTATTGTAAATGGGTTTCTTGCATGATAACTAGAGATAATGTTTCTCTAGGGGTTGCTGAGTAGTGTTCTCAGTGGCGTTGGTCTCTAAGGATCTAATAGTGTTTTAGATCTCTGAACTTTATCTAGGGTTGATAAAGAGAGGCTATTAATATCTTGTTAGAATATTAATTTGCAATAGTGGAACTCCATTCTGGTGTTGAGTGGAAGAATTGGATGTAGCTTTATAGTGTTTGAAGTGAACCAGTATAAAATTGTGGCTGATCTTTATTCTATTCTCTTCATCTCCTTATTGCTTTGGTTTGTGAATCAAATTATTTGTACAGAAAGATTTTAGTTGTCTATTGATTTCTTGATAGAGGAATTTGATTGAATATAAGATTCTTGGTTTCAAAACAATTTTTAAAAGTGATAAAGATCCTGTGAAAACTTTGATTACAAAATTTTTAAATACCAAGGTTCAACCAATTCACCCCCGCTCTTGGTTGTATTGAAGTATTCCTATCATTTTCATCAATAACGCTCTCTTGATTTCCTTTTCACTCAAGAACAAACTCTCTTTTATCTTATGATTTTTTTTGCTTTCTTTTTCTTTTTCTTTTCTTTTCTTCTCACTAGTGTTTCTCTTTGGTAGCTCACTTTCTTTGCCTTTTTTTGTGCAATGTTTTTTTTCAAGTGTAGTATTTTTTTTCAGCTCTTGAATTCTCTTTTCTTTCATCCTCACTTGATCCTCACACACTTGTCTAGGAGTCAATGGCCTCAAAATAATTTTCTTGCCTAAGTGCTCAAACTCAAAAGTGTTCTCCATGTCATTGAGTATCACTTTTCTATCATATCATATTGCCATAGCCTACCAAGAAGGATATGACCAGCCTCCATAGGTACAATATCACAAAGAACCTTATCATTATAAGCATCAATAGAAAAAGGAATAAGAACTTGAGAATTTACAACCACTTCTCCACTTTCACTAAGCCATTGTAGCTTGTATGGCTTTGGATGCTTTATGGTTGGCAAGAGTAATTTCTCAACAAGCCTTGTACTAGCCACATTGGTGCAACTCCCTCCATCAATGATAAGTAAGTACACTTTCTTTTCAACTAAGCACCTTGTGTGAAAAATATTTTCTCTTTGAGTCTCCTATTTTTCTAGACAAAAATTTCTCAACATTCTCCTTACCATCAAGAGATCACCTTCTTCGGCCTCCACAAGTGTAAGTTATTCTTCTTCATTACTTGAAGAACTATTTGAGTCACTTGAATACTCACTCTTTATGCCTCCATCCTCAAGCAAAATCATTGTTCTCTTGTTGGGACATTAGGAAGCAATGTGACCCTTTCCAAGGCATTTAAAACACTTGATATTGCTTGATCTTGTTGGAGTTGGATCACTTATTTTTTTGGTTGAGCTTTCCACCTTTTCTTATTTATTTTTCACTTAGAAACCTCCTTTGTAGGCTTGTCCTTCCAGCTTAAAGTTGTAGCCCCATTGGAGAATTTGGAAGCTTTTCTTCTTTTTAGTTGTTGCTCCACCCTTTGAGCTTTGTGGACTAGCTCTTCAATTGTGGCATAAGAATGTAGCTTCATCACATCTTGAATTTCTCTATTCAAGCCATGAAGGACCCTAGCCATGGTTGCCTCTTGACCCTCCACAATTTCAGCCCTCATCATTATCAATTCCATCTCTTTATAGTATTCATCAACACTCTACTAGCCTTGGAAATGTCTTTGGAGCTTGTTGTGGACTTCTATTGCATAATAAGTGGGAACAAATCTTTCTCTCAAAACAATCTTCAAGTAATTCCAGCCATTTATTCTTTGTCTCCTCAACCTCTCTATGTCCATTTGAATTTGGTTCCACCACACCAAAGCATAGCCACCAAATTCTAGAGTTGCTAGAATCACTTTCTTCTCTTCATCAAATTGTTGGCATGAGAAAATTTGTTCTACTTTCATCTCCCACTCAAAGTACTCTTCTGGATCATAAGTGCCAAGGAATTTTGAAATTTTTATTTTCACTCCAATCAATCCTCCCATCTTTCTCTTCTGTCTTCAACCTCCAATCTTCCTCATCTCTATTTTTCCTTTAGGATTGTTTATCCTAGTATCTTCTTTTCCATTATTATTTTGTCTCCAACCTCCCCTCTCATTCTCCTCATCTCCATAATTTCCTCCATGAGAGGAAGCATACTCACTCACCCTTCTATTACCATGAGCCTCTCCATCCACACTTCCAATGGGATTACTCCTTCTTTGGGTCTCCCTTTGTAACTCCTCAAATCTTGCATCCATTTTGGTTTGTAAGTCTTCCATTTTTTTTGTAATGGCTTTCATCAACCTAGAGATCCTAGGTGACAAATCCTAATCTCCTATTGAGCTCATCCTTCAAAAGAAATGGGTAGCAAAAACACAAGTATATAAGAAAATTCACACCACTCTCTGAGTGTTTGCCACTCACACTCGTGTTTGCACACTTTATCTAGGCTTTTTCTTTAATGTTCTATCTTGCCTTTTTCCACTCTTGTTCATCTCTATAGTTCTTAAGCAAAAACTTCTAATCAAATCAAGCTTCTTTACTATAGTGAAATAGGAAACAATTCTAGGCTATACTCAAGAGTCTAAGAACAAGAAGAAACAATTCTAGGCTAGACTCAAGAGTCCAAGAATAAGAAAACTGTAAGACGAAACCTTGAAATTTTTAAGAGACAAGAAACAAAAGCATTTTTTTAGAAAAGCACAACTCAAATTGGAATTTAATGAGACAACTCAAGGATATATTGGCTGTACCAAACTGCACAACGAGGATATACTAATCAAATTCAATTGCTAGAAGCCAAATTTCACCAAATCTGCATGTCATAGAAGTTCACTTAATTTTGTTGTTCAAAGGAAATTTGAACTTGTAGCTTTTATAACTTTGCTTTGTTTCTAAATTCTGTTTTTATTTGTAAATTTTCCAGCCACCAATCAACAAATTCTTTGGCTGTACCTATTGGTTTTTCTTTTGCATTTTCTTGCTTCTTTCACAATTTCTTTTGTAAGCTTTTGTTTTTCTTTTGCACAAGTTCAAGAATTCTTAAGGAAATTCAATGAATCACTAAAAAAAACTATGTATGAAAATTGCAAAATTTGCTTCTAACAACTCAATTCAGTTTAGGCATGAGATTAGAATCAAAACAAGGTAGTTGGCGGAATTCACAACAAAGACAACAACACAAGAATTTTCACAAAAACAACAAGGAAACAATGAATTGCAATGGATTTTCAGATTTTTGAAAGTTGCTGATTTTTTTTACCTTTGAAGAAGTTCTTAGAACTGAACTTGAAGAAGAATTCCACAAGGATTAGGCTCTAAATAGCACATGATGTAGGTCTAAACCCATTAGCCATTAATTTCCCAAATTTACCTAGCAATGAAACCCAATCTTCAATCCTTTTCAAGAACACAAGCTTGCCTTCAATTCTCATGGAACATGTGGCTGGAAGGAAGCTTTAATGTGCAGCAATGGAAGATGGAGAAAGGTTAGGGATGAAGATAGAAGACACCATGGAGAAGCTCTCCAATAAGTCTATGAAGAATCGCCACAATAGCATTGAGAAACCATTGATAAGACCTAAGAGGTTCTTGCAAAAGAACAAGAGAGAAACTCTCACACAAATTTTGGTTTGCAAATTATGAACAAAGTTAGTTACATTCAGTTTTGGACCAGCTTATATAGACCACGAAATTACAAAGCAAATGCAAGGGAAATGCAAATTAAAATGACAATGCAAATGAAGCTTGTAGTGCACACTTAGAAGCCTAATGCAAGCTAAATGGAAGTGACTCTTGGCTGACCCAAACCATGCCTAAGGTGCAGTATTCTAAGCCTTAAGGTTCAGCCAACAATTACACACAAGTGTACCTACAATGCTTTACACAAATGCCTCTAAGGGTCTTTTTATTGCAACTATTTTTGCTACTAACAACTGCTAGAATTTATGAAATTAAATTGAACTTGAGACATCAAAATCCAGCCCTTGTTATCTTGAGTTGGTGTGCTTCTTCATGCTTGTCTAAGTTAGCTTGGATGTGGTCTTGAAGTGCTTGAGTTCTAGCTCTTGTCATTGGTCCTTTAAAGCTCACCAAAGGAAGTGCTTCAAGCTCTCCTTCTAAACCTTTAGCTTGCCATGGACCTCCATCATGACTACTAAGTTAACATCAGTTTTTTTTTTTTTTTATAAAATCGATATTGTTGTTTTTTCCTTTATATTAATTTTAATAAAAACCGATGTTGTGAATGTTTATGATATCCAATATTTCTAATACCCAGTCTTATGACAATCTTTGTCCCCCAAAGCACTTGATCCCTTAAAAGTTTTTCTTATCCGTCTCGCGCCCTCAGTGTTGCGAACTCCACTGTGCACTCCGTCGCTTCTCTCTCCACAACGGCACTTTACGTGTAGGTACACTTTCCCTTTTAGCTTCCAGAGCTCTCAAACTCTTTTCATATGTGAGATATTCCTTTGTGTCACATGAACATTTTCATTTGTGTTTCTTTCCTTCATAGTTTTGTTGGCGGCTCCAATAGTGCCTCTCCATCATGCTGCTGTCGCCGTCAACGCTCATTCTAATAGGTGCTTCGGTTATTCGTCAGTACGCCAAAGCCTCCATGTACCGTTGCGTGTGTGTGGGTTGCATGATCTACAATAGTGTGAGGGTTTTCTCTAATTTATGCTCCAATTGGGTTTCTGTGTTTGGGGTTATGGGTTTTTTTTTAATTTGGATTCGTATGTGATTTTTAGCTTTTGACTACCGACATCTTTATCACATTCTCCCATTCTTTCTGTTACTAAAATCTTGATTGATGATGAATATGATTCTTTTATGAAGTTCACTATCTCATTTTTTGAAATCGTGATATTGAATACAAATTAAGGACTTGAGGGTCTAGAGGAAGTGAAATAAATTATTTAGGGATTGTTTTTGTGGCAAATTGTAGAGAAAATAGCATGTGTTGTTGCAGGAGGAAGATAATATTTCCCTTTATATTCAACCTATCTCAAGCAATATGGGTCCTTGATTTGTTTATTTTTTTCTTAGGGTTCTTCTACCTACAATGTGAAAATAATTTCTAAAGTTTATTGATATGTGCTTGCTATATCTAGACCATGGATGTTATATCTTGAGGTGAATTTAGTGGACTTGGAAAGCATGGAACTGCAGTATTTCATTACATTTGCCACATGTTACTTTTAATCTCTTCAAGCAAATGACAATGCTTCCTTGATCTATATGACATATCAACAAAATATTCATATAGATTGCATACTCATAGCCATAAACCTTGGCTTCTATTATGTATTCTTCCAAGGAAAAAGAATTTTGATATTTATGGTAGGATCAACAAGCTTTTATTGATTATGTTCGTATTTGTTACTTTTCTATATTGTTTTCTTTTCTTCTTTTTGATCAGTCAAGAAAAGAGATTTCATTAAAAAAATTGGGTGCAATGGGTACCCACACGATACTGCAAAAAACACAGAAATCCTATGGTCTTCGATACTGTCCTAAACAAAATAAACAGGCTACCTAGCACTAGGTATTGATTTATATATTAGCTTTACATCAAAACACCCTACCATAAAAAAATCAGTATACTAGTAAGTTGTATATTAGAAAATACCCCTAAAATGAAAAAGAAACTAGTGAAACTTCTTTCTTGCACCTAAGTTATTTTTGTCATCTGAAGCATTCTACACTGTTTAACATTTCTTTAATTAGTCTGGTGCACAAATGTAAGGATTCTTTTTGATAAAATAGTGGACTTGTCTTCTAGTTGATTCTTTCTAGAGATACAAGTGTTATGAATTTTTTTTTTGTTTGCATTCTGCTTAGACATTTAAATTATTGCTTGTGTCTAGCTCATATGTATACCATCAAATATTTCTTGTATTTTGCTATATGTTGATAAATTGAAATAAAACATGGATACAAAGAATGAATAGATTCAGACTTGTATTTTTTCATTTGAATATGATGATTTGCAATTACAAGCTTTGGATGGTTTGGAAAAAGTGGATAAAGAACATTGAGCACTTTTTTTAAAATTATTTTATTGGATCCCTAAACCTGACCATATTAACAATATTTCCACTATATGTGTGCGTGTTTGTGCATTTGGATGCATGAAGAAACATTCATTATATGGATTCTTAAAATGTATGGTCATGTTTCAGTTAACTTGGAAAACTACAAAATTTGGTTTTTAATTTCTTTTGGTTATATTGTAGCTTTATTTGTCTTCCTTTGCAATATAACTAAATCCATGTCAATCATTTTGATGTCTGTGTGATTTTTAGTGATTATTTTTAGTGTAATTTTTCCTGTTGAGTTGCAAAATTGTTTAGTTGCTGGAATTGCTACATTCTTTCATTGAGTACATTAGTTCTTGCTTTGGGCCTGGATGCATACTAAATATCTTAGAAATGCTTTATTTAAAAATAAATTACATGAGTAACTAAATTTGTACTTGCTTGATCAAACATTTTTATACTCTATCAAGACAGACCAATTACCTCTTACCTAAACTCCAATTCTTCATAAAGATGGTGTTTTCCAGTACGCCTAATCAAACTCGATTAGTGCTTTTGTTTCTTTTCATCAATGCTTGCCATTTATGTAATCATTTTTCTTGTCAAGCAAAACCCTCATTTAGCTAATGATAGCTTAGCCTTTTACTTCATACATTCTTTAATCAATAACTCTATTCCTTGTACCAAACAGGCTAAATTTTTAGCAGTGTTGATTATTGTAACTTGGGCAATGGACTTTCTGGTTCATGACTATATACTTACATTACTATAAAATATACTTTTAACATCGGTTCTAGAGGACATTAAATATTGATTTTGAATCGATGTTGAAATAATCATTGTTAAAAGTAGGTCATTTTTGACATCGGTTATAAAAACTAATGTTGAAAACCACAATCTACATTGGTTCTCCCCAAAACCGATGTGGTATAGCAGCAAAAACAACATCGATTTTGCCAAAAATCGATGTAGAAAAGGAACTTTCTACATCAATTATGCCAAAATCGATATTGTATAGTACTTACAACATCGATTGTCTAAAACCGGTGTAGAAAGTGCCTTTTCCAGATTGGTTTTTTTTTGTAACTGATGTTGTATAGTCACTCTCTACATCATTTATTACATAATCGATGTTGTATAGTCATTTTTGACATCGTTTATCACATAACCGATGTGGAATGCCATTTTTTAAAAAAAAATATGGCCTATTCTCTTTATTTCCTTCCCTGTAATTTTGAAAGATACGTTAAAAGCTTAAATTATATAAGTTATTTTACAAAGAATTTCAAGCTTACTATTTCCCGCGCTTCTTGCTCAAATGCTTAGAATCTGCACTGCTGCTGAAATTGTCAATCACCTGGCTACCAGCTTGATCCACTTTCTTTAGAAATTGGTCTGTCTCAAAATTTATTTGACTACTTTCATGGCTCAAAGAGGGCCATCATTTTTAAAAGGATTCCTTGTATAGTCTCCATTGTTGGGTATATTTGGAATATAACCAATTTTTGTCTTCTTCAAGTATTTATTAATAAAAAATTATTCATTTAATCCAGCATTTATGTCATTTAATGTCTTGAGCCTTTTGGAGCTTATCCCAATCAAAACCAGGCTAAAGTGGATAGTTAAATCAAATCATTTTGATAAGCAAGAGTGGAAATCATTGCAATATGATGATCAAGATTCATTAGTTTCCAACTCAAATAAGATGGTAAAAATGCAATACCAAAACTAAAATCCTAAACAGGTTACATTCAGAAAATAACCTAGAAGGCAAAGATAGTAGGACCAATTATGTCATTCTAAATCCTTGAGGTAGTAGGCAGTGCATTTTTTCCATTGAATGCATATGAAGTAATAATATGAAAATTTGACAATTGCATATTAGCTTCAACAAGCTCTATAACACGTGATTTCATAGTTTCAATTTGATAATGTATACCAAGGCATATTTAAGAACATATCCATCAAGAGAAAATCAAATTGGCCTGAATTTAAAAAATTTAAACATCTTATAACATACCAAAGACAAAGTTTGTCTCCTCCAAGAAAGGCTCTTAGTTACCATATTCAAAGCAAAATTATATACATTATTAACAATGTCTTCCACTATAGCCAAATCCTTCTTGGCATATCGATAGTCTTGTGACAAGAGTTTCACATGCAAAAGTTAGTTTATCTGCAATTGTAATAGGTGCTTCAAGTTTGAGCCTAATTCTGTCCATTCCTGGGATTGTTGACCCATCTAGAAAGTTAAACAAGAAGTTTTCAAGTTTAGAGAAACTGCTGGCACCATAATGAGAATCAAAGGTCGATAATTCTTCATTTAGCCTCCCAACATTGGAGGTAGCCATAAGTTTTGCTTCAAGATAAGATCGAGCAGATACAGGATATAACATGACATCTTCAGTATTCAACAATCTCTGTATATTGTCCTTAATGAAGGACATTGCTTCCTCAAGATGCATTGAATTTTGAAAATATAATGTAAACCTAGTTCAACAATTTCACTAGAAAAGAACTCGTTGATAAAACATCAGTATGTCAATAACACAACACATACCTCATGATTACTTTGATATATGACAGCTTTATTCAAGACAAAGGCCATTGTCTTTTTCCACACATGACATTGTTGTATTAGATTGAAACCTTTAAGCAATTGTCTATTTTCATCCATAATTTTGGCTTCGTACTTATTCTCATCAACCTGCTGATAAGTGATACGTGCCATATTTTAGTTATTTTCACGATTATAATACATCACTTATCTTTTGATTTCAGTAAATTCTCTTATAAACAGGCCCTAATCCTAGTTGTTTTTATATATTGGTACATATATAAATGTTGTTTACATTTTGGAAGATTAATCCACTCAATTTCGATGTTTCAAAAGGTATCAAGTGTATTTGTGGCATCCGAAACAACCAGGAAAAGAGAAGAGGGTAAAAAGGTTAAAAGAAGAAATTTCTGGAAGTCAAATTCGCCCAGGCTAGCAATTAGCTCGCCTGGGCGAGTTAACCTTTCTTCACAGCTAAGACACAACTCGCCTGGGCGAGTAAAACATGTGTAATTAACTCACTTGGGTGAGTTTTCCTAACCAGCTCCACCTTTTCCTATAAAAGGCCATGCAAAGTGAAGAGAAGAAGCCATGAACGAAAATCAAAAGAGAGAATACTTAGAGAGAGGTGAGAAAAGAGAGAAATTGGTGAAGAAACTCTGTCGGAAAGGATCGGTGATCGCTTCCTTCATCATGTCTTCAGTTGATCTTGTGTTCTCCATAATGATCGCTAGTTTCTCCTAGGGATTGGATGTAATCTTCGTACCCTTATGTATCTCTTTTAATATTTGTTATATGCATGAATCTCTTTTACTCATTATTGGTGATTTCATTATGTTCTTAATGCTTGATTCTACTTGATCATTATTCTTATGAAATTGGAGTCTAAATTTGACTGGAAAGTGCTCTTAGGATTTGAACTAAATGATTTTACTCATTACGTTACGTTGCTAGGAATAGAGCATAACGTATTGATTGCAAAAAACATGAGATTCTGATCATAATGCTGAGATATTTATTTCATATATGAGGGTTCAATATTTAGTAAATATCCTTAGGATTCTCAAATGCGAGGGATCGATTTGGGGTAATTTAACGTGTGCATCAATGATGATTTATACATGGTAATGTTAATTGGATACTAAGGGTATGAACGATGAAGTCCAATCCTACAATTTTCTTGAATTAATTAACTCATTTTACTTGTTTATGTAATTTTCGTAATTCCGACGCACTAAATCCGTTATTTTCGTTATTTCTTTAAATCCTAATTTCGTTATTTTCCCAAACTCATGAAATTCCGCTTCTACTTGTTGTACGTAAACTATTAAACTATTGTTTTTATTTAAAAGAATTGAGTAACTCAAGTCCTGTGGAGACGAACTATTATAAATTTTGTAACCTACGACGACATTGGTATGCTTGCCAATAGTCCAACAATAAGGGACATTGTCTAACAATGAAAGGATCAAACTCATCATATTTAATTAGGTGGTCCAATTTGGAAATATCTCGTTCTATAATATGAGTTAAAATTAGTGCAAATATTGTTGACTGAGAAAACTTCAATAAAAATAACTAAGGACAAGTTGTGTATTAATATTCTTAGCTTCTCCACATCATACATGTAAATATTACACAACTAGCTTTCATTTTATTGTTGACAAATTCAATGACAGAAGAAGCTATATATACTTTAGTTATCATTTGTCAATTTTCTAATTAAACAATGTATCGAAAATATAACACCAATGATTACAACCAATAGCTAGCTAGCTTACAACTCAGTAAATGAATTAGCCCAAATATTTGGAGAAGATTACTAGGGCAAAAACTATTAACCCACAAATATAGTTGAGGCTTGATTTGAACCCTCCTCTTTAGGGTTGAACCAAGTTAAATATAATGGAATTCATGATATTTAATATGTATCTGACTCCCGTGATTCTTAAAAAAAAAACTTTATAATTATAATAAGCTAGAATACATATATATATATATATATATGTATGTATGTATGTATGTCAGTAATCAACGTTAAGATAGCGTTTAAATCACTAATAGAAAAAGCGCTTTCTACGTTGGTTAAAAAGCCCTTTCCACGACGATTCGAAAATTGTCTTTCAAGCAGCCGTCGTGGAAAGTCAACACTTTCTACGATGGTTTTCAAAACCATCTCAAAATCGCAATTTCTACGCCGGTTCTCTTCAAAACTATCTTAGAACATCTTTTTTTTTAAGAAAAAAATTGAAGATTGAAAGATAATTTTCACAAAAACCGTCTTAGAAAGCGTTCTAAGACGGTTTCTAAAAGAACCCTAAGACAGTTTTTGGGAGAACCATCTTAGAGTGTCTTTTTTAAAAATAAAACTAAGACGATTTTTCTAAGAATTGCTTAGAGAGACTATTTTCTAAAATGATTTTTCAGAAAATTGTATTAGAATCGTCTTAGATTGTCTTTTTTGAAAAAAAAATAATTAAAAGTTGCCAAAATGTCTTAGAATGATATAATTTTTCTTAATTGGTATTCAATAAAAGTCAAATTTAATTTTCCTATACAAAATTTCATCAAGAAAAAATATAAATATAAAATAATGTCTGAAATTTAAAGCCAATGTTTTTAGAAAGAAAGGTCAGAGCTTTCGCAAAGAGTATATAATGTTAAAAATATAATTATAATTTTTTACATATAGCATGCTTTAAATGATGAGCCTTATTTACAGAATAAGTGAAGTACTAATTAGTTTCATATATGGTTGTCTAAAATATCTTATTTGACCTTATTTGATGAAAATTATTTCCAAAATATCTGTTCATTTAATGATCAAATGGTTAGGATTAAAAGTTGATAAAAAAATGTTGTATGCTCATCATAAAAAAATATTGTATCCTAACCAAAATATCTGTTCATTTATTTCCAAATTACCTTATGATGATTACCAAGGCATGAATGCTTGGATTGGATCGTTTCCAGAGGCCAATTTCAAGATAATAATGATAGAGAGTAAAACTTACAGATAAAAGGTGGGGAAGATAAAGAAGATGGTAATGAATAATGCCACGATCCGTGTTGGAACGATAAGTTGAGGAGGATTCGCCACAAAGAAAAGTTTCCTTGATAAGAATCTATTTGGGTTCAGCCAAGAACCAAGAAGAGTCTAAGCTCTCAATTCAAGCAAATGCTTAATTTTATTCAATAAAAGTTATTCAAAACTAGCATGTCTAAGTACTTATAGAGTTAAGCCTCTAATAAAACTTAAAAACACATAGTTTGGGCCTATTTAAGTCCACATTAAGGCCCATTACACAAATAAAAAATTACTAAATTACGACAATACAAAAATTAGGAAAATTATGAAAACTAGAAAAATTACGAAAGCTATGAAAGGAATTGCGCTAAGTGCGATATTCGCATTAAGCGAACTCTCCTACAATCTTCAAGGTGCTCCAAAGCTCCTTGTGTCTTCCTCCATCCTTGCCCTTGTTAAATAGTCCAACCATTTGATGAAGGTCCATGGCAAGCTAAAGGTCTAGAAGGAGAGTTTGAAGCACTTCCTTTGGTGAGCTTTAAAGGACCAATGACAAGAGCTAAGACTCAAGCACTTCAAGACCACATCCAATCCAACTTGGACAAGCATGAAGAAGCACACCAGCTTGGAAAAGACACAAAACAGACTATGGTAATCGATTACCAAGGCACTTTGTAAAATTGTGTTTGTCTATTTTAATCGATTACAGCTATCTTTTAATCGATTACATGAGTCTGAAAATTGTAAATAACTCTGTTTTAATCGATTATAAGTGCGAATTAATCGATTACTTCAGCATTGAAACTGCACTGCGCATGTTGAGCAGCCAAGGGTCATTTTAGGGAAGCTTGCACTTCAAGCTTCATTTGGGCTTCATTTCAATTTGAATTTTCCTTACATTTAGTGACATTTAGCTTGTAATTTCGTGGCTTTATAAGGTGCCAAAATTGAATGTAACTAACTTTAGTTCATTAATACAATTCTGAAAATTGTTGTGAGAGTTTCTCTCTTGTTCTTGTGTAAGAACTTCTTAAGTCTTATCAATGGCTTCTCAATGCTATTGTGGTGATTCTTCATAGGCTTATTGGAAAGCTTTTCCATGGTGCCATCCATTGTCATCCCTAACCTCTCTTCCATCTTCCATTGCTAAATTAAAAAGCTTAAAAACAACCCCAAATTCTTGTGAAAGTGAAAAAGTTAGAGTTCTTGAGGTTTGCTTAAAGATTTAGTTTCATTGCAAGGTAGCTTTAGGAAACTTAATGTCTAATTGTTGTAGACATTACATCACCATGATTCTCTTGGTCATCTCTTTGTGTAGAAGCTTGGTTTTGGACATTGTCATTGGAACCTTCAATTCATGGAGTGCTTCTAGAACTTCATGCTCTTTGGATAGCCCTCTATCACCTTATTTGATAAAAAATATAATTTTTTTTTTGGAATATATCATAATATAAATTGAGTAAATAGATTATCATGGAAACCTTGAGTAAATAGAAATTAACAAAGAAAAGAGGACACAAGTGTTTGCTTTAAATTTCATTGAAAGTGAATCCCACTCCCAAGACAAGACCAAATGGTTAGGATTAAAAGTTGCCCAAATATCAATCACTTTCAATGACATCAACGAGTATGCCTTTCAAGACCTGAACATTACCTCATTTACACGGCACATCATTCAGCGCATGTTACCATACCACAGTTCTACAATAATACCAACTTACTAAAGTAGTTACAACTATTAAATAGTTACACAAAATGAGTCATTGACGAGCAGAGGTATACAAAATTGATCACAACTGAATGGTGTAAACAGACACAGACCCCAGAAGAAGCTATTGTCAGTACACACTATTAAAAATATTATGTATTGCATTCAGTTAGTTTATAGAAAGTATTGATAGTAATAAAACAATTAATATCAAGGCATACTAGATCAATAATATAATTATAGTGGCATACCTCATCAGCAGATCCAAATGGATTTTTCATAGCTCAAAGCATACAATGAGAAGAGTACTTCTCGCCCTAAGCATTAAAACAAGCAGTTGGCATAGGAAAGATACAGTGGTTGACAAAGGACAACTATAAGTATCATGAATAACATATGCAAGGTGTTATATAAATACATACAAAACATCCAAATTTTAGTTTAAATATATAGCAAAACTAATTTTGGAAAGGGAATATGAAGAACCATGTCCTACAATTGAAGTATTAAACCAAATTTCAGAATTACTTAAAATATTATAAACAATGATACTTGTCTTGATCACTAAGAATATAGTGTTAGACACAGGGGGAGCTTGAAGAGGATCAAGATGAGGAGGCTCTTTAGCTTAGATAAGTTTTATCTTTTCAACATACCATTCAATTGAAGGCATTTGTAATATTTAGATGTATGAGAGTTTCATCTTATGATCCATAGCATTTCATAAAACATCATTCATTGATTTGCATTTATGGTTTTACAAAAGCACATGGTTTGTGAAAAAGCTTTAAGATTTCATGATTGCATAAAAGCCAAGTGCTCATGGGTTCAAGTTTTTGGAAAAACTCTTTTTGACTGCCTTAATCGATTACCACAAAATGGTAATCTATTACTTGAGCCTTGAAGAACAGAATAATTGATTACAAGCATTGCGTAATCGATTACTCAGTACAAACATAGAACAAGTCCTGTCTGTGTTAATCGATTACCATTTACCTATAATCGATTACTAAGCACTTTGTGAAATGGAAAACTCTGTGTTAATCGATTATATGATGTATTAATCGATTACTTTGCTCATATATCTTTTCCATAAAGTTCAAGAACATTTTAATTGATTGAATTTGTTTTCCATTGATTACATTAGTGGTTTTAATCGATTACATTTGCAATTTAATCGATTACATTCAGTTAAAATAGTTTTCTATTAAAAGTTGTTCAGTCTTTTGATTTGTATACATTCATTATTACAATTCGAGATTTTCACTGATTCTCAAAAAGCTTCTGAAATGAGAGAAAATACACTGAGTAACAAAGCTCTTGTCCTACAATTCAAGATCTTCATATGCATTATTGATTGAATTCCTTGTGGACAAGATTCCAAAGGAGTTTTCTTTGAGAGCTTGGTTTGAAACTTGCTTTCTTTCAACCTAATCTCAGATTGGTAAACATTTGCATTTGCATTCCTTGGATCATAAGGTTATGTCTCTCCTCTAAAACTCTGGTTGTAATTTGTTTTTACATTTCAGCTTGTTAGTTGCTATTGCAAAAGGGTTCTTTAAGATTTTCTAGAGTAGGGTTCTCTAGAGGGAAGAGTAGAGAAGGGTTTCTCTATGTCTTGATCATTAGAAGTCTAATACGGTTTTAGATTTCAGTTCTTTATCTAGGGTTGATAAAGGATGATCTTTAGTAAGCTTGTAAAGAATAATTTTTGTTCATAGTGGAACTCTAATCAAGTTTTGGTTAGAAGAAACTAGATGGAGCTTCTCTTGTTGAGGGGTGAACCGATATAACTCTTTGTGTTAATTGCTTTCTCTCAATCTCATCTTTCTGTCATTGATTGCTAGTCTTTTGGATAATCATTTGAATATGAACAGATAAACTTTTTCTGTTATTGCTTTCTGTGAAAGGTGAGTCTTGATTGACTGAAAATTTGTTATTCAAAAGGGTGTCCTTGTGATACGATCCTAAATTCGCTATTTGTTTTAAACCCTCTTGGTTAATTGTGTGTATTCATATTGTTTTCATATAACACTTTTTGTAGTAATATTATTATTATTCACTTCATCTCATACTTTTAGTTACTATTTACTGTGACTTTTCAATTTTTCATTTTTACTTTCTTTCCATAGTCCTAACATTAATAATTGATACTTGCACAGCTGCACCTGTTATCACAAAGCTGTAAAAGCACAATTAAAAAATAAGATTTTCAATGAAAGTAAATTGGTATTGAATAATGTACTAGTAAATAGTAATATTGCTAAGCATAAGCTACCTGAAAATCATGTAGATTTGCAATAGCATCAGGTCCATTAAATGTCACAAGAAGATCTTTCATTCTCCTATAAAACCGGGTAAGAGTACCCGTTCTCTTTGAAAGTAAGAATGCACGTTCCATTACGTTCATGGAACATGTTCATGAGGGTAAAAAAAACAAAAAATTTCTATGTTGTTCTTTGTTTTAGAACCCATAACTCCTTACGGTCCTCATGAAACGTGTTTAGAATCTACTCATTAAAATGCTAGGGTTTTAGAAATACCTTTTTGACCGCTTGAAAGGTTTCAAAAGGATAATGCCCTCCAATGGTGATCCTCACGATTGTACCTTGAATGCTTGAGAGAACTCCTTATCTTTCTTGATCCTCCTTCACTTGGTTGCTTGCTAGGAAATAGCAAGGTGGAGGCTTCAAGTGTTTAGCTTATTTCTCAAGAGAAAAGATGGTGTCTTGAGGTTAGATAAGGTTGCAACAATGGACGAGAAAAGATGATGAAGAAGAAATAAAAACAAGAACTTTGGTTCTTGAAAGAGCATTAGCACATAACATAAGAGTGGAGTGCTATATATCATATGAGCATATTATCTTGTAATCTTATTAGGATTAGAATATTAACCCAATCACTCAAAAACAACCCAAGGATCTATAAATTCGAAATTCAACCTTTCATCATCATATCCCTTAGGTTCTTGCTTTATCTATTTTATTTAAATTAGTAATTCAAATAAAAAAGTTGTTGGAAGAAACATTATCCAATCTTTATTGGATATAGTTTTGGATAATTCAAAATTATCCTTACAACCTAACCTCTTGAATTCAAAATTCAAATTTAAATTTCAAACTTAAAATTTAAATTCAAATTCAAATTCAATCTTTATCCTAGTTCAAAATTTAAAGTTGAATTAGAATTAAAAATTCAAAATTCAAAAATTCAAAATTCAAAATTCAAATTCAAATTTCGAATTTTTCCAAAACTCATTTTGGTCAAGTCAACTTCTTGACTTACTAGGACTCATAGCCCAAGACCCTATTGGGCCTTTTAACACATTTGGGCCTATTAGTGTAGAAACTAATTTATCAGTAATAGTCCAAATGGGGCGCATGCTTTAATTGGACTTGGAGTCCAACTCCAACTCCATAACACCTCTAGTCGTAAAAAAGCCCAATAACCATTATTGGTCCAAACTTGATAGTTATAAGCTATCAAGAACAACCTTTTGTGTGTGACCCATTAGGCCCAATTAGTCACTGACATAAATGAACTTGGACCAATTAAACTCCTTTAACGAGCCCAATTCATTTAATGATCACATAAGACACTAGCAATGCTCTTCGGCCCCAGAACTGATTGACTTGATCAAGTAATCTACCTTTCTGATTTGGATACTGTGTTGACACCATCCCTCATATCGTCATTCAGATTTAGTCGAGAGCAAGAATAGAGAGTATCATCTCTCTTAGTTGACTAAATATAATTTTTCACAGAACTAAAAATCTTCTTTTATTGACTCTAAGACGGATCATGACTCCTCATGATTCTCTTACTATGCATAGATTCTCAAGTCAACTAGAAGTCATCCAAGCCCTACCGGTCTTGTGAGTGACTAATCCCTTGTAGGGACTATAAGTCCTTTCGGCATGTCCCTCTTCACTCATGTATTCAAGTAATACTCAAGAGTACATTATTCTCCCCATATTCAGGCAGATAAAGTTGTACAGTCAAAGTATAACCCTAGGGCATATTGTTCGATGACATCCTCAAGTCTAGGATGATTCGCACTACCAAATGATGAGAGACTTTACAAATCCAATGATACTTTAAAGAATCCTTGTGGAGTCTCCCAGCGGGTCAGTTCGATGCCATCTGTTCTCTAACAAATCCACCCATGACATCAGCTAAGACATCACCATGTCTGCATTGCACGAGGTCCCTACCTTGTACTTTATACAAGTAGAAGATGTTGTACTAGGCTTTTTTAAGATCATCAATGCCCTTTCTTGGTGATTCAAAACTAGGAACTCATTTCAGGTAATAGACATTTAGTGTCCTCGAGTCCTCACGATTATGATCCCTATCATTGATCCTCGAGAAACACCTGTTTTATTCCTAGGGCCTTTATCTTTAAACTCATATTACTATAAAATATAGGCGAGACATAAATATGATAAAAATAAAGTTTGCTCAAATTTATTAAGCATGAAATACTAAATAGCAAGAGGTGTTCATTTGATGAAACAGATTGTCTCTATGACACCTATATACTAACACTCTTGTCGAAACTCATTTTTATGTTGTGCAACGCCATAATGCACAAAAGATATATGAATGACACATATGCAGTAATGTTCCAGATAAAGGCTCAACAGATTTAAGATGCCACATGCAATAACTAAAAAGGAATAGAAACCCAAGAAACGTGACAAGTAGTAGAAAGTATAACAATAAGCGCAAATAAGCTTTACCAACTATTCAAGGAAAAACAAATCGTAACAAGATACGAACTTCCATATACAAAACAGTAATGAAGAATTTATAGGTAATTTTGTGGCTCTTGATGCAACAATTGGCATCCCCTGTTGACTCCAAAATGAATGGAAAAGTCAGTTTATACCCAAAATAAAATGGTTTAATGAACAATTACTTTCACTAGAAAAAGAAATGTTTTGTATAATGACATACACTACATAGGCAGGAATGAGAATGAATAACTAGTATTATATCAACTTTTTATGACAACAAATGCAACCATGTAAATTAATCTTAAAAACACAATAAAATGGTATACCTTGGCCAAATTCCCTAAGCCTGCCATTTCAAGAAAAACCTGTGGACATAAAGGAGAAAGAACTTCCAAACTAGTGACTCGTATATTCCATCAAGCACAAGAGAATCATGGAAAGAAACTTCAATCCTTCTAATACATCATGATAAATGCATAAAAGTAATGCATTATTCCTGGTGGGTCATCTTAGCAAAGTAGAGGCTAGTGTTCCAAGAAAAATACAAAAGAAGGGAATATAAACTTTAGATACTACAGCCTTATAGGCATCCCTTCTATGAGAAAAGATGACAAGTTGAGCTGCACTCTCATCCTAAACTGAACATAAACCCTTTTTGAGAAGACCAGCTTGAATAATAAATTGACATATGAGACTACAAATAGTCAACATGAGAAAATCATGCTTAGTTCATAATTGATTATAATAGTAAAACAAATATAACTTCATTGCCTCCCATGTGAAAAATATAAAACATAAAAATAAAAGGAAAAGATACACCCATAGTAGATTAGTAGCTGGCTAAAGCCCAATTTCACACTATTGATATCAAACCTATTAGTTATTACACAAGGAAGGAAATATGTTTGGTTAGTCCCCAAAACTTTTCTCCTCTAATCAGTGTTTGACTCAAAAAATCATTTTAGAAGTTAGAAAATTCACATATGAAAGCATCATTGTAATCAATCCTTTGTCTCACTATCATACCTGCAACCCAATTTTGATACGAACAAATTCATCCAAATGCGGTGAAAGTTCGTGTGGGACCTGATATTTAATAAGAAATACTAAAATCTGCCAGGAAGACAAAGATGAGACAGAGAGCAAGAGGTAAAATACAGCTGTAATATGCGAATGTGACATGAACTTCTACTCATACATATAGAGAAAGAGAGGATTTCACTCAAAACAAATAGCAGGAATTTTTGAATTTCAAAACAATATTAATATAATAAATAAAATATAAAAAAGATAATGTTATAAGCAACACTAAATGCCACATTCAATCATGAGTGGTAGCATATTCAATAAGTTGTGTCACAAGGTCATCTCTTTAAAAACCTCTTGCACGATTTGCTCTGAAATTAGCATAATTATATAGCTTGAGTTCTTTATTGTCTTTGTTACATGCTACTCTGGGTGGAGCACAGAAAAATGGAAGAAATATTCACTAGCCTTAAGCTGAAACTGGGTTCACTGTTGTTCCATATCATCATTTTAATGGATTATTCCTGCCCAAGATACTTTGTCCATCTCCTTATCATCCACTACAAAGAAGCAATAAGAAAATGTTTCAATTAAGTTTTGCTTTCCTTATTCTGGTGATAGCAAGTTTAGTGAATTGCAAAATTTCTTCTGTTAATCTTTACATTGTTAGTTTGATTAAAAAAGTATTTTTTTTTCTGGTTGGACACTAAATTATCCATTTTACATTGGTCCTGTGCCTGTCCTTGGATCTTTAGCATGCCATTGGCACCTTGCGTAAGTAGTAGTACTGGAGTCATATATCCCTACTACAACTTACATTTATAAACAAAAACAATATAAAACTAACATTGCTATGAATCTAGATAAGGTAAATAAAATTTATTGATAAGAACTAGTAAAGACAAAAGAAAATTAATTAGCAATAGTACAAGTAGTTTGTTAATTAACTAGAGGGTTAACTAGATATAAGAGGATGTATTAATTGTAAATTAAGTAGTAGCTCTGTGGGAAAGGGAAAAACATTGGAGAAGAGCTTTATCTCTTTTATTTTGTTCAATTCATTCAATCATTAAGTTTTTTCTTTTCTTTTCCCTATTCCATTCTTGGATTGTAACATTCATCGTCACAACCAACAAATTGTTTTATATC
Organism: Glycine tomentella; assembly: GCA_007407185.1. Classification (NCBI taxonomy): domain Eukaryota; kingdom Viridiplantae; phylum Streptophyta; class Magnoliopsida; order Fabales; family Fabaceae; genus Glycine; species Glycine tomentella. The sequence goes on along the minus strand of PYAF01005249.1, from coordinate 34,643 downwards.
AAAACCTTCTGATAATCAACTATTGACTTTAACTATTTGGAATATGAAGCAAGACTAGACCTATCAGTCATGTGGAACACTCTTAAACCCCTTCTTGTATAAAACAACCCAAAAAATGCCATTCAAAATGAGATACATTGGATTTTATTTTAGTGTATCTGAAATATAACCTTCCATCATCAAAATAAAAAATTTCAGCTTTGCAATGTTAGCCTATAAAGTAGGTTGTGATTTTTAGACTCAGGGGGAGCAAAAGAGGATCCATGAAGCTGATGATCTTAGACATTAATGTTTAGGCTTTTTACATGCCAATTCAATTGAATGACATTTGTAATTTGTGTATGCCCAAGTTGATGCCTCTAATGATCCATTGCATAAATCTCATTCATGCTTTTGCATTCATGTTTTCACAAAGCAAAAGTTTCATAAAAAGCTTTTCTGAAACTCAAAGTTTTCATGAGTGCATAAAAAGTTAAGTGTTCCATGCTTCAAGTTTTGGGAAAAATGTTTTCTCACTAGTTTAATCGATTACAAGTAAGTGGTAATCTATTACTTGAAAATAGAGAGCAATTTTAATCGATTACTAGAATATGGTAATCAATTACAAATTTCAAAATCATATAATGAACTGATGGAGGTCCATTCCAAGCCAAAGGTCTAGAAGAAGAGCTTGAAGCACTTCCTTTGGTGAGCTTTAAAGGACCAAGGAAAAGAGTTAGGACTCAAGCACTTCAAGACCACATCCAAGCTAACTTGTATCTCTTGGAAAAGCATGAAGAAGCACACCAACTTAGTGGAAACACAAAAGAAGGGCTATCTGTTTTAATATATTATCGTTTGTTTGTAATAGATTAAAAACATCTTTTCTGATACCTTTAATCGATTACCAGATGCCTGTAATCGATTAAATCAGCATCAGGAATTTAAAAAACAAGGCTTTTCTGCTTTAATGGATTACCAGACACCTGTAATCGATTACATAAGCCTAAAAATGGTAAATAACTCTGTTTTAATCGATTACATAGCGAAATAATCGATTATTTGGTTCATCATCTGTTTCCAGAAGATTAAGAACAAAATAATTGATTACTTGGTCGAAATAATCAATTATTTGGACAAAATAATCGATTACTTGGACGAAATAGTCGATTACAGTCAGTTATTTTCATTTTTTATATAAAGTTGTCAACTGAATGTAAACATTTTAACTCAATTTTTCTAAGTGATTGAAAGCAGATTTCGTGTGTAAGAGATTTCTCTCTTGTTCTTGTGTAAGAACTTCATGTTTCTTATCAATAACTTCAAGCTATTGTGGCGATTCTTCCTAGGCTTATTGGAAAGCTTTTCCATGGTGTCACTCACCTTCATCCCTTACCTTTATCCCACTTTCCATTTCTGAATTCTAGACAACTTTGTGTCCCTAAAGAAAACTTGAAGTTTGAGTTTCAATGCAAGGAAGATTTGAGAAAATTCATGTTGATGGGTTCAATCATACATCAAGTGGTATCAGAACCTAATCCTTGTGGAATTCTTCTTCAAGATTTAGCTTTAAAAGTCTTCAAAGGTAATTTTCTGCTAATTTCGAAAATCTGAAATCCTTTCTTTTTTCCTTATGTTCTTGTGTTTTTGTGAAAATCTTTGGTGGGTTAGTCTTGCTTATTGATCTACCACATAACCCTATTGTCTTTCTTCACATTCCATGTGATTTCATGTCTTCATGTTCTTCATGTGTTCTTGATATTTTTTTCTAATTTTCTAGTATTGATTCTTGTTAAAAAAATTTTTGTTGTAGTGTTGTGTTGTATGATCACTTGTTTTGATTCTACTCTCATGCATAAACTGAATTGAATTGTTAGAAGTAAATTTTACAATTGTTATATAACATATTTTGGTGATTCATCTTTTCTTTAAAGATTCTTGAACTTGTCCAAAAGAAAAACAAAAGCTTACAAAATCTTGTTAAGAAACAATCAAAAGCAAAAGAAAATACATCAAGAGAAACATTTTAGTTTTCAGCCAAAGAAATTATTCATTGGTGGCTGGAAAAAGTGAAAGAAAAATAGAATTTAGAAGCAAATCAAAATTACAAAGGCTATAAGTTCAAATTTCCATTGAACCACAAAATCAAGTGAACTTGTATGACATGCAAAGTAGATGAAATTTAGCTTCTAGCAATTGAATTTACTGGCATTCCTTTGTGCAGTTTGGTACATTCCATAGTTCCTTGAGTTGTCTCATTAAATTCCATTTGAGTGGTGCTTTTCCAAATTTTTTTCTTTTATTGCTTGTCTCTTAAAATTCCAAAGTTTTGTCTTAGAGTTTTCTTGTTCTTGGACTCTTGAGCCTAGCCTAGAATTATTTCCTATTTCACTATAGTAAAGAAGCTTGATTTGATTTGAAGTTTTTGCTTAAGAACTATAGAGAGGAATAAGAGTGGAAAAAGGCAATAGAGAATATTATAGAAAGAGCCTAGAAAGTGTGAAAAAACGAGTGAGAGTGATAAACACTTCGAGAGGGGTGAGAATTTTCTTATATACTTGTGTTTTTGCTAACCATTTCTTTTAAAGGATGAGCTCAATAGGAGATGAGGCTTTGTCACCTAGGACCTCTAGGTTGATGAAAACAATAGAAGACTTCCAAACTAAAATGGATGCAAAATTTGAGGAGTTCCAAAAGAAGAATCAAAGAAGGAGTAGTCCAAATGGTAGTGTAGATGGAAAGGCTCATGGTAGTAGGAGGTTGAGTGAGTATGCTTCCTCTCATGGAGGAAATTATTATGATGAAAAGAGTGAAAGGGAGAATAGGAGAGAAAATAATAGAAGAGAACATAGGAGATACAGTCCTAGGAGGGAAAATGGAAATGAGGAAGATTGGAGGGTGAGGAGAGAAGAAAGAGAAGGGAGGAATGGAGGATTGGGTGAAGTGAAAATAAAAGTTCCAAAATTCCTTGGCAATAATGATCCCGACGAATATTTTGAGTAGGAGATGAAAGTAGAACAAATTTTCTCGTGCCAACAATTTGAGGAAGAAAAGAATGTTACTCTAGCAACTCTAGAGTTTGGTGGTTATGCTTTGACATGGTGGAACCAAATTCAAATGGATGTAGGGAGAGGGAGGAGGCAAAGAGTAAATTCTTGGGATGAATTGAAGGCATGCTTGAGAGGAAGATTTGTCCCCACTTATTATGCAAGGGAAGTTCACAACAAGCTTCAAAGACATTTCTAAGGCTATAAAAGTGTTGATGACTACTACAAGGAAATGGAATTGATGATGATAAGGGCTGAAATTGTGGAGAGCCAAGAAGTAACAATAGCTAGATTCCTTCATGGCTTGAATGGAGAAATTCAAGATGTGATGGAGCTACACTCATATGCAACAATTGAGGAGCTAGTCCACAAAGCTCAAAGGGTGGAGCAACAAATAAAAAGGAGAAAATCTTCCTTTTCCAAGAACAATGGGGTTGCAACTTCTAGTTGGAAGGACAAGCCTAAAAGGGAGGTTTCTCATGTGAAAAATAAAGAAGAAAAGGTAGAGAACTCAAGAAGAAAAATAGTGGAACTAACTCCAACAAGATCAAGCAATATCAAGCGTTTAGAATGCCTTGGTAAATGTCACATTGCTTCTCAATGTCCTAACAAGAAAACCATGATTTTGCTTGAGGAGGGAGACATAAAGAGTGAGTTTTCAAGTGACTCAACAAGTTCTTCAAGCGAATCAACAAGTTCTTCAAGTGAAAAGGAAGAAGAACTTACATTACTGGAGACCAAAGAGAGTGATGATCTCTTGATGGTAAAGATAATGCAAGAGTTGTAAAAAAATAATGCACTTGAAAAAAAAATATTGCACCTACAAAAGAGAAAGAGATTGATAAGAAAAAATTTATGAGATTAAAGAGAGTTTGTTCTTGAGTGAAAAGGAAATCAAAAAATTGTTATTGGCTAAACAACCTCTTTATTATATGATTTATAACCCTCTTTGTTTACATGTTAAAAAGAAAGGAGAAAAATGGCCCAAAGCTATACAACCCCTTTTGGATGAAGTTGCTTTCAAACAATGGAAGGATAAGTTGTATCATGCACCTATTTTTGCATTGCTTAGTTTGAATGCTTCTTTTGAATTGGAATGTGATGCATCTAATGTAGGCATTAGGGGGATTTTGATTCAAGATAAACATCCTATTGCTTATTTTAGTGAGAAATTAAAGGGTGCATGTTTGAACTATTCCACTTATGATAAAGAGTTGTATGCACTTGTTACAGTCTTGCAAAATTAGCAACATTACCTTTTACCTAAGCAATTTGTGATCCATAGTGATCATAAGTCTCTTAAATATTTGAAAAGTCAAAGCAAACTAAACAAGAGACATGCTAAGTGGTACATCAAGGGCAATTTGAGGACTTGGGAGGAGTGTCTACCTCACATTAAGTTTGCTTACAATAGAGTAGTTCACAAGACTACTTCCTTATCTCCTTTTGAAATTCTTTATGGCTTTAATCCTTTAACTCCTCTTCATTTATTTCCTTTACCTAACATTTCTTCTATGATTAATCATGATGTTTTGTCTAAAGCTTCTTATGTTAGGAAATTGCATGAACAAGTAAAAGGCCATGTGGAGAGGAAAATGGAACAATATGCTAAACAAGCCTATAAGCAAAAGTGGAAGGATAAAGTTCCTCAAGAGAATTTTGAATTTCTAAGTACAAGTGAGGAAGCAAACTTGAGGACAAGTTTCTCTCAAGAAGGAGGGGATGATGGAGGTTCATTCCAAGCCAAAAGTCTAGAAGGAGAGCTTGAAGCACTTCCTTTGGTGAACTTTAAAGGACCAATGAAAAGATCTAGGACTCAAGCACTTCAAAACCACATCTAAGCTAACTTGTATCTCTTGGAAAAGCATGAAGAAGCACACGAACTTAGTGAAAACATAAAATAAGGGTTGTCTGTTTTAATAGATTACTGTTTGTCTGTAATAGATTAAAAGCATCTTTTCTGATACCTTTAATCGATTACCAGATGCCTGTAATCGATTAAATCAGCATCAAGAATTTAAAAAAACAAGGCTTTTCTGCTTTAATCGACTACCAGACACCTGTAATCGATTACATAAGCCTAAAAATGGTAAATAACTCTGTTTTAATCAATTACATAGCGAAATAATCGATTATTTGGTTCATCATCTATTTCCAGAAGATTAAGAACAAAATAATTGATTACTTGGTTGAAATAATCGAGTATTTGGACAAAATAATCGATTACTTGGACGAAATAATCGATTACAGTCAGTTAATTTCATTTTTTATATAAAGCTGTCAACTGAAATGTAAACATTTTAACTCAATTTTTCTAAGTGAATGAAAACAGAGTTCGTGTGTAAGAGATTTCTCTCTTGTTCTTGTGTAAGAACTTCATGTTTCTTATCAATAGTTTCAAGCTATTGTGGCAATTCTTCCTAGGCTTATTGGAAAGCTTTTCCATGGTGTCATTTACCTTCATCCCTTACCTTTACCCCACTTTCCATTTCTGAATTCTAGACAACTTTGTGTCCCTGAAGAAAACTTGAAGTTTGAGTTTCAATGCAAGGAAGATTTGGGAAAATTCATGGTTGATGAGTTCAATCATACATCATGAACTTCCTATGATAATCAATTACAACACTATTGTAATCGATTACTTGGTCCTATTTTTCATTTAGAGCTTCCTATGATAATCGATTACATTGCATTTTAATCGATTACATTGTTCATAAAAATTTTCCAAAAAGTCTCAAGAACACTTTAATCGATTACTTAAGTGATTTAATCGATTACTGACAGTTGTAATTGTTTTCTCTATAAATAGTTGCTGCTTGTTTGACTTAAAAAGAATGAAATTTAATAACCCATTCTTAAGAGAGAAAAGATACTACGAACATTTCAAAGTATGTCCCACAAATCCTTTGTTTCAACTAACTTCAAGAAACCGTGTGAGGATTTCCTTTTGGGCACTTGATAAAGAAATTTTTTGGAGAGATTTTTTGAGATTTTCATTCAACCTTGGTTCAAGATTCATAATCATCTGCATACATCTACATTATATCCTAGGTCGTATCTGTCCTTGTTACTTTGGTGTATTTCTTTTAGAAATTCTAAATTTGTAACTTGTGCAATAGATTCTTAGAGTTTGTCTAGAATAGGTTTTTCTATAAGGATATTAAAGAATGGTCGTTTCTCTAAGTCTTGATCACAAAGGGTCTATAGGTGTTAGATGCCTTATTCTTAGTCTAGGTTTGATTAAGAGTGATTGTAAAACTTGTAAGAACAGATTGCATATAGTTAGATCCTAGCTTGTTGATTAGGAAACTGGATGTAACTTCTATTGGATTGAGAAGTGAACCAGTATCAATTATGTGTTGCTTACTTCTTTTTTAAGCTTTTCTTTAGGTTATTGATGGTCATTCATTGGTTCAACTCTTTCATAATCAACAGAAACAATCTTGTTGTAATTGCATTTCATAAAGATTGGAGCTTGATTGATCAAAGACATTCTAAGTTTGATTTGTGATATGATCCATTAAACTCTGATTGTTGAAGCAAATTTTAATTGGGTAAGAAGAACCAATTCACCCCCTTCTTGGTTTGTGTGCTACTCTTATTGTTTTCAATTGGAATCAGAGTTGGTTCTTGTATATTATTCAAGATCACTACTTTCTTTTAAAAGAAAATAAATACCACACAAATTACCTTTAAGGAAAGTGCCTCCCTCAACCGTCCCCCAATGTTTGAGGGAGAACACTTCATTTTTTGCAAAAATAGAATGCATATTTTCATTTAATCAAATGACTCTGGTGCATGGAATACAATTGAAAAAGGTCCCTTTATACCTACCAAGACTGTTAATAATGAAAAGGTTCCCAAAGAATGGGATGAAATAACTGATATAGAAAAGAGGGTTGTTCAATACGATTTTAAAGCTAAAATTCATTCAGCGACTGGGTACGCACTTTGCCATGAAAGATCTTGGTGATCTGAATTTCTTTCTTGGGGATAACGCTTGCATCCTCTGTCTTACCACGGTTGCTGGCATAGAGTTAGCCGATGCTTATTCCCTGGATAGCCTCATTGCTTCTTCTCCGGGAAAATAAGTTCTCTTTTGATGAAATTTTTTAGAACAGTTAGGTGCAAGAGTGCAAAAGAGATGTGGGAGATGCTGGAGATCACTCATGAAGGAACTGATGAAGTAAGGAGATCAAGAAAACATGTCTTGATCCATAAGTATGAAATATTCAAGATGAACACAACAGAAAGCATCTCTCAGCTCCAAACTAGATTCACACATATAGTCAACCATTTACTAGGTCTTGGTAAAATGTTCGATGTAGATGAACTCAACATCAAAATTTTGAAATGCTTGACAAGACCTTGGTGACCATAAGTGACAACAATCAAAGAATCCAAAGATTTCTCAAATATATCTATGGCTGCACTCTTTGGTAAGTTGCTTGAATATAAATTAGAAATGTCTCAACTAACAAATTCAGAAGATGCAGATAAGAAACAAAAAGCATTGCTTTAAAAGCCGCATCTTCAAAAGCTGAGAAAGATGATGATTTAATTGAAGGTGAAGATGATGAAAATCTGAATCTGATTGTCAAAAGATTTGGCAAGTTCCGGCAGAAAGTAAAAATAGAAGGTTCCCTAAATTCAACAAAAGAAATGATAACAACAATAACACTAACTACTTTGACTGTCAAAAGCAAGGTCACATCAAGTTTGAATGTCCAATCTTCTTGAAAAAGCAGTTAGGCGATAAGAAATGAAAGAAATAAGGGAAACCCAAAAAAGCCTACATAGCTTGGAAAGATAATGCATCCATAACCTCTAACTCTACAAGTAAGAATGAAGAAGCCAATATTTGTTTAACATCAACCATTAATGAAGAAGAGTCAAGTGTAGAATCTAAGGTCCTGAAATTGATCAATTAGTTGATGCTTTTAATTAAATGCATGAGGAGGCCAAAAGACTTGGTGTCTCCAATAACAAGCTCAAAGGTAACCTCAAATGGCATATCACTAAGTTAGCTTCAATACAAACAGAACTTTGCAACTTGAAACAAGAAAATGAAGAACTTGTTTCCAGCTACAAAACAAATGGTTGTGTGTGTGCCTCTTCTTTTGCAAAAAAAGATAAACACAATGTCTTAAAAAAGGAATATGATGATTTCAAAAAGAGCCATTATGAAAAATGCATGACTTTGAAATTAGAAAACTTCTACTTGATAAATCTCTTGAAAAAGCTCTATCGAGGGAAATGTAGTTTAAACCAAATGCTAAGTGTGCAAAATTATGCTTATGATAAATCTGGATTGGGATACAACTATCAATCAAAATCCTTTCAAAACACCAAAGTTGCACTCCCAAAACAGATGAATCAAAAAGGTTTTCAAAAGCAAAGAATGCTAAAATGATTCATTTTGAAAAAGGCTCAAAATCTATAACATGTGATTATTGCATGAAGAAAGGTCACACCTCACACAAATGTTATGCTAGAAGGTTCTTTGTGCCAAATGGAGAATGCATATAAGTTCCTAAGAAAAAGCGTAAAACAACTAACCTCTATGGACCCAACCTCAATTGGGTTCTCTTGCAACTTAATTTGATTTTTGCAGGTATGTCTAAGAGCTAAAACCTCACTATGGTACTTGGGTAGTGGATGCTCTAGGCACATGACCGACGATAAATCCATGCTCACTAACCTGATATTAAAAGAAGGAGGATTTATAACCTATGGAGACAACAACAAAGAGAAAATAATTGGAGAAGACAACATTGGTGATAACTTCAAAACTAAAATAAAAAATGTGCCTTATGTTGAAGGTATCCTTTAACAACAATTGTTGCTTGATATGTGATGACAAAACTGGTGAGATAATACATGTTGGGAAAAGGAAAGGTAACATTTACTTGCTTACAAAATAGAACATGCATTCATTCATAACATAAACTGCTTAGTTTTGAGTAAAATTGATGAATCATGGCTTTGGCATAGAAGAGCAAGTCACATCAACATGTACCATATGAACAAACTCATAAGGAAGGACTTAGTAATTGGATTGCCTAAACTCAAGTTTTAAAAGGACAAACTTTGTGATGCTTGTCAAAAGGGAAGCAAACAAAAATCTCTTTTCAAAACAAAAACATTGTTTCCACCTCAAGACCTCTTGAATTTCTTCAAATGGATTTGTTTGGTCCTTCAAGAACTATGTGTTTGGATTGCAATTACTATGTACTTGTCAGAGTTCATGATTTCTCAAGATTTACATGAACTCTGTTTTTGAAATCCAAGAGTGATGCTTTTAATGCCTTCAGAAAATTAGCCAAGCTTTTACAAAATGAAAAGGGTTGCAAGATAGTTTCAATAAGAAGTGATCATGGTGGTGAATTCCAAAATGAACAGTTTGAAAAGATCTGTGAAGAACATGGAATCAACCATAATTTTTCAGCTCCAAGAACACCTCAATGAAATGGTGTTGTGGAGAGGAAAAATAGATCACTTGAAGAAGATGCAAGGACTCCTCTTAATGAAACCAATTTGCCAAAACATTTTTGGGCTGATGCAGTGAGCACAATTTGCTGTACACTAAATAGATTGCTCATAAGGTCCATCTTAAAGAAAACTCCTTATGAACTCTACAAAGGTAGAAAACCAAACATTTCACACCTTATAGTTTTTGGCTGTAAATGTTTTGCTTTGAACTATGGGAAGGAATTTCTTGAAAAATGTGATGCAAAAGCTGATGAAGCAATCTTCCTTGGATATTCAATGCAAAGTAAAGCATATAGAGTATTTAACAAAAGAACCTTATGCATGGAAGAATCTGTACATGTTATCTATGATGAATCTAACTCCTCAAAAAAGCAAAAGAGTTTTGAAAATGATGCAGGACCATTGGAAGAAAATGTCAGTACCAATGAAACTGGTGAGAGAAATAAGAGTGAAACAAATGAAAAAGTTGACCCTTCAACTCCAAATCAAAGGGCAAAAGACTGGAGAAATATAAGAGATTTCTCCCTAGACAACATTATTGGTGAAGTATCTAAGGGAGTATCCATGATTTTTTAGTTTAATATTTTTCTATTCTTCTTAGCTTATTTGACTTCTCTTGGAATTTTATTTTCTCATTCTAATTTAGTTTTTGTCTTAGACAAACAAGTGGACTTAATTGCTAATTGTTGCTTATTTTTGGATTTTATGCTCACTTGACTTATCTTCCTTGTGCAGGACCTAGAGAGCTCTACATAAATCCAAATGGCACATATAAGTAGTCTTTGGAAAGATAAGGAAAAAATCTACAATGTTGTCAGAGATAAGCCAAAGCCAATTATGTCATTTTGAGGGTCATTTTAGGCTTGGAAGTCAGAACCTCTGCACTTGAATTTTGGGCTTTGAATTACGTTTTTAGTGGTGTAATTAGCATAATTAATTAGATTAGATGGGCCTACTCATGGCTCATCCTTTCCTACTGACTTAGTCACTATATGTTAGTGCAATTAGTTAGTGAATTATTACACTACATTTAAGCAAAAATAGATTTTGTATTTTCTTTTTTAGTTTTCAGAATTAAAACCTTTTATTCTCTCATTGTTCTTCATTTTCATTTATGTTCTTCCATTTTCATGCACTAATTTCGTGGGTCTTCCATTAATGATGATCATGGAAGGTTAAACAATCAATCAGTCCAAGGATCCAGTCCAAGCAAGGAGAATTTGAGTTCTGGTTTGGTATTTCAATTTCTGTGTGAATGTTCACTTTCTTCTTCAATCCTCTACTCAGTTTTCATGATTATGAATGTGTTTAGGATTGAAAATGGATGAGGTTATCGACTCATTTCCTTATTTCAATTAGGTTTGTGGTTTCAATTAATTTAGGGGTCAATTCGATTGAACTGCTTCTAATGAAATTGAATGAACTTTCATAACAGAATCATTCTCTGAGAACTATGATAATTCGCATTGTTTGGTTTGGTGAATTGGATTGATGTTCTTTAAACTGTTTTACAATATCTCTTATCAATTCTGTTAGTTTCTGCATTTTTCTTCAATTGTAGTTTGTGTTTTCGCAATTTTTACTCATCGCATGCAAACTGTTAGACAAAAATCCCCTACTTTTTATTAGTGAATTGAAGTTGGAACCAAATTGATCGTGTCTCTGAGTCGACCTTGGTTAATCCTGTGTTACAGAATTAGCGTAGTTTAATTGTTTTGAAGTGATAGGACATCAGTTATCAATCCACTAGATCATCTCTTAAAAATTTATGTTGTGATATAACCTTTGTATGTCAAACTGAACCCAAAAATATTGATCAAGCATTACTTGATGAACACTGGATGCTTGCTATGCATGATGAACTAAACTAGTTCAAGAGAAATGAAGTATGGGAACTTGTTCCTAGACCTCCTTCTCATAAGCCAATAGGCACCGAGTTTTTAGAAACAAACTTGATGAGAGTGACATCATAGTCAGAAATAAGGCCAGATTGATTACAAAGGGTTACAACCAAGAGGAAGGCATTGACTATGAAGAAACCTATGCCCCTGTTGCTAGGTTGGAAGCCATAAGGTTGATGCTTGCATTTGCATGTTTGATGGACTTCAACTTATTTCAAATGGATGTAAAAACTGATTTTTTTTAAATGGTTACATAGAGGAGGAAATTTATGTTGACCAACCTCCTGGCTCTGTAGACTTCAAACATCCAAATCATGTTTTTAAACTTAAAAAAGTCCTCTATGGCTTAAAACAAGCACCTAGATCTTGATATGAAAGATTGAGCAATTTTCTAATTAGTCAATCCTTCACAAAATGGCAAGTTGATAAAACTCTGTTCATCAAGAAATCTGCTAGTGATATATTACTTGTTCAAATCTATGTTAATGACATTATCTTTGGTTCTACTAACAACTCCTTGTGCAAGGAATTTTCATCCTCAATGCAGAATGAGTTTGAAATGTCAATGATTGGACAACTAACATTCTTCCTTAGACTTCAAGTGAAACAATTGAAAATTTGTACCTTTCTCAGTTAAGCCAAATACTACAATGAGTTGATTAAAAAACTTGAAATGGATAAAAGCAAGAATGTTGCAATTCCAATAGGAACCACAACCTATCTTGACTCTGACAAAAATGGTAGAAATGTAGATGAGTCAAGATATAGATGAATGATTAGATCTCTATTATATCTGACTGCAAGTCACCCAAACATTATGTTGAGTGTGTGCCTATGTGCAAGATATCAAATCAATCCAAAAGAGTCACACCTCACAGCAGTCAAAAGGATCATTAAATACCTAAAGTCAACTCCAAAAGTTGGTCTATGGTATCCTAAAGGTGCATTTCTAAACTTAGTTGATTATTCAGATTCTGGCTTTGCAAGTTGCAAGTAGGCAAGGCAGCAGGACCCGAACCCATGGGCACTTGCCCGAATCCGTTCTGAAAATCGAGTTTATCGGGTTCGGGTTCGGGTTCGGATTTTTCCCGATAGCCAAAAGCAAGGGCGGGGGCGGGTATGGGGTTACTGATACCTGCCCCGCACCAACTCCGCCCTCGCCCCGTAATAGATAATATTAAAAAAATAAAAAAAATAAAAAAAATATATTATTTTCTAATTTTTTAATTTAATTGATTGATTTTGTTTTGTAATTTTTAAATTATGATCCCATATTTTAAATGTGGGTTTGTTATTATTTTCTTTTGTTATGTAATTAGCTTTTTCGTCCGATTTTTCAATATTTTTTTTTTTAGATTTTAATCAAATAGCGGGGACGGGCGGGGCGGGACGAGGAAAATCCGACCCCCATTGAGGGCAGGAATGAGGATGGGTTTTAAAATCCGACAAGGATCAGGGGCAGGGGTGAGGACGGGGAATGCAATACCTGCCCCCGTCCCGCCCCGCCCCGTTGCCATGCCTAGTTGCAAGTTAGATAGGAAGAGCACAAGTTGAACATGACATCTACTAGGAAGTCATGACACTGCAAGAAACAGTCATGTGTTGCACTCTGAACAATTGAGGTAGAATATGTTGCAGCTGGTAATTGTTGTGCTCAAAGCCTATGGCTCAAGCAACAACTTCAGGACTATGGTGTTGAAATGAATCAAATTCCATTGTTGTGTGACAACACCAAAGCCATCAACCTATCCAAGAATCCAATTATGTAATACAAAATGGCAATTGCTCAATAATCAATTAGTTGACATATTCACAAAATCCCTTGCTAGAAATAGATTCTTTCTCCATAGAAACATGCTAGGCATACTTGATGAATCCAACATTGATTAGAATGTAAATGATGTGTTTGATAACATGAAATATAACTCACAAGTACTTTATGCATCATACTTAGCAAAATTCATTTTATGATAAATATCAATGTTCAATCTGTATAATTCTCTGTGATAATCGATTACCAAAGGCCAAAATTGGGCCTTACTCACTAACATAATCGATTACATCCACGAATTAATCAATTATAGTTTTAAAACTCACTGATGTAATCGATTACACCAACGAATTAATCGATTACATGAGGTTCACGGGAATTTCTTCGTCCTGGAATAATCAATTACAAGAAACTTGTAATCGATTACGACTGCAGTTTCTGCAACTCTGCACAACTTTTAATGCAAAAATCAAAAGTCTTATCTTTTCAAATTCAAAATCATTGAACCCAGACTTCATTGGGTTCCATGTTTACAACAATTATGAACTGAAAATTCAAAACTTTAATCGAATATGGCTCTATAAATTCACACTCTAAGAGCCTATTCTCCTCACTCCAAAATCAAACCTCCTCCTTAAGCAAAACTCTTTGTTTTTTTTTCTCTCTGCCTCTTCTTTTTCTTCTCTACCAAAACTCTGCCAATTCCTATTTAAAAAATATTTCTCTTCACCATGTCTCAACCACCCCCTCAAAGAAGCAAAAGACAAGCAAGAGGAAGGGTAACAAAAGCTCTAAAGCTGCTGAGAACATGTTAGACACTGGTTCTCTACTGAGGCTGAAAGGAACAACTACATGCAATTTCATGCCACCAAGCTTGGTCTGCCTCCCAAATATCTGGTGCTTGATTGGTTAATCAATGAGGGATTCAGCTTTCCTGAGGTGTTGCAGGAACAAGGACTCACCAAGCTGTTCGAGATGAAGGGTACCTATTACCCTGAGTTGGTGAAAGTCTTCTACACTTGTGCCAAAGCTTATATGGATGGAATTCTTCGCTCCAAGGTGAATGGAGTGGCTATGGTGATTGATGAAACTGTGCGGAATGCAATGACTAGTATCTCTTTTGGAGGAGTACGAAGATTTAAAGAAGAGATTGGTGGATACTCAAAGATGGAAACTTACAGACATAACCCTAATGCTCATATTGGAAACAGATTAGGGGTTGGCCACATGACAACTAAAGCTAGGCTTCTTCACTACATCATCACTTACATTCTGACACCAAGATCAACTAACGATGCTCAGATCACTGATGATGATCTCCAGTTGGTGTATGGAATGAAGACAAGGACTCAAATCATTTGGCTTCTCACTATTGAAGAAACTATGGTGAAGGCTAAAAGGCTGTTGAACTATCAATTTCCTTATGTTGTCATGATCTCAAGGTTCATTGATTACTTTGAGATTGATGTGACCAATGAAATTATGGACAACACTGTTAAAATCAAGAAGATGAAGCAAATGATTCCAAGTTGAAGAAGCAAATGGTTTTGATGTTTTACATGCCCAAACTTGATGGCATTTGTAATTTGTTTCTAAGCTTGGTCAATCAAGATAAAGCTTTATAATCCTCAATATTCATGCATTCATACATCATATAATGAGAATTAATCATATAATGTTAATCAATCAAGTAATGATTCATAAAGGCTATTAGAAATTGTGTAAAACAATTTCTCACTGCTTTAATCGATTACTTTGGTAAAATAATTGATTACAGGCTTGTGTTGGTTTCTGGTAAAAGCCTTATGAACATTTTAATTGATTACCACTTAATCGTAATCGATTAAATAAGCTCTTCACAGTTTTTGGAACTTCCTATGATAATCGATTATTTGGGTATTTAATCGATTACCAGAGCTTCTGCATAATTTTACACAGCATGTTCATCTGGTTTAATCGATTACCAGATATTCATAATCGATTAAATATGCATTGTCAAGTTTTAGGCATGGTCTGTGCTAATCGATTATTTGGTTGTTTAATCAATTACTGAGTACTTTGAAAAACTTGGTTCATCTGGAGTAATTGATTACAAGATGAATTAATCGATTAAATTGTTCATGACAAATTCCCAGATTCTTGATGAACACTTTAATCGATTATCTGGTTAAATTAATCGATTACAATAGTTAAAATAATCGATTACATTGACGAAATAATCAATTATAGTTAGTTAAAACAGTTTTTTATAAATAGAAAAGTGAGTCTCATTAAGAGAGTGAAATACCCAAAGCGTACAAATTAGTAAAAACCTTTTCCTACAATTCTCTTGAGTATCCAAGTCAGAATCAAGGTTGATAATCATAGTTGTTGAGTATCAATGGGATCTACATGAGTTCTAAGTGTTGTAACTCATAGATCAAAGTTTTCTCAAGCTTGCTCTTAAAGAAAGATTTCAAAAAAGTCTAGTTATCATCTTCTACACATAATCTCAGGTTGAATCATTCATCTCATTGTTGTTTCTGAGAATTATAAGATGATATCTTTCTTGTATCTTAAGCTTGAAGTTCTAATATATTTCTATTATGAAATTGTTTGATATTTTCATAACATTTGTAATCTTTAAAGCTTTTCTAGAAAGGGTTTCTAGAGGGAAGAACAGATAGGGGATCTCTGGTTCTTGGTCTTTTGAAAAGTCTATAGGATATAGATTTTGAATTTTACCTAGGGTGGGAAGAGAGTTCATTTGTAATGCTTGTAAAGATATTTGTTATAGTGGAACTTTACCCAAGATTTTGGTTGGAAGAAAACTGGATGTAGCCTCCGGGGTTGAGAGGTGAACCAGTATAAACCTTTTATGCTTTTATATTTCAGTTTGTCTTGCATTTAATTCTTGAAGTATAGAAATTATTTGTTATACAAACTTGGTCATTGCACATGAGTAAATTGATTAGAGAAGTAAACTGTTTTCCTAATTGATTTTTAAATTGATACGACCCTTCTAAAAGACTTCCGCTGTTACATTTTTGAAAGGATTTTTTAAAACTCTGAGGTAAAACCAATTCAACCCCCCTCTTGGTTATTTGCATAAGTGTTCGTTATATTTTCAAACACCACCACCATAACCAACCTCATCTCCAAGAAGCATCTCACTAAGCTAGGAATGATGAACACCCCTGATGAGTGGACTATGGGTGGACTATGGCTGGAGCTCAAGCTCCTACAAGAGTTGCTGATGAGGACCAAGAAGATGATGCTGAAGTTGTACCTGCTAGACAACAGTGGAGTCCTTTTGAGTCTCTAATGATTCAAACGATGGATGCTATGATTGTTTTGCATCATGAACATGTAGCTGATGTCCATTCCTCCCTAGAAGACGTAACTACTAGACTAGGAAACATTGAGACTAGGATGAGTCTCAAGAACTTTGATGATTAGTTTAGCTTAGTAGTTGTCTTTTTCAGTTTCTGGTTGTGTTGTTATCTTTGATTTCTCTTATTCTGTGATGCATTGCTTTGATGTATGCTCCTTAATCATTTAATAAATGAAACTGTTTTTTTTTTCTTCCTTTGCTTATTTCCCATTGAATGTTATATTTTGCCTTTGATAAGCCAAAATAGGGAGTAAAATAAAGTCAGGGGAGAAAAATATATGCTTTGATCAAATTGAACTTTAAACATTGAGCATGGAGAAAAATAAAATGCTGAAACATTGCCAATAAAAGGATACTTGACACTTAATCTTGGCTAGCAAGATGAGTTTCTTTCAGGTATCAAATAATAGCTCCTAGAAACTCTCTCCTAAAGAACATCTAAGCATAAAAAATATTCAATTGAAGTTTGGCATGATCAAAGCCAAAAAGGGAGAGATTGTTAAGACTTAGGGAGAGCAAAAAAGGATCCATGAAGCTGATGATCTTAGACATTAATGTTTAGGCTTTTTACATGCCAATTCAGTTGAATGACATTTGTAATTTGTGTATGTCTAAGTTGATGCCTCGTATAATCCATTGCATAAATCTCATTCATGTTTTCACAAAGCAAAAGTTTTATAAAAAACTTTTCTGAAACTCAAGGTTTTCATGAGTGCATAAAAACCTAAGTGTTCCATACTTCAAGTTTTGGGAAAAATGTTTTCTCGCTGGTTTAATCAATTACAAGCAAGTGGTAATCTATTACTTGAATGGTTTAATCAATTACAAGCAAGTGGTAATCTATTACTTGAAAACAAAGAACAATTTTAATTGATTACTAGAATATAGTAATTGATTACATAGTTCAAAATCACATAATGAACTTCCTATGATAATCGATTACAACACTATGGTAATCAATTACTTGGTCCTATTTTTCATTCAGAGCTTCCTATGATAATCGATTACATTGTTGTTTAATCAATTACATTGTTAATAAATTTTTTTCAGAAAGCCTCAAGAACACTTTAATCGATTACTTAAATGATTTAATCGATTACTAACAGTTATAGCTGTTTTCTCTATAAATAGTTGTTGCTTGTTTGACTTAAAAGAACGAATTTAATAACCCATTCTTGAGAGAGAAAAGAGACTACGAAAATTTCATAATATGTCCTATAAAGAAAAGTTTGTGAGAATTTCCTTTTGGGCACTTGCTAAAGAAATGTTTTGGAGAGATTGTTTTAAGATTTTCATTCAACCTTGGTTCAAGATTCATAATCATCTGCATACATCTACATTAGATCCCAGGTTGTATCTCTCCTTGTTACTTAGGGTATTTTTTTTAGAAATTCTGAGTTTGTAACTTGTGCAATAGATTCTTAAAGTTTGTCTAGAATAGGTTTTTCTAGAGGGAGATTAGAGGAGGGTCGTTTCTCTAAGTCTTGATCACAAAAGGTCTATAGGTGTTAGATGCCTTGTTCTTATTATTGGTTTGATTAAGAGTGATTGTAAAACTTGTAAGAGCAGATTGCATATAGTTAGATCCTAACTTTATGGTTAGGAAACTGGATGTAGTTTCTCTTGGATTGAGAAGTGAACCAATATAAATTTTATGCTGCTTACTTCTTTAATATTTTATTTGGGTTATTGATTGTGTCATTCATTGGTTCAACTATTTCATAATCAACAGAAACAATATTGTTGTAATTTCATTTCATAAAGATTGGAGCTTGATTGATCAAAACCATTCTAAGTTTGATATGTGATACGATCCATTAACCTCTGATTGTTAAAGCAAATTTTAATTGGGCAAGACGAACAAATTCACCCCCTTTTCTCTTGGTTTGTGTGCTACTCATATTGTTTTCAGTGATAACAACCACACCAAATTAAGAAAATAGTGCTAGCATAGCATTTCAGGCATGTTAGAGATTGGTAGAAAATGAGTACAAACTACGCATTAAGCATATAGCTTTAATTCTTCTTTGTTGAAATTTTTGTTTAGAACCATTTTGCACATCATATGATTATATAATACCCATACTTTATTGGTATTGATGCTGACCACAAAAAAAAAAAAAAAAAAAAAAAGCTTTTATGCCTATCTGCCTCTGATGTAGTGATTCTTAATTCTAAATTACCTTGAATTAGAATAATGATAGTGGTACAGAAAAAGTGGCAGCAGTCAGACACTCACATTTGGATGTGAGTACAGAGTTTCCAAAGCACGTGCTTGCGCACGGTCATCACCCTCCACTTTGGGTAAAGGAAGACTTTCTTTCTCCTGCAAACCAAACATCAATGGATTTGATAAATTCTTCACGAGTTCCCATTCTCACAGTTAAAAATTATGCAATCTAAAAAGAATAAAACCTTCAGCACAACTAGCTTTCCGAGAATTTCATTGACCATGTTGCCAGCCCCAGGTCTGAGAGCAACTTTAGCAAGCTTCATGTTCTGCATTTCATACAGTAGATTGGCATAACAATGAAGAGAAGGTTAGACTATAGTGTTATATATTATATTCAACCAATGCATCTATCCCTGACAAAAGTGTTGAAGTAATTGCTACTAACTTGCCTTATAGTTTAAATACAAATTATTGGATAATAATATAGATTGAATTGCTAAATTCATTTATCAAAAGCAGAATTATGCATATCATAGTTAAACGTAAATAGAGAAAGTGGTTTAAGAAGAATGAAGGGTGAACCTACAAAGAAGTTAAATGTTATGAATATACATTGACCTAAAATAAGGGAGACCTTAATAAAAGAATTTAATAGTATGCAAGAGTAAAATGCGGATCGTGCACTTTATTTTGAGCCAAGGATTGATTGTCAAGCATTTCAACATCATCAAATGACTTTTTGGGTCTTCTCTTCACCAGAAATAATAATACTACTGCCCCAACAACCAAGATGGAGATCACTATTCCAGCAATTCCACCACCTTCTATACCAGATCACTATATAGAGGAAAGAAAGCTTTTGGAAATCAACATTAAGTGCTTGTTGGAGCTGATTGGGACCAAGATTCTTGCATAACGAAGACTAAATTAAAAAAATGATTCCAATTGCTTGTGAAGGAGGTTTATACAATAAGAAGTCATGAAGATGATTACACACATGACTATTAGCGAAGTCTTTTTAGAAAAGGAATAGGGGATTGCCCCATTGAAATTATTATTAGTAAGATTTTTGCATCATGAATGTTAGAAATTAATAAATTATAATATCAAAACAAAAATCAACAAAAAAAGTAATAAAAGACATAGAAACATAAAGTATTGCAGATTAAGAGGAAGTTGGTATGGTATGGTGCCACCAAGTTTGTTGTTACTCAAGTCTCTGCAAAATTTTACAAGGTTGTAAGAATAATTACAATACATATAAACCTGGTTATAAGATGAATGAGACCATTAACTTACAGGTCAATAATTTATATAGAATCCTTTCTTTCATCTAAAAATGATAATTTGTTTCTTTATTGAACAAAATGAATAGAATTAATTATTATTCCATATTACCATACCTTTAACTGAACAAATTCTATTAGGAATTAATTACATTCCTCAAATTAAATAATAAAAAATGAAAATACTCAACATGCTGCTACAATCTCTCCATCAGGATCTGCTCCACCACTTATATAAACCTTTATGGTCTCGTTGCTGTCTATCCCTAAAAATGTTAAGCATAAATCAGTCAACCTCCATAGCTTGGTTTACATGTGCAGCAGTTCATGTAATATTGGAGTTGCTGCTTGTTATTTGCAGTTGCTTTACCAAGTTGCACACACATTATTTCACAAATAAAAAATTTACATAGATCACAGTTGAAGGAACTTCCCGCCACTCTTCATTTCCAAAAAGCAAATCAAGTAAGGAACTTCCTAACTTTTCAACTGAAAAAAAATTGCCACAATAAATATAACCACAACAACCTGCGACAAGAAAGGGATGCAACAAGAGAAAAGAGGAAGCAGAATAAACAAAACAAATGTGTTGACGATGAGGGTGTGAGCGGCGGAATTAATTTTCGCTTCAGTTTTGCATCTCTGCTTTAGATCTGTGTCTTCCCTCACATCTCCGCTTTAGATCTACGTGATGTATGTCTAACCTCATTAGACATTGATTTTCCAATCTACCTTGCAATGAAAAACAATCTTAAAGAACTCAAGCTCTTACTCGTGAATTTGGAGCAAAAGGGGCATGAATGAGTTTCAAGGAATTAAGCAATGGAGGATGGATTGAGATAAGGAATGAAGATGGATGACGCCATGGAGAAGCTCTCCAATGAGTCTAGGAAGAATTGCCAAAATGGCCTTGAGAAGACATTGATAAGATCCAATAAGTTCTTGCACAAGAACAAGAGAGAAATTCTTCCAAGAAAATTCAGCTTTCTTATTGATTTAACCAAAAGTTCCTTACATTTTGTTTTTTTTGTTGGTTTTATATAGCCAAGGTCCTAAAGCTTGTCTTGTAAGCTACCTAAGCTAAATGCAAGTGAAATGAAATGGCAAGTGAAATGAGGCTTGAGGTGCAAGCAAAGGAAGCTTAAGCTGCAAGCTAATGAAGCTTGAGGTGCAAGCTAATGAAGCTTGAGGTGCAAGCTAACGAAGCTTAAGGACTCATGGCTAAGCCAGCCACGTGCAAATTACATTTTGCAAGCTTACATAGGTGCTAAAAAAATTACTTACAAGTGCACCTACACTTATTAAACAATTGCCACTAAAGGCCTATTTATTGGCACTACAATTGCCAGTAAAAGGTGTTGGAATTAAATTCAACTTGAGAGTACAAAATCCAGCCCTTGTTCTTCTTGAGTTGGTGTGCTTCTTCATGCTTGCCTAAAAGGTGAAAGTTAGTTTTGATGTGCTCTTGAAGGGGCTTGAGTTCTAGCTCTTGTCATGGGTCCCCTAAAGCTAACCAAAGGAAGTTTTTCAAGTTCTCCTCCTTGGCCTTGAGCTTATGATGGACCTCCATCACTACGTCTTCGCTCGTATCTCCACTTCGAATCTGTGTCTTCACGCTGCTGTCTGAGATCCGTTCGCATCACTGTTAATGTATGCATTTTTGCATCTCTACTTTGGTCAAGTTTAGGTGGCAGAGCATGGTGCCACCACCGCCATCGTGACTGTTTAAAGTTGTGGGTACAAACAAAAGGAAAAAAGAAAAAGAAAGAAAAGAAAAAGTGCTTTTTGGAGCTTGAGCACGAGTCAATGTGAACCTGGAGAGGGAGGTGAGGACTGAGGCACAATGGCTTCGTCCTCGTCGAGGCCTTCGAAGTGAGAGGCGAAGGAGAGAATCTCGTCGAGAGTGTCAACTTTGAGGTTGTAGCCTCTTATCTTGCACTTCCTTTGAACCTTTTCCTCGTTGATGCATTCATCTCTCTCTCTCTCTCTTTGTTGAGTATAAGAGTTGAACAAAAGGTTAGGTTTGGCATAGGAAAAAAGCCTCTGTTTCGGAAGTAACGATGGAAGTTCATTATAATCTCGATCGAGATAAAGGGGCAGTTGGAGAGGTAAAGGGGAGGGAGAAACGAGAGAGTAGAGGGAGAGAAAGAAATTAAAAACGCACTAATTTCTAAGATGGTTTTATAAAAACTGTCTTAGAATTTAAAAATGCACTCATTTCTAAGACGGTTTTCCCCTAAACGATTTTTACAAAATCGTCTTAGAATTTAAAAATGCACCCATTTCTAAGACAAATTGTCTCAGAATTTAAAAATGTACCCACTTCTAAGACGATTTTTAGAATGGTAGTTTTTAAGACGATTTTTATAAAACTGTCTTCGTTCAAAAATCTCATATTTACAAAATTGCCACCGTCTTATATATTCAGACGATTTTTTGAGAATCGTTGTTGAAGGTACCTCGTAAAAAACTATTTTTTAATAGTGAATGGAAGGGTAGAAAAAATTTGAAAATAATTTTCTTAGTTCAAATATTTAAAAAGAAAATGGACAAAATTAGAGTATCTTTATCCTCACTTTTTCCTTCTTTATACAAATATTAAGAGAAATCAAAGGATAAAACTAGTCAAGGTCAGAATAAATTATGTAATAACATTGATATTTACATTGAACACATAACTAGCCACCACACACTATAAGAAAGTTAAAAAAAAAAAAAAACAAATAATAACACATTTATGAGATATGATTATCATGGTAGAGAAGATAGCAATGCATTAAGCTACAAAACTTGCAATTGTTAAAAAGTAAACCAACCATTCACATTATCAAATAGAACTTACAGCTGATTTTAATGCATCATGGCAAGCAAGGCTAGCATCAAGCAACAGAAGGAAATTATGTAGAGTTGTTGTCTGCTTTAGAAAAGAGAACACAAAATAAAGGAGCACTAACAGATGAGGGCATGCAAAATAACTACCCCTTCTATATTAATAACCTAGAGTAATACTATTTATAGTTCTACAACACTAATAGATGTAGCATTAGTCATCCATAAATCCTTATTTTAAAAAAACTCTTATGTCCATGAGAACTAAACAGAAAGTACAAACAGCCTAGATAGTCTACATGTTTTGAATTACAATGAAGTGAAGAATTATGGAGCAATGAGTAATCTGGTGCACTAAAGTAGATACCTCCTTCTCCACAACCACCATACATGTTAGAAGGCTAGGTTTACTAGCTAGAAGAATTTAAAGGTATGGCATCAACACTCATTTTCCACCCAAGTTAGAACTTTGAGAAAAGTAGATATGGAAATTATGAATTAGCAATATTTATCCTCTAGTGATACAAATCCAAGCACGTCAAAATATGAAAAAGATAAAATGAAAAAACAGTTCCAGAAAATCATTTCATTGCAATGCAAAGTAACAAAGCACCCTATCCAAGTGCACTACAATTTTTAGAAGAAGAAGAAGCAAGTAGTATCTTACTCAAGGCTTGCTCTACAGAGAACCTTCTAGAAAAGTCCCTACACATCATTTTTCTCAAGAGATCCTTGGTGGCGGGGGACACAGTCTGAAAGATTCTAGAAGGAAACTTGAGGTTAGCCCTAACCACAGCCTCAAAGATGATGCAATCCAAAAACCAAGGCAAGGAAGGAAGACTTGGAATTCCAAATGGAGATACTTCCTTTGGTGATTAAAGGGTCAATGACAAGGGCTAGGGCTCAAACACTTCAAGATCATATCCAATCCAACTTATATATCTTGGAAAAGCAAGAAGAAGCCCACAAAAGTAATGAAAACACAAAAGGAGTGTTGTCTGTTGTAATAGATTAAAAGCATCCTGTAACAGATTAAAAGCATCTTTTTTGATACCTGTAATCGATTACAAGCATCCTGTAATCGATTACATCAGTCTGAAAAATGCATATATCTCTGTTTTAATCGATTACATGTCGAATTAATCGATTATTTTGGCCATATATCAGTTTCCAGGATGAATATGAGCAAAATAATCGATTACCAAACCATGTAATCGATTACCTGGGTTT